>JBAMHX010000010.1:17959830-17970244 GCA_037177515.1 Pseudomugil tenellus
GGCGGACCTCTTAGCGGCGGCTATGCTGGATGCTATCCCAGTGTCCCAGCCGCCGCAGCGCTCATCTCCGAGGTCTCAAGCAGCCCTGCATGGTCCTGCTTTTTCTGTGGCCTGGTCTCCTCAACCCCAGCCCTGCTCGTCTCCGCCAGTTCAGCCCTGGTCCATGCCGCCGCCTGCGAGCCAGGCCTGGTCCATGCCGCCGCCGCCTGCGAGCCAGCCCCGGTCCACGCCGCTGCCGCCGCCGCCTGCGAGCCAGCCCTGGTCCATGCCGCCGCCTGCGAGCCAGCCCTGGTCCTGTCAGGCTCTGCCGACGCCAGCGCCCAGGTCCCGTCAGGCTCTGCCGACGCCACGCCGGGACACTCCTCCGACCGTCTCCGAGGGGGTCCCAGGCCGGGACACTCCTCCGCCCGTCTCCGAGGGGGTCCAAAGCCGGGACGCTCCTCCCGTCTCCATGGGAGTCCCAGGCCGGGACGCTCCTCCGCCCGTCTCCATGGGGGTCCCAGGCCGGGACACTCCTCCTCCGCCTCCTCAGGACCTCCTGTCCCTGCGGCCTCCGGGCCGGCCCCCGGAGCACAAACGCTGGTCCCTGCGGCTCCCGGGCTGGTCTCCCGAGCCCGGCTTCCTGTCCCTGCGGCCTCCGGGCCGGCCTCCCGAGCCCGAACTATGGACTCTGCAGCCTCTGGGATTGCAGACAAGCAGTGATTGTTTTCTTTATTCTTTTGTATTTGTACCTTCATTGTCTAAACAGAAACGTTTTCCTGCCATCCGATCTCCATATGTTGGGATATATTCACCAAGCGTGTTATCATCCATAGTGTCAATGACTGTGGCATCAATCTGCAACAAGAAATATAATTACAAATTTCCATCATAATAGAAACAGGTGGAACATCTTTTCCCTCATACATGCACACATATTGACAAAGGCCAGACATGGGCTGGATAATACGTTTATAAGGACAGGCTAACCTCAGAAACGGTTTGGGGGTATTACATTCAAATGTGTAGACTTTGCTACCATGTTTTGACCAAGAGTAGTATTTATTTTTGTTGCTGTACTTTGAAATGAGTTTTGTTTAACAATATTATTCTTGTACATGTATTAATAGCAATATTCATCCATACAAGTACAAACAACATAACTCTGACTCCATGCAACTAGATACTATGGGAAAAATAAAGTAATCACTTTCTTGGAGGAGCATTGCTTCATAAGAATTTTGTACAAATGTCACACAGTCTCATTGCTACAGTTGAAACCTTTATCTCATTGACTTAATTTTAGTGTGGTTTAAATAGAAAAAAGACCATACTTAAAATGATAGATAAATAAAAGAAAAACAGTTCCCTGAAATCAGAGATACCCCAACTGGAGTTGATTACTCATTTGTATCATTCTTAGTATTCACATTGCATACCTAACAGGTTTTAATAGCAATAACACAAGGAAACAGACCCACACTTTACATAACGCACACCGAAACACAAGACATCTGAATTATTTGGGATAGTGATTAGCTAAGTAGGCTAAACTGGCAACAGAAGCTACAATAAAAAACACAGAAAAAGTGATGAACCCTTACATGCTCTTTCTCCATAAGTGACAGACATTCCTCGGACACACTACGAATTCCGAGAAACCTCAGCAGAGGAGTATCCAAATTTGTCACCATAACTGTGGCAACAGCAGTTTGTTCAATGGCAGTTCGAACAAACAGTTAGATGGCAGTCAGGGAAGACAAGTCCCGCTCAGCGACGTGAAACGTACAACGCAGGGCCTGTGTTTTATGTTTCACAGTAAAACGTATCATGTTTTTACAATAAACTATCCCGTGTAACGATCCCACCAACAACAGACCTTGTTTAGAAAGCTTTGATGAACTGGTCAACAAAGGTTGGAATTTTTACGACCACCTTAAAGTCAAGAAAGCTGGATGTGTTTGATTTGTGGAGTAAGACCAGCAAAACTGATAACCTTTCTTCACCACCTCAAGACTCTCTCCACATGACACCAGGACACAAAAGGAATTACCCCCACAGATCCCTGATTGACTGGCAGCATCTAGACCTGCCCACTCAGCTAAAGCCCTTACCCTAAAAAGACCAACACGGACTCTGTCCCCGCTCTTGCCCTTTTTCCCCCTCTTGCTTCCTCTTTGGCCCTCGTGACTCTTGGCCTCCCTGGATCATGCTCTGAAGCTACCTCCTCGCTACCTGCTTCTGCTAATGCATGTGTGGAAAGCTTTGTCCTGCTCCTGGAGAACAAAAGGGAGGGCCACATGGTCTACACATGGCCACTCAGTCCAGCCCTAGAATGAGGAATTAGAACTTCCACTCTGCAACCAAGCTTGTGCCTCCTAACGGAAGTTCGATTTTCCACAACAGCTTAAAACCACCTCACTTTTGGACACTATTGAACTTTCCACCCTCGGCCTCCAACCTCCAGCCATCGACCCCAGAAGGAACCCCTGAAAGCTGCGAACCCCAAAGACAGGCTTCTCCCGGATTCAACAGCGCCAATACGGACCAACACCGTCTCAGCGCCCCAGAACAGATCCGGACCCAAGCCCGGTTTACTGGTCGTAAGCTGCGGTTCTGAACGAACCCCATTTCCTCAGCGAGGAACTATTGGTCGTTACTGATAGTTGGCGAGTTAGGAAACTATCTCATCTAGGCCTTAGAAATGGTTCACTCTGAAACATGATTAACCCTTTAACTTCCCAGTCTACCATTATGTAGAGGTAAATTTGCTGTGATTATGATGATTTTCTTGAACAAATTGTGGAAATAAACCTGTCTATGCCATCTCTTCCATTGTGTTTTGGTATGTAAAACCCAAACAAAGTGTTTGTTCTAACAGCAAAGTTTCACATTTCCACCAGTTCACTGTCGTTATATTGTTACTAACTTACATCTCAACCTTTTGCTAAAACATATTTATTCTGATTGCTTTTGTCCCAAACAAACAGAAAAATGCAAAGAAAGATTTTTCTTGGGCTTTTTTTCAATTTGGAAGTTAAAGGGTTAAGGAACATCACAGTTTTACTTAATACGTGTTTAATCCCACACAAATAGGTTTCTTCTCCATAGAAATCAGGTTTATCACCAACTCTCACAGCAACACTGTTTTATGTTATGTTTGTCCAGTCTGTCTTGTTCGTTATATGTTTTATTATTTCTCATATTTAGCCGTGTATCATCTGTAGTCTAGATAATAAATACCCCTTTTACTATCTGGTCGTTGTCTGTCTTGATTTCCTTGTCGTCATGATCCAAGTCAATTCAAACTAGAACTTACGACTATAACATTTGAGACTGATTGATTTATAGAGACTGATAAATTATTTTATTCTTTGATTGAGTTAGCAACTCATCATCTAATAAGGTTTCCTTCTATACTTATAGTGTTACAAAGGTAAACTAGAAAATAGGAGGTGGTGCCTCGAGGTCAATTATAAATTAATTACTAATTGTTAATATTAATATTTCATATTCATATTGTCATAGTAATTCCATTAAACCATTTTAATCCCATTAAATGCTACACACGTTATAAGGTCTCAATTTTCTTTTATCTTGGATGACATCTCTACGCTTCTGTAACTTTGCATTGTTGCCATTGTTCTTTTTAATTTAAGAACACAAGTTCTCCAAATCCATTCTCCTGTAAGATGCATTTACATAATGACAGAACTGTTAGCTGGAAGTAATGCATCACAGCATTTTTAAAACTATTATCATCTCATCCTGTGTATGTGTTTGATTACTGTGGTTTCAGTGTGATTTTACTTTCATCATTTTCTTTTTTTTTGGCATGGATTTCCTGTGGTCCTCCATCATGGACTTTCTTCTGCAAATACACCCTTGCCCACTGCTGGTTTTGGCATTGGCTGTGGAGACAGAGAGAAGGGGTGGTGGGGTTGCAGGGACAAGAGGATGGAGAAACTTGTGAGAGTCAGGTAACAGTTTGCTGCTCTGCATTACCTCAGGGACGGCTATTTTAACATTACTACTTTAGGGACCTTGGTGTATTGGCACTGAAGCAAAGGTGGTGAACAGATGGAAGAAGGAAGTTTTTCAGCCAAAACAAAGTGAGGAAGTAAGAAACAAAGACAATGAAATTTAAAGGGATCGAAAGTGACTGACATTGAGAAATGACATGCTTGAGCTATGAAATGGTTTGCTTTAAATTCTTTTAACTTTTCTGACTCCACAAGCCAAGAGAAAGACTGACACAAAAAACAATTCATCAAATTTTCTCTCTTTAAAATTATGGTAAAAAACAAACAAACAAAACAAAACTGAAAACAAATACTTTTAAGACAAAAATCATGTATTTTTGCATAACATCAACAGTCAACACCAATAAACTGTAAGCTCCCTCATTTCATTTTTACAAAAAGAGCTGTTTTGTGTGACAACCAAAAAGGGCAAGGGTCCTTTTCAGTTGTGATACCAGTGTTTTTCCTACACCACAGTTTTTAGCTTTTTGACATACCATCAGAGAGATAGTCCAGATGTCAATGTGTCAAAGTATGTCAAACTATTCCAATGTGTGTATAAAGCATTATGTTTGGAGGCAACAACTGATATCTAAGTTGACAATTTCAAGAGACATTGTTGGCCGGGCTATGTAGTAAATGACGATAATCCTAAAAGAAGGCATGAAGGTACTCTTGCCTCAGGGGATGAAGGACACTCTAAGCTCACTGTGTTGGCCATGGGGCATTCTGCTGGTACCACAGCATGGAACCACATTAGGTTTATCCCGCAGGCAGGGCAAGACATGAGCTTGTGGGATTTACATTGCCAGTGTAGTATCAATGGAAGTTTTTTTTCTGTATGAGTCCCGTTTTAAAAAAAGCCTTTACTCAACAAGATAACTTTTCTTCCAGGAGCCAGAAAAAAATGTACTCCTTTAACACCTTGATTTGGTCATTACCCTAATGCCAGCTTATAAAAGGTGAGAGCTCAGTCAAAACATACAAAAACAGACACCCTCAGGAGACACGAAACTGTCATAAACTGTCACTTTCAAATAAGAAATTTAAATATTTACATGCATAACACCAAGCTAAGAGTTATAAAACTTCATGCCATGATGATGAGCATCAATAAGTGTATCTTTGGCATGTCTGCTGGTGATCATCACACTAAACATGATGGATATTCAGACTCTGTTTGCCCTTAAGGTTATGAGATGTGTGGTGCATCCTTCTCAATGTCTGTGCAGCAGAAGGCCAATAATACAGGAGGAAGAGCAAGTTAGGCAGGGCTAAAAATGTCAGAGATGACAACTTAGATGAACATGATGGAGATGAGAGGTGCCGTCAGGAAAATAGGTTCTCAGCAACAGGGTTTCTGCACACATGTAGATTCCTGCAGCAGAGCTTACATGCCTGAGTGAGCACGACTATGCCTTAAAGGATGACCTCTGCTAATGTCCATTATCACTCATTCATTAGACCATGGGGCCTGTAGATGAGAAAGAATTGTTCTCCAAGACCAGAATCTCCTATACATACAGTACTGTAAATGACTGACTTAGCATTCACAGTCATAATCAGCCTAATGGAACTGATTCCAAAACTTCTTATAATTAGGTTTAGTCCTGTTCTGCACAGATTCACTGCAGTCATTCATTGTGCATTGTAAAAACTAGATATATTAAAAACATAATAGGATAATTAATTGCATAATAAACAACAAGGCTACTTTCTTGCTTCAGTTCAGCTTCACTTATCCTTGGATTGCTGTCATACAATCTTTGTAGTGGAATAACCAATGTCCCTTGAAGAATAAAAGCCAGCTGTTCTTTGAAGTGGAAAGAGGAGGAAATCAGCTTTACGCTGTGCAGTCCAGAGCATCCCATTATAATTTAACAGTGTTTTGCCATGGTGATTTGACAGGTCATGAATAAGTCTCACAAATAAAGTCAAGCCATTTCAACCAGTTCATTCGGCTGCCATTGCAATTTATATCAAATGTGATCTTTTTCCTCTGCTTTTGCAAGGTTGCATCAAACTTTAATAATACAATAAGATGCAGCGTTTTCATGGCTTTCTTATGTTATTTCAATGTGACAGGCAGACAGTTTTGTCAACTCATTTTGTCTGGGCCAAGATTGTTGATTATTTCCATTCCACTGAGTTGATTGATCTGGCATTGGCACAAGAAGCTACTGAAGAACTAATGATTAGCTGATTGTTGCCATTGGCAAGGCTAAAACTGTTACCACACTGTTGTCAAGTTTTGTCAAGCTGTGAGAGCCAGTCTGCAGTGTTTGTTTAAGGAAGTTCAAATCTACTTCCACGTGTAAATAGGCAATGTCCCAAAGGTCAAACAGTATTGTCGGCTATTTATTATTCCTTTTATTATACTCTTATTTTAGATGAATTGAGGAATTTTACTCTACATTTAGTTGTACTTACAGTATTCAGTACCTTTTGAAGTGTCTAAATGTGTGGATTGTGTTCTGTGATTTTTAGCATTTGTTTCTGCCACCAAAGACTGTCATGTAAGCAGAATGTCTGGCTGTTCTTCAAAAGCAACAGTATTTGGCTGAAGACTAGAGACACTTCTACATTTTGTTGTACCTGCTAGACTGTCTCTTTATTTGTCCTCTCTTTTATCACTGCTTCTCTTCCACTTTAAGTATTTTTTTCTAGTAAGTATCATGTGCTTTCCCCAGCATCCCAAATGTTCTATGGTTTGTTATAGATAACTCAGCTGGGTGAATTTAATTCACATAAACCATTAATTTTAGTTTACTCCTTAAGATCCTTGTTTTTCAGGATGAAAGATGATCATATCTCTCAGGTTTGATTCCACCTGCAGTACACACATACACACTGGCTTTTCTCTTTAATAACACAGCAGTATGCAGACATATCAGCGTGAGCCTGCATGTTCCAAGGCACTCAAATGTGTAATTAGCCAAGCTGCTTCATTAGATGATCACTGCACTGAGACACTTATGGTCTCTCACTCATCTTATTTTTTTCCTTTATCGTACTCAGACGCTTGCTTACTTACTTCTTCCTGTCATTTGATATCTTTTCTTTTTACTATGCTAAGGTTTTGTTTAAAATAATTTGTATCATTTATATAATAATTTAATAATAATTTAATTCCATTTATAAGGTAAAAAAAAATGTGATGGAACTTTTGCAGATTCTCAATGGCATGCTGCTTAATAACAGCTAATTTGGTATTCATTGTGCATCCTACCTGTCGTGTGAGTAGAAGCCAGTCTAATCCAATTCTTGCCTTTTTTGTGGTTCCATTTCTTTCTCTCTTCGTCTTTAAATACATTTTATAATGCATCTTCACTATTACCGAAGCTCAGTCAATATTTATACAAACAGGTTCAATAGACACTTCAGGTCTGAAAATTGCAGTTTCATCTGCAAAGAGTTACAAAGAATTCAAATGTATTAAACTCCCATTAGAAAGTAGATTTGCTATAGAGATTGTAACTACACCACCCTGAGAGTGTAAACACTTCCAGTCTTAACTCACTTAAGAGAAAAACTGATTTATTTAAACATGCGAATAAATTATATTGTGCATGAAATGAAGCAACAAGACAGCACCTTTTGCTTATGTCGTCTCACTCAAATGGCTTCCCTGTGAGAATGAGAGAGAGCACGTTCTTCATCTTTGCTTCCTTTTGGCCAAAACAAAAATAGCTGAGCTCAGTAAAATTAAAGTGCATCATAGGGACCTTCTACTGCTTCCTGGGAACAGTGCGATATTCAGCACTCACAGCATCCAACAAGACATGTAATCCACCTGCAGCTTTTACTTCCCACAGGCAGAATAACTCAGCGGAGTCATTTTGGATGCATGCATTTCCATTGGAACCAAAAACTAAATGGAGGAAAAAATTCAGTCCTACACAGTCTTAACTAATTTCTATGATTCTATTCTATTTCTCTCATGCTATTTCAGTAGTTCATTTATAGTAAATAAAATTAAAAAAACAGAACTTCTCATTGAAATTTAACAGGAACAAATATTTAATTTCAGGAGTGGGTTTAGCTCATTACTAATAGATAACATTCAAAACTCAAAATGCACTCAGAGTAAAGACCTCCGCCAAGCTTATTACTTGGGCTTATTTTAAGGTGATACATCTGTTAGAGCTCAGTCACACATGAACGAGTGCTCACCTCACAATGATAAAGAATCCATAAAATCCTTCCTTGAGCCAGACAGTAATCCGGATCACCTCCAAAATGTAATCACTTGTTCATCTTCCTGTTCTGGACATATCCTGAAAATGTCATTTTTAGTTATGTTGTAAACAGACAAATAGACAGAGAGACAGATACATGCCGGCGATTACATAACCTCCTTGGCAAAGGTAAATAAAATTAATTTACCACCGGCCTCATTTATAAAACTTTGTGCAGAATCTCTACTAAAACTGTACTGTAGTATCTGGTCCTCTCTATTCCATAGGCAGATTACATATCAGCTATCCCTGCTGCCGATTAGGGTACACTTATCTCTGTTAAGTGGTCCCTTGATAGATAGGGTCCATATATAGACTTTGGAATGACTTTGTCTGCCCACTATATAAGACTGAACCTACAGAGCCTCTGTAGGATTTTCCACAGTACCAATGCCAAAAACCCAAAACTTGCAGTACCAAAGTAAAAGTCAGGTTTACAAAACTTTGTTTTTGCACAGGTGCATGCAATTTCTCTTTCTAAATCACATCCTTTCGAAAAGTTTGAACAAGTGAATTTGGCTCACCCCCCCCTACCCCACCACCCCTACATACCAAGTGTAGGGGGTCATGACCTGAAGTTGGGTCATGTAGTTTGCCCCCACCATGTTCCCGCAGATCCTTCATGTTAATGAGATAACTTGAACAATATTAAATTTTGAGTTTTCATGTTTTGCATTTGCATGGGTATCAGAGAGAGGATAAACTGATTGTTCTGAGCCATTTATCATTTTCAGCTTGGCCACCAGGGGGAGCTCAAACCTGAAAACTGTTTTGGCTATATCTCTGAAACTATTTATCTGATTGACCTCAAATCAAGTGCAAAGTGAAAGGTCGTGACCTGAAGATGTGTCACATAATGATATTATAACTGAATGTTTCTATATTTGTATATCTATTGGATTGGGGAAATTGAAGATTGTGGGTGTTCGGGGATATACCCCTAGCCATCAAATGTTCTATTTTATATATGCTTTTACTAGCTGCCATTATTAGGCAATACACTGTCAACTTTCATTGTTATGCAGATGATACTGCAGATGAGTTTTTCCTCTCCATGAACCTAAATGAGAGTAACAAGTTAACTGAAGTACAAGGATCCCTCAATGACACAAATAACTGAATGTAGACTTTGAGTTGCAGCCGTGTTTGGAAGGTGCTATAAAGGTAAAAAAAAAATACTCCCCAAGAAATTATCCTAAGAAGGAAAATATTGAATGAAAACTTTTTTCCAAATGTTTACTGTAATAGATATGTAATTATATCATGCTTTTGGTATTCTGTTTTAGTTCTTGTAGGCTGTCTCTCAATGCAGTGTCTGCATACTTCGAAGTATGCAAACTATGTAGGCTACAAAGTGTTCTACATAGTCTGGGCAGTCCAAAATGCGCCTGCTGTTTGAAATGAAACAGCCAGTGTAAGACCATCACAGATGTGGTCCAGAGCTCCTTTGCCGAGCAATTTTCTATGTTGTTTATCCATTTAATGGTCCCAATAGTTCACAAAAACACAAACATACATATAAAAAAAAAATCATATGTGTGTAAATTTAAACATCAATGTCAGTGAAAAATAATCCTGGTCAGTTGCATGTAATAAAATTTATTTGTAGCCATGGTACACAGTGCTGCTGCTGTCCCAGCTTGCCTGCTGGAACAAAATATGTATTCTTATCTGCATAAAAGAATGTCCTCTCCAGAACTGGACTGCTGCTAATTATTTTCTGTCAGTTGCACAATGACTTCTGGGTGATGAGACCATGGGAGACCATGAAGGATATGAACACTTTGTTTTAAGCTAATTTGGCCCCAAAAGAAGTACGCATATGAAGTGTGACTCTGAAGCACTCTTTAAATTAGGACAGCACTCAAGCCAGATTGATGTATGCACACTTTGAATCATTACTTTGAAGTAAGCAGACCCTGAATTGAGTTTATTTGGTAGTTTCACTTTTATTTTCTAGCTAGCATAATTTCCTGCGCATTAGTTCACCTGGTTTAATTTAGTTCAATCATTTCCCCAGTGTCTTGTCGGGATCTCTGTGTGTATACCACTAGGTTTTAGAATGTTTTTGCCAGTTCATTCTTCTGGTCATGTTTTGTCTTACATTACATTACATTACAGTCATTTAGCAGACGCTTTTCTCCAAAGCGACTTACATCTGAGAATAAGAACAAC
>JBAMHX010000010.1:17977841-17989514 GCA_037177515.1 Pseudomugil tenellus
TTAAATTTCAGAATTATTTCTCTTAATTTTTTAAGGCCTTCTCTGAAGGCGTAGAAGGCCCTGAGGGTTCCCCTCTGTCCGACTGCTGCCCAGCGTCGAGAAGGTCGGGAGTCCTCTCCACTCGTCACTGCTTCTACTGCCAGGGAAGCATCTCACAGAATGGGCAAGGGGCCTGAGGTGTCACAGCCCGCCCGGCGTGGTGGGGGCCGAGGCAACCTTCACACTTCACGTGTGAAGGTTGCCCTGGAGGGGCTCCCTGGAGGATGTACCCGGGCACGAAATGACTCCATCGAAGGAATTCATTCTGCTCTTAAGAAGGAATAGCTCTTTGCTCTTAGGAGTTGTAGTCTTCGAGGCTGAAGTAAAATGGGGAGCAGAGCGCTGGACTGCACCCCCTTTTATACAGCCCAGCGCGGACCCACGCTGTGGGTGGGCGTGGAGTAAAGTTCTTCAGTGCTGCGCGCATGCGCGCGGGGATAAACCCACTAGTGATAGCCTTAAAGGGCGAAGCCTATACGAAATAGAACGAGATAACTATGTCACTTAGATGAGGAAATATATGGTATATGGTTGTAAGATCCATTAGCAGGGCCAAAAGTGCAATACCCCGATCAGAGTTCATCTAAAATGAACAGCCAGACTTTTTAAAAACACCTCAAGATAGCAAAGCAGGAACAGTTGTAAAGAAAAGATGAATCACTGCTAAAGTTGTAAAAAAGAAATGGGGATTGTCTGATATTTCTGAGCATATCAGAAATAAACAAAACAAATAAAAAAAAAGAAATAAAGAAAATCATTGCTTTCTGATTTTCCTGTTACATTCATTTTTGTTTGTGTGATAGAGGGATAAAAGTTCACTTTTTAAGCCAGCAAACAAACAGATGCTCCTTCAAAATATCCAAGAGAATAAGTGTTGCACTCAAACAATCCTAAACAAGCTTTCAAATAAATAAATAAATAAACTGAATGACGAGCGACTGCATAACTAATTAAAGCCAATTTCAACCTTTTGTATATCTCTGAGGAAACTAGCAAGTTGTTGTGTCACATTTACCACACAGCAATGTAGACTTCACTCAGAAGAATTTCTCTCTCTCTTTATGTCTTTATGTTTTGACTTGACCTAATGGTGAGGCCAAGTTCCTCTGATTCCCTGACAGAAAACATTAACCAGAAAAACCCCTTAGGCCTTCAGAGACATACAATATGTTTTTTCATTTGAAATTGTGCTATAACTTGTGATTTTGTCTGCATGTATGCAAACACAGCACAACTAATGTACATCAAGTTGAGGAGCAACACTGTCTCAGTCATTGTGATCCATGTGTTAATAAATCTGAACAGTGTTGCTCAGAGCATACCTCTCTTGTTGGCACAGTGCGTAAAACCTTATAGTTATAAATTATGAACTTACCCACTTTGTGGTTTAAAATAACCTTTTTGTTTAATTGAAAGAGTACTTGACATTATGAAATAAACATGAGACTAAAGGACTCTCCAAGAGTCCGAGAGAAGTTATGATCTAACCTCATTGTCTCTGTGCTGTTTTCCAATCGTTTTGCAGCTGATTTTTTTTCTTTGTGTCTCTTTGCCTTCTCTGCACCACAGGTCAAGAACCTTCTCTGGCGAAACGTTCAACATTAAATATGACCTGCAGGCCATTTACTGCCGGAGTAGTACACGCATGCTGATCAAATGAAAATGTGGGGAAGAATATCAAGTAAAAAAAAAGTTATCATAATGTTCATCTTTCTGTAGACAAAAGTGCTTGTATTTGTAGAATATTTATTTTCCAACACAGCACAAGCATATTGCTCAGAAAAATAGAAACTACATTTTTTTAAAACATTTTTTACATACTTAAGTTTTGGTAACATTGATAACTTTTAACTTCATGTTTTTTAGATACAAATCCCTTAGAGCAGGTGTGGGGAACTTGGGGACAGAAGTCGTACAGTTTTTATATGTTTCCCTGCTCAAACATACTTGATTCAAATCAAATGGATCCAATAGGTTTTAAGTTCTTTGCAGTGACTCATTAACTTGAATCTGGTTTGTTGGAGCAAGGAAACATCTTGAACCTGTAGGATTTCAGCCTTGAAGACCTGGGCTCCCCATAACTGAATATGTTTAGGAAACACTATCTAGCATCTAGAAAATAACAGGGTTGTCTGTCAGTTGGTAGAGTCCAAAATCTATTGATGGCACATTCAGAGAGAAATTAACGTAACTTTTCGAAAGAAATACCTTTTGTTGGTCAAAAAGATCAAGTTTTGATAGTTTTGATTCTGTGATAATCCCTTGGTTTTGCCTTTTGCTCTCTTGGTGAAATATAACATTAAACTATTTTGAGCAGTATTGCAAACGCTTGAATAAAAGCACTTTTTCTGCAAACCCTGCCATCAAAGCAACAGCTTCATCACAGACACTGTTTAGTCCATCCCTAACATCTGACACCCATATCCTATTAACTAAAGTATTCCAACTGACTCAGGACCCACATTTTCCCAAATCACACTTTTGGAGTTATTCAATTTTATCACTACATTGGTTCCTTTTGTATTGTTACTTAAGAGCGTTCAAACTTTGTGTCTGTAATGAAGGTAAGACAGAGCCAGAAGGAAAGTGAACAGGATTTATCGAAGGTACTAAGGGATGAACTGAAGCTGTAAGGAAGGTGGATGAGTCCAGAAGGGTTGCAGAACAGGAAGGCAGGCAGTTGGATATCTAGGACGAGAATTTTTAAATGTTAAAAATTTTGGTCACGACAAAATTTCGCAACTGGGTCATGAACTATGCGCCAACTGTACGTGAACACGTCGTGAAGTTGTTGCTACAATGCGGAAGGATGCATACCAGTGCGTGCCAGATATAGGCATCTTCTCTTCTCTGCAATGACTGTGTCTGTGGCATTCAGCATGTTCTCTCTTCCACAGCCAATTATGAAATGACCTGGGGTTGAGGAGCCCCCCTTTTTATATGGGATGCCCAAGTCGGAACAACACAGTCCGAATTGTGCAAACATGCCAATGCGGGAAGTCTGTAAACTATGCGCAATCTATGCATGAACTCATCACGTCAGTTTGTGTCAATGCGGACACTGCATGCAAGTCATGCCTACCCTTACACATAAACTCCTCCATGGTTCTAGTGTTTAAATTATGGTTATCCTGTATGGTTTATTATATAAAGGGAAAAAAATCTAAAGCAATATGTGTCTGCATGAAAAGGTTTTTTTTTATAATATGCTTTAGGCAAATATTTAGAATGTGGTTTTAGAGTTATTCACACTCAGAATACCTCTGGTATTTAACTGTGTGAAAATCATCACCATAAAGTCTTATTAGTCTTATTTGCATTTGAATCAATTTAAATCAAAATGTAAAACCGGACAGTTCCTAATGATTATTAATCAACCAAACTGCAATAGGTCTTGCCAAAGTTTGCACACAAACTCGTGCCATTAGTCAGGTCTGGGTGGTAATGTGGAAAGTTAGCTAAACCTATATCATAGTTTTGTAACGCTCATATTGGAAAAACAAGAAAAAAAATTATAAAAACCAAATACGCTCATTTAATATATATATATATATATATATATATTTGACATGCATTTTATAATCCAAAATAAATTTGATGTTATACTTTGGTGCTTCCTGCTTATAATGATGTCAACCCAAAGGCTTACATTATCTATTAGTTTCTAATGGACCATGGATTAATTAGAGTGTGATGAATTAATAATCAGTTCAGGGTGTACCCCACTGCTACATTAATGAAACGTACCATATGCTTCAGCTCAGAATAGCTTTGAATTGGCTCAAGTGGGTACAGTAAAATAAATGGATGTTTTCAACATAGCTGAAAACAGGATAAGTGGATGTCTTACTATTATGTTGGATACTTTAATCAGCATGGAACTTTATCATAGGTGGTGCCATGTAAATGACAGAAGATTTGCATGCAGTCATAAGCTTAGACCACCATTCCCTGGATAAGAAAAAAAGGTGAGGGCTTACCAAGTCACTAAGGCCATTAGAGTTTTTTTTCAATACAATTTCAAGGAACACAGGTGAGCTTTTAGAGAATTAATAACTGCTCAAGTGGGGTTAAGGGATTTGGGTTTCTTAATCTGCAATTAGTGGCTCAACAATCCATCTGAACAAAAGTTGACATGGAGCACCAAATATATCCTTAAAAAACCCTGCAGGATGCCTGTATCCTTGGAATATCCAAAGTTGTATAGAACACACCAGCTGAGTCCTCCTAACAAATGTAAGAGATTTTAAGATATTTGTAATAATTTTTTAAACTTTTATCTAACTGTTCAATAACAATAACTGATCTTCTGCTTAAATAATTTTCATTCCCAAAGAGGATTGTCAGGCAATTTTTGGGTATTGAAAAGCTTCACCATTACATTGAGTTTTTGTGGTTAAATAGTAGCTTATACTCCATCATGCAGATGCAAAACAAGATAAACTGACATGTACAGAATATTTATTTTCCACATATAAGGCAAATGGTATTTTGCAAGATTTTCTCTCTCCAATGTTACTCACTGCCTATGTTCAGATCTTAGAGTTCAAATGAAATAGACAAATGCTGTCAATAATAAATTGGATTGCAGTGAACTGAACAAACCAGACTATGTAAGGGTTGGCATTGTGCAAATGAGGCCCAAAGTCTGATTAAGACGAGTACAACTAAACTAATAAAAGTAAAAACACACAAAAAAACAACTCCAATACACATGGGCAGACATGACCAAACATAAAATGATCCTGCCTGGGTTGTAATTGCAATTCTACTCCATTAAAGAAAGAGGGATAGAAGGCTTCTACTTAAGCTGAACTTTGCAGTTTTGAAGAGTATCACTTAATGACAACAATTATGTGTAGGCTTCACAGAATACATCTGACCGGTTCATACCGTACTACATAAAGCCAGCTGTCATGCCCTGCTCCAGACTCGGTCAGCACAATCTCCTGCCACCAGAGTCATTATCCCCGATCACCTGCACCTGTTCCTGATTCCCTCACAGCCTTAAATCCCTCAGCTCACAGTTATTCCTTGGTCGGACATTGTGAGTAAATGCTTATACTTGTTACTGCTGCTCCTGCATTCCCTGTTGTTTTGGATACCCCACAACATGCCTTCCTGCTCCTCGTCCCTGCAACCCTCCTGGACTCTCCTCCACCTTCCCTACAGGTTTCGTTCATGCCTCCTTACCTCCTAATAAATCCTGTTAACTTTCCTTTGGCTCCGGCTCACCTCTGTTACACCAGTAAGTGACTGAATTTCTCCTTTCCTTTTTATAAGCATATATTTTTTTAGACAAGATGTTAATTCCATTATGAATAATTTGACACTTTGAATAATACAGTTTGTTAAATGTCTAGATGTGTTTGATTATTTAGCTGGAAGTGGCTAGATGTTTTGTTTTCTGTGTTTGTGTTAAAGAAATTCCTCAGGGTTATCATTAGCAGCATTTTGCATGAGCACATTGTTCACATCATTCTAAGTGTCATTTTATGTTAGTTACAGCAAGGGTAATCACCAGGAGCCTTGCTCAGGCTATGCATATGTATAAAGGTTTATATAAAATCTTCCTGTTTCTATGCACCCCTGTTCTTGCATGTGTGCACTATCTTTTGAGAGCATTTCTATGTGTATTCACATATGTGTGATCAAGGATGTGTCATTTAGATGACTAATTTGCCAGCTGGCTTCTCACGTCCCTTGTCCAAACTCACCAAAGATGATTGACATTTAACACCAATGTGACTGCATGATTGGTCACTTCACAGCTTGGTGATTAGCCATTGTCCACATAAGATCAATGATGATTGGCATTTGTACAGCAACGCTTACACACAGTGGCCTGTTATGCTGTACATGATGCAGACTCTAATGAGTGACTTGTTACCCACAAAGAGATGGATTGAAATTCAGAGTAGAAAATTCTCCTATGATGGCTTTCTGGCGTTGACCCTAAAGGGTTAAAAGGCATTAAGAAAAATATTAGCAATTTGCCTGTTTGATGTACTCCTAAAATAGTTATGCATTTGTTTTGGATAATGACGAAGGCTCATTTAATCTACACAATTTAAAGATATTGTATTACTGTCACCATGCTAATATAAAATTTTGACATTGAATATTTACTTTTTATTTCAGCAAAAGTGGGCTCTTTATTAATTTGTTTGGCTTAAATAAGGAAATTATAGAATTCAAACAGCTTTATTTGTATAGTGTCACAACAATGTAATCTCAGTGCACTTTAAAAATGCATCAATTTGAGCCAATTCATAATAAATAGCCAGGTTAAGGAAAACCAACCGCTTGCATCAAATTTTGACTTCAATCCAATACACCAATACACGCATTCATGAGGCGACATTGACGAGAAGGATAGGTACATGCACATTTTTTTTTTTTTGCAATACTTAAAACAAAATGCAGCAATGTATGATCACCATCTAAGTTAATATTAATATATTTTTTTTACATTCTATCGCTGTTTTTTATTTTTTTAAAAAAGCAGATTAATGGAATTTAACAGATTATCTCAATTTCTAATCTTATTGATGCTGAGAGAATGAATGGTTCCTTGGTATTACAGCCACCATAATTACAGTTGCAGTTAAAATTATTCAAGCCCCTCTGCAAATTAGGTTTAGTGGCCAAATTAGCAAAATAATAGCTCTTTTGCAATAAGCAAACAAACAAGAACCATTTAAATAGCTCAACACAATTAATATCACACCTGGTTTCCAACTCAACAGAAAGTCAATTGGTCACCGTGGTGACCAACTTGGTGGTCACCCACCAACTTGGTTTTGGATAATTTTGAGACAGCAGTAGTCATTGGAAATTTTTTTTTGTTTAATTAGTAAAAACCACTTATGATATTTACATTGAGTTATTTAAATGGTTCTTGTTTGGTTTGTTGATTGCAAACAGCTGCTGGTTTTCAACTGTAATCAGGTGTAAATTTTGAACAATAGTATATTGATTTAGGGTTTTCGTGTTGTGTGAAAAAGCATTAATAATACAGATGCAACTACACCGTATTGCATGTGCATATTTTAAATATGGGTGTAAGTTACAGTTCAGCATACAGCATTTTTTTAATGTTCCACTGAGGTACATGGTTTCATTAAAATTGTATGTCAATTACATGTCACGATAGGAAGTTCACTCAACTTTTATATATTTTTTTCTTCTATTTCAGGCAGCTGGAATGGAATGGACCAGACAGAAGAAGTAGCCTAGGAGTAAATGTAGTTGGATTCAGTCTCAGCCAATTAGGGCGCAGGCTTAACCAGTTATACTAATATTTGACACCTGAGAGCAGAATTATATAGCTGCTACCTTCAAACCTTAACCTATTTAGTGTCAAACAAGTATTGATTAGTACCACTACTTCGCAAAACCTACTATCCTGGCCATTACCACATCATGAGGCAGGGATGTCCAGCTGTAGTCCTGGGTTAGAGCAGATAGCCTGCAGGGCTGTGGCCCTTGACAAATGACTTTGGACAAACCTGTCATAACGTTTTGAACAGTGATGCTTTTAAATGAATGATGGTGGAATTTTCTCTTTTTTCTCCATCATAAATTACTCCATACAGGCCACACATCTCAGCTAAGACCCAGCGTGACTTTTTCCTACATCAGCTGCAATTTATGCAATTTCCTACATCATTGTCACATATTCTGAGATTTTGAAAGACCTTTATAAAAGATCAAATATCAATCAGAAATAACTTTCTATGGAGCTTATTTAGTTCAAGTTTTTGAGGCAAACCTAAGTCACTTCTGATTTTATCAGTGTGCACAGTTAAATGTTTTTTTATTAAGTGTTTCAAAATGAAGATTAAAGGTACCGGTACATTTCATGATTTTTTGTTGCAGTTTTTACAGCATAATCAAGAAAACAAACAGGATATAATGGGATTGCTAGACCAATCAAAACCAAGTTACAACTTTTTTTTTTTTCTCTGAAGTTTTTTTTATTTTTATATAAAAATGAAGCTTTTTTTTTTTTACAGAAGTGATGTGTTGTAGTACAGTCAAGTAATATTCTGCTGCTATGTTCATATGCTCAACAAATCCTCGTATAGTTAGGCCACCTAAACCAATCACTATACAGTTATATACCAGACATGAGACATGAGTGGTGTAGTAAAGGTGGTGCTGCATGTATGGATGGGGGACAAGATGGAAATCTTCTCACAAATTAAAGAGAGAATTTTTACCACGGTTCTTAATAGAAAATTGTAAAATGCAAAACTAGTTTTACAAGGAAATTAAGTGGAAAGGCTTTCGAAAAGCCGTGGCAAATTTATTGCAGCAAGTGGAATACCTTGAAAGAATGCTATCAAGTTGTTATGGGCTTTGGCCTTAATAAGTGTTTCACTTCAATCAAAACTCTTTTCAGTCATTGTTGTTATGTTTCTAAGTCTAAAATATGATAATGACTGATTGACTGACTGAAATAAATTCACTTCACCAGACTATAAGTCAAATTACAGTCTATCCACTAAATACCAGTCAATGGAAACATCTGGAAAATCGCAGTTTTACTTTATCAAAATAGTTGAAATATCCATCTTATTTTGCAAAAAACTGTAATGGATAGCAGCTTGAGTATGTTTTATTGTTTTCCATGAACCATTTAATGATACCACTATGAGATGTTTATACTAAATTATGGTTCTTTGTCTGTGTTTGTTGTGTGGTGAGCTGGTGACCAAGACTCTGTTTTCCAGCATAGTGACCTGTAAAAAAACCTTTGTTACTCATAGTTTGCTATACATTGTAAAAAAAAAAAGTTTAATAGGTTCCAGAAACAATGCAAAATTATGTACATACCAGCACTGGAGCTCAGAGAAAAAAATCAGAAAAGTGTACATTATGCATTTGCAATATTGATATAGTCAAAAGAAGTATTGCATTAGAATGTTAATATTGCTCAGAGGTTATGAAAATGGCTGAGAGTTCAGCAGCTTGATGGCTTGAGGGACGAAGCTGTTGAAGAGTGGGTGTTTTGGCACAGATGCTGTGGAACCTTTTCCCCCAAGGGCAACAAGGAAAAGAGTTCATGATGGGAATGTGTGAGGTCCTTGAGGATGCTCTCACTTCTGGTCAGGCAGTGTTTGTGTGCAACATCGGGATGGAGTGATGTTCCAACGATTAAATGGAAAGTCACAGCAGCTGCCTGATTAGATGGAGAAGCAACAGCATTAACTCTCTCTGTAGAGGATGGTGAGGGTGATACGAGCCAGGTAAGTTTTTTTCCAGCACTGGTACCAAATCATGAAGAGCAGTGATGTGCTGAGATCAAGCAAGAATGTCTGTGATCCAATCCATTGAGCAAAAGATTAAGTCTCATTTGGTTTCATATTGGCAATTTAGGAATGCCATAAAGCATAATTTAAACCAAATCTTTACCTTTATTTATATAAAGTGATATCCAGAAATGCAATAAATAGATGGTAATTAGTGTCATCATCTGTAATAGGGTGTACCCCGCCTCTCGCCCATTGTCTGCTGGGATTGGCTCCAGCCCCCCCGTGACCCCGTTCGGGAATAAGCGGTAGAAAATGGATGGATGGATAGTGTCATCATTAAAGCTGTTAAAATGCAGATGGTTACTGTTTGTATAAAGGAAACCACATTTAATGTAGAGTTTGCATTGTGAGACAGCTTTATCCGTAAAGAAAAAAATAATAGAAAAAGATGTAGTGAAAGATAAGCCCTTTAAAATATGCAAGAGAGTAAGTCTACAGTAATGATTTTAGTACATGATTTTATTTTAAATGTATCATATTGGCCTCTAGAAAAATAGAAGAAATTCTAACAAAAAACTCTAGCTTGTAGATTTTATGTAAATCGATCCTGTTCAACCCTCAAACAAACAAGTACAGACCATCGACCTGTGGCTGTATGTCTGCCATAGTGTAGTCTTGTGATATTACAGTAGATAGATTTTTTTTTTATTCTGAACCAGTTCACAAAGCTACATTACTTTTAATGCCTTATAAAGATTTACAAAAGATGCATACAGATCAGATAACACCTAAATCAAAATGGGTAATTATATGAATGGGGGAAGCATATATAAACATGCAGCAGCCTGGGTGGCTAAGTAGTAATTTCATAAGTAGTAGATTTCATAAACTGCCTGTCATTGCAGTTTGTTAAAGTAGGTAAACTAAAATGCTTCTGAGTGCCAATCTGAGTTTGTTTACTTCCCATCAAACATATTCATTTCCTACCTTTCCACCTTCCAGCACCATTTTTTCCAGAATCTCCTTGTCTATTATATTTTAATTCCTCTACAATCTCTATGCTCGTCTCAGAAAAACCACTCTCTTTTTCTTAAGTTGAAACATTCCCCCCACATCCAATAGAGAAACCCTGCCCTGGTTAATAATGGTTCATGTGTAACGAACACAATCACTCTCTCCTTTCTTTGCCACTTCGATTCACACATATATGTGCAAATGTGAACTCAACATGGCGTGCAGAACATGCACACATACGCATGCAGACAGAACAACATCAGACTGCTTGTGGACAAGTGGCTGAATCTTCTTGACAGGCCTGTCTCAGGGGGAAATAAAGGAGACGGTGGGAGTAGACAAGGAATGGATGCAATGAGAGAGAAACAGAGAGGAACAGACATGATAGAGTGAAAGATGGCAAAGAGTTGAGCGGTGGTGAGAGCGACAAGAAGAGGCAGAGGGGAAGAGACAAAGAAAGACAACGACACATGAGGGAAAAAGAGTTGCAGTTGGCAGACAGCAGCTGGAGGGATGATCAACTCAGCTGACACATCAGTTCATTTCACCACCACCAGAGCAGAAGGACAGATGGAAGGAGGGTGGAAAAGAGGAAATGAAAAGAACATGTGGTTGAGAAACAGATAGATGTGGAATAAGTGTCTGACTATCATAAAGGAGGTGTAAAGAAAAGGACTGAAAAACAGGGAGACAGTTATGGGTGAAAGTAAATGTGGATGGTGGAGGGACATGGGCAGATGGAAGGAGGATGACTGTGGTTGGTGGGAGGATGAATGATAGAGAAGAGACAAGACCATTAAAGAAAGGCATGGAGAGATGGAAGGTTAAAGGGTAAAAATTGAAGAAGACAAATTATTGTAATTCTACAATGAGACAGTGAGTGGCATGAGCTATAAAACATTCACAGAATCAGTTCCACTAAGGTCCATTGAATTGTATTCCTGCTCCTTGATTTGTGAGGATCTTGAGTTTTTAGCTCTTTTAATAAATTTGGAATATTAGTGTTCTTAAAAGTTGGGTTTTGTCTGCTGACTTATGAGATATACTTAAAGCTCTTCATTCAAATTTAGGTAAAAGACATCAAGCAGTGAAACCGTCAAGATAAGTTTGGCAGACCTGTACAAGGACTTTGCTAAGTTTACCAGAAAGCTTGTTAAGTCCATATGTTACTCGGTGAGGCGTTGTCTCCAGACCCCATGTGTGGAACAAAGGCAGTCTGATTATACTCCGCAGTGCAAACAAATCAATCTTTTCCTGAGTGTAACGTAGTCATATAAATTCCAACATTTGATTTGGTGGACCAGTTCATCAAAGAGTTCTAAAAGGGTCTCTTGAGGGTGGGATCGTTACTATATATATA
>JBAMHX010000010.1:18002423-18019619 GCA_037177515.1 Pseudomugil tenellus
TTAATTACTAATTGTTAATATTAATATTTCATATTAATATTGTCATAGTAATTCTATTAATCCCCTTAATTGCTACAGCAGTGAATTGTGTGTTTGGCCAGTAAATTAACTGCTAGAAGTGTAACTAGTGTTGGTGCTGGTAATGCAGATTTAAATTTGCACAATTAACAGTTAATCTCACAGCAGGGTAATATTGAAGTTAATAATTAAATAATTAAGTATGATAACCAGTTAGTGAATAAAGTATTCAGCCATTGTTTTGCTTTTTATGTAAATATTGATTTTACTTTGTTTTTCAAATTAGTATTATATAGCAAATTGCAAAGTTTGCATGTAAATATTTTCTACTTGAGCTCCATCAGGTTGTTTGGAAGTGAACAAACTGTTCTTTCACTGTCAAGTCTTATCATGGACATGTTCTACAACTTATGTTCACATAACCGACAATGTTCTGTCCATTTAGATAAAATCATTAGCATCAGTACTGGCTTTGACTGGGCTGGTTAAGGACAGTCAGAGACTTAACTGGTGTTTTTTATTTTTTCTGTTCTTTTCTGTCAATTTATTTGAGGAAATATTGTATTGTATACTTTTGATGTAAGTCCAAGCAGGAGAAAAGCATCTACTAAATTATTGTAGAATGGAATAGAATAGTTGTTTTACTAGTCATCTCAATTATGCTATGGTCAATATATATTTTAACTTCCTTTTTTCATTGTTTTTATCTTTACTTTGACTTAATTTCTACTGCTACCTTATTTGATAACAATAACACTTTAATGTGTTAAGAAATAATATATCATAATAAAACACCAGTTCAGAAGACTGAGCACTTGGGAGAAATAGGTTTAACTGATCAAAATCAGGAACCTAGGTAATGAGAAATCTCTTTTACAAAGTCATGGAGCATCTATATAATTTATTGTATAGTACTCCTTCTATCCTGTGTCCTGGTGTTACAGTGTTCCATGCTTGCTTATGTTGTTGCGTAATTACCTGATATAAAATCCCTGTTGCTAGGAAATTTCTGAAATGTCTTCTGTGGGATTGTGGCACCTATCAAGGTTTTCAGTGGCCAGTCAGATATATCTCTGCTATAAGCCCCCCATATTCATATCCATATTCTGCATATCACCTTTCTGTGTCATTCCCTCTTTATCATGTTTTCAGCTTTTCACCTCACTGGGCCTTTGTTGACTCTTCCTGTGCAACCTTGTTGTTTTCATTGAAAGTACTTATCAATTAAGATAATCACATCCCATCCCGCATCTAGTGAATAAAGCATTGTTAATTATTTTTGCTTGTAACTATTATATTTTATACGTTGTGCAAACCCATATTAATACAAGGACAAGGATGAGTGTTTTCAAAAGTGACTTTACATCATGCTTCTCACATTTAAGTATTGTTTCCCATTCCAGTGTTTTGGTGGGATGTTGTCACATTGTTATATCAGAGATGTTTCATGCCTCAGGACAAAAATCTATAAGAATACTTTTCTTATGAATTAGAACATGTCCACATTTTCAGACCAGTTTAATTTGAAACTTGTATACTCGTATCTTGATTGTGAAAGAAAATGTAAAAATAATGCAGAAATGTGGCAGAAGTTGTTAAACAAATGTAATATAAGGGTGATCGAGTAATGATGCAGATTCTGTCAAATTTGAACTCTTAGAATTAACCAGTTCAATTTATTTTAAACACTACTAAAATACTTTAATGTTTCTGGATCTTTTGTAAATATTTGCATAGTTGGAAAGTAAAAATAAAATACAAATGATAGAGCAGGCTGTGATGGGCTGGCGACCTGTCCAGGGTGTACCCTGCCTCTCGCCCGTTGGCTGCTGGGATTGGCTCCAGCCCCCCCGCGACCCCGTTTGGGAATAAGCGGTAGAAAATGGATGGAAATGGATGGATGGATGGATGATAGAGCAGTAAAAAATAAGTATAATGGGTGTCACACCATTTTCTCAAAAAAAGAAATGTATTAATTACAAGGACACATCACCAATATGGATGTAATAATATGTTAATTTAACAGGATTCCCAATGACTCCGCAATGAAATATGAACAACACCCATGATTATTTTTAAACTGGAATGACCGCAACCGGCTGATATCCTTTGTGTGAGCAAAATAACTCAAACAATTTTCACAATTGGATTTTGATATTCATTATACCTGTGTACAAGGGGACAACCTGGGTCAGATTTATGGTTTCCTCAGGTGACATTATATGCACAAAAATCCGATTTTTGCCTGTATCTCTGGAACTAGTTACTGTTGGATTTTGATACTCAGTATACCTGTTGACATCTCAAAGAGGACAATCTATATCAAATTTCACGATTATTGGATTTATAGTTTCCCCACCAAGTGGCATTTTATGCTTAAGAAATCTGATTTTTGCCTATATCTCTCGAAGTATTTCTAACATTGACCTCAAATCAAGTGCAAATGAAAAGTCATGACCTCAGGGGTTCAAAGTTTCGGAACCAGGTGGAACTTTGGGACTGAACATGTGCAGCTTTATGTTATTGTATTGTGTCTTTACAAGGATTGGGTAATTGGAAGATTTGCGGTGTTCAGGGATATACATCTAGCTGTCACTTCCAACGGCACGGGCCTTGTTTTAAAGGAAATCAGTATATATATTTTGCCACAAAGGTTACAGGAGAATGTTGCTGGAACTACATAAAGAAGAATAATGATATTAAATAATTATTTGGTTGATTCTTACATGTCCAAGACTCTAATCACAACCAAAGCGTTGTAATATTTATGTTATAGAAAGTATTTACTGTTTTCTACATTTTTTAAATTAATGATTAATAATTAAATAATTAAACTTGACAGTTGAAATTTCAAATTGATTGAGTGGTTGATATTTTTAAGTAGCATTACTTCTAAAACATGCAGGGTCCTGAAGACCAGTGCTGAGAAACACTCATTTAGACAACAACTTTTTTTTTTTTTTTAAACCTTGGATTGAATGTTATGTGACGAAGTGTTTTGAAAAAGATAGTGTTGCCAGCCAGATTCGTAGATATTGCTACTCAGGGGACTTAGTTTAGATGAATATCATAAAAGGTGAAGATACTTGGGCTATTGGAGGGCACATACAAAATTACATGACTTTGGTATGACTTGCTGGAGATTACTGAAACTAAGCTGAGGTTGTTCACAGTATCACTATATCTGGTGAGTGACTGATGGAGTAAAGGATTGTGTTGTCAGTGGAGAGGTGGATAGATATGTCAAGCACTACCGATGTGACAGGGTCAGATTGAGTTTTATGCATGTTTTAACACTGCATGTTTCTAAATGTTTTAATTGCTTGGTCACATATTTTGATTGGTTTATGGGTTGCAGTTTTTATTGCTGTGTGTGTGTTTGTCTCTCAATTACCCGTGAAAATGACACTAATCAGTAAACGAGCAACAGCTGTGATGTAAGAAGACAAAAGGTAAAAAGTAGAACAGAGTGGTAGCAGAGAGAGAGCCGGACAAACAGATCGCCTGACAGGAGCCGGGATCGTGGCAACGCTGACACTGCTGCACAGCAAGTGACCCATGTCTGCAAGGAAAATCCAGCCTGGGTTGGTAGTTTGACTACCACCCAGGAAGATTGTGAGTACGCCTGTTTTCCACCTTGATGCAGCAGAGTTGATTTCAAGACCAAGAGGGAACAGTTTGAGTTGTCTATTGCTGGGATACTGGTCTTGGCTGTTGCCTTTTCCTAGGACAGCTGGAGCTGAGGAGCCACAGCTTGACGATCAGGAGTTGGTAGAGACAAGAAGCTGGGGACGCAGAGGTGCGGGTGTCTTGGACTAGTGATTTCCGGAAGGCCTAACTCTCCAGCTCCACAGGGGACTTCAAGGACTTTGCATTTTAGTCAGTTTTATGTGTTTTAAATCTCCTCAAAACTCCTTGTAATAAATTTGTAAACCTGGATTGACTCATTTTTAACTTTGCTCACGCCTGATCCATAAGAATCTACAGGTTTGGTTCTTAGAGTCCTAGGGCTCTTAAAACTCTAGGTGGCGTTGTCAGCTCTTTTAATCTTTTACTCTTTTATAATATAATAGTACATCTACAATAATTTCAGGACAGTTATTTATTTTCTAAATTTGACTCCCTGTGCCTCGTGACACCTAGGCTTGGGAAGTAGATATCACATACAATTAGTTTAGGCACAAGTCATATATTGCTCTTCATGTATTCTTCTCTGAACACTGTTTGTTTTCCTTTTAAACCTGGGGCATGCCAAAGAATTTCTGCCACCGCTTGGGACAGAAACTAAAATCCATCCATCCATCATGTCAGTGCGCTAATGAATCAGAATACAGAACAATATATCTCTGCAGAGAACAGAGCAAGCTTTATTGTGGATCTTGTAACCATCTTTGTATTTTTTAAGTGGTTATTTTACTTGGTTTAAAACTCTAATTTCTATCCTCTCATACTTACACTGATGGAGACGGTGGCTTAAAGGTAATGAATAATGAGGAGGTATTTCAACCAATTGCCGTGTTCATCAGTCTTTTAACATTTCCTGAAGATGATCAGGATGATTTATGTATTTTATATAAATTAAAGAAAAAGAAGCAGAATACCTCTGTTCTTTTGAAAATCACACCATGATCAGTAATCCCACAACCATCATCTAGATTTCAGAGATGTTTCCTTGCATGGATATGTTCCTGTCTGATTCTGTGTCGCCTTCTGCCTCTGTATTTCTTAATCTATTTCTCTGTGCTCTCATTCTGTCTCTGTCTCTCCTCTCAGTCTTGTCTCTTCCTATCTGTCCCTCCTGTGGAGATGTATCCTCTCTGCTTGATTGCTCTCTTCTGATTTTCTCTCCTCGGGTGGTGTTTGTCAGAGGGGTAAGGGTGGGCAGAGATGCATTGGTTACGTGTGAGTAGGAGTCAAAACAAGCAAAATTGTCTCTCAGTTAGTCTGACACATCACAGGTTTGTTGATTGTGTTTGTGTGTGTACCTGCCTGAAGAAACACACATGCTGTTTTGAGAAGTTTCTGAGTTTGGAGTTTGATACTTGTTGGTTCACTTAATCAGCAAGTGTGGTTTTCCAAACAGCAGGAGGCCCCTGCTAGTTACCACAACAGATTTGTTTAAGATTGGCACCAAGTTGGAAATGAGGAGCTGATACTACTCAAAGTTACAGCCAAGTGCTTTCAGAGCTAATGCTACAGCTTTATTTTATGGCATGGTTTCAGATAATAAAATCTGTCAGCTACCATTTCAGAAAAATTTTTATATTTTTATCAATATAATTAATTCCCACTGAATATGGACATTTTTATTTCCAGTGTCATTCTGTGTCTACCTATCTACTTTTGGGGTGACAGTCAAAAATGTTTTTTTTACTTTTTTATAGTAAAAATCCTGACAATGAGTCAGGATCTCGACTCATTGTCATCTGATTCATAATTTTTCATGTATTTTCTAATTTCTTTCTTAATTGATTACAAAGTAGGGGATGCTGCTTTAGAATTACTCACTGTGATGGAGTGTAGATTTATATTTGGTTAACAAATTACAAGATTAGGAGTACTTAGGGTGTCTACACCTTAAGTACTAATTCCTACTTATTTACCTCATTGATTTTAAATGGTAGACTATCACCAGGCAACTTACAGTGGCAACATGTTCCTTGGTAGTGAAGAAAGACGTGCTGTCAATAGGAAGCTCGTGCAGTGTGTGCAGAGGCCAAAATAAATCATGGAAAGACGGCTGTGAACGCAGATGGAAGCCGCCATTTTCCTGAAATTTTACTTTTTGACATGCAGCTCCCTCTTATGACAGAAACCATCCTTGCCGATCACATTATGAAAATACGTCACTCAGGGACACCCAGCCGCTAAGTGCATTTGATGGTATGCTGTTGGATGTTGAAAATATCTTATCTGGAAGAAGACCCATTACTGTTTGCGAAGTACATTTACTAGGAAGAAAACCGAGCTCTTGAGGTAAGCAAACTAGGGATAATGAGAGTATATACAACTGATGAAACAGCACATTTGTTGTAAAAGAGCGATATTAGAGCGGTCTTAGATTGGCTCTATGCTGCCAGGCAGTGATTCCACAAGATGAAATCGAACATCCAAGCCTACTTTTACTTTATTCAAGAGACAATCAGGTATATCAGGCAACTCAGTCATATTGATTGTTGCTGTTTGCGTTCGGTCCATTCCGCACATGTGAGCTAGCGGTAGAAGATATGGCGTAAACCATAGTGTTTACACATCGGAAATTAATAAGAAGGTGGCCTTTAATTTCCTCCTTTAATGGTTCAAAGAAACAGAACATTTAACAATAGAACAAAATTTTGCAGTTTGCATGGTACTGTCTGAGCCAAAATCTTAGCCTTTGTATTTTGTCTCAGTCCACCACTGATGGCATGAGTGAATAATTTGAAATAAAGCTTGCTAGTGAGTCTGAAGGTTAGTCAGTGGTGTTGTTAACCTGGGTTTAGATTTCCTAAGAGTCATCATCCCAATGGTGATAAAAAAAAGAAGCTGTCATAAATGTGTATTATGTACCAGTGAGCTAAATGTCAGCAGCTGCGCCTAGTAGGAGGCACATGCCCACACAGCTGCACTGGAAGATGAAAGAGTCATATGCTACTTTTGAAAAGTTGGAGACCAGATTCAGCCGGTGATTCTGGAAGCACAAGTCAAGTCTAGTTTATGTGTATATAGCACAATTTAAATCCAGAGGGATACAAAGTGCTTTACGTGGACACAAGACACCAAACTGCAGAAAATAACCATTATTTGAAATTAAAAACAAGAGAAAGGAAGAAATATTATTATTAATTTAAAAACAATACTTGAAACATGATCAAGGTTAAAAATAAACAGTGAGGACTAAATAAGAATCTACGCAAATGCAGGGAAGAATAGGTGAATCCTTAACTATGATATAAATAAACTGAGTATTTCAGCAAATCAGAGGTTTTCTACGAGTTTTTCCCAGACATTTCTCCTCTGATATAATTCTTAAGATTATAGTAGCTGACTTTGTGATTCATTTATTTTGTTGTTTAAAGTTTAAGTCTGAGTCGATTTCTACACCCAATTTCTGGCATGGCAGGTCACTTTTAGGTGTATAAGTTGTAAGTTAATGTAAGTTCTTCTGTGACATTCAGGCATATCCAGTCAATAATCTTGTCAATGTATTTACCAAGAGGCTGTATGAGGCCTCAAATACCTGGTGACATGCATCTGCGTGACATCTGGATAGCTGTGGTCACTAATATTGTAGTTCTTTGACATCTATGTGCACTTTTTAGCACAGATCAAAAACAGAAAAGATCTCAAGATGTTGCCAAGGGGAACGCCACATTTTAAATGCTCTGATGTCCCTGTCCACAGTTGAGTAACTATGGCTGTAACAAATATAGAACTGAAGTCCGTTAAAACTCTTTTTTAACTGTCTGTGTAAATATATGCAAATAGTTACATTGGTCAAAACCATCTCAGTGCTGTGGTCCTGACTGGAAAACATAAAAGCAGTTAAAAAGTAATTTAGCTGGTGAATAATAGTTTTGTTTTTTTCTATAGTCTTAAATATAACCGAAAGATTTTAAATCAACCTGTAGTTGTTCACTTGTCAAGATTATCCCTTTTTTGCAGAGGTTGTTTACCAGATGAGATGTGAACATTTATAGCGCCATTGCTTTAGATGGGGTGCCACAGTGTGAAAGTATAACTAGTATCTACTAGGAAAAGCGGCCATCAAAATTATTTTAAATGCGAAGCACAGTTGTGAATGGACAGTGGCCATGAGTCACAGATTAAAACATGGCTCCAAAGGCCTCAGGTGCAGCAATGACTGCACTGCAGGTAAAATACTTCAAATTTGTGTATGTATTTCGTTTTCGTCTGTCTTTCAAGACATTACAAGTCTCATACGGTTCTCTATCATCTATGAAATAAAGCAGGTGGTGCATTTTTAAAGCTTAAGTCTACGTCACAAACAGATTTGTCTGTCCATTCAGAGATAGTGTAGTAACAAATGACTGCAACCATGTATTTGGACCAAAAGCAAGTAGCTATAAATTACCCAAGTTAAGAGAATAAAAACATGATTTTAATGTATTCAAATGATTTAACACCAAGAAAAAATCAGCTTTTAATTTGTGAAATCCCTCTGTCCCTGACATTTGATTTTGTTACACAAAAAACTTTGAAACTCCTCTTGCTTTTTTGTAACATATGAAACAAAATACTTTTTTAAATCACCAAGCACTTCAAAATGATCTTAGAATAAATATTTTTTACAATTCAATAAAGCTAAGAAGAAAACACAAATGATTTTGTTCCAACATCTCAGTGCTCAGACATGAACATATTAATGAATTTTAATGAATTCTTTAATCTTCACAAAACATTTGTTAGTAGCAATTAAGAACAAATTTGTTTGTAAAAACAGTTGGTTTATGAGATCCAATGTTTAATCCAGTGCGGTTTGTTCAGTGCAGCAAGTCAGTAAATCTTTTCTACTTTAAATGTCATGAATTTAATATTTATCATGCTAACTGAAGCCTGTAATATATCTCTTGAGTTTCTGTGTTTTTTCTTAACATTGCACAGTTTGACCTTCAGGTGGACTAGTTAGATAGAACCTTGATTCCTAGAAAGATTTGTTATTGGGTTGTTTTTATTTCAGTTATGAATACTCTTTGTACTGCAGGATGTTAGGCTGAATAGTTTGGAAATGGCTTTGACAATCCTTCCTAAATTGATGGATGTACAGTTGCTTCTCTAAGGTCATTACTGATGCCATTCTTTGGCATTATGTTAACACACAGCTGTTCACTCCAAACCAGCAAACTGCTGAAAATTCTGCTTCCATACAAGTATTCAGGCCAGCCGATGATCGTTTAATCAGTTTAATGAGAAAAGCTGGCTGCTATTTACTCTTTAAATACTGTGCAAGTTACTTAGCGTTTGACACACTACCTCTGGATTGTGACTTCTTATTTATTTATTTTTTAAATAACATAACCATAATTCATGTGTTGTCATTATTGTGAGTATGTATTTGGTCAAAGCATAAATCTGCCACTAGATTTTTTTCTCTTATTTTAATTTTACAATTTAGATATTTTCTATCATGTCTGGACAGACAACTGTACAAATCTCAAAGAACTAATGTGAGGCTATTCAGCTTAGGTCCTAAAAGGTCACAATCCAGAAGGTTTTCAATGAATCCTTGTTCCAAAATACCTGATTCAAATCAATCAGTCACCAAGCAGAACTGTTGGATCCATCGAATTTGATAAGGCAGTGATATATTAAAAACGTGCAGCACAGTGGCCCTCCTGGACCAACTTTAGGCATCCTGTAAATAAGGTTAAGTAGAGTCAACCAAGCTTTCTCATAAACAAGACTTACATCATGGATGAAATAATTTCAACTTATTGCTGCTAATGGTGAGTCTACGAGCTAATGAAGCATGAGCTAAGCTTTCTGTGCACACCACGAATTTAATAAACATATGATGACACAATGTCATAAGTCAGTGTTGCTCATTTAAGGCAATATTTATGTATTTTTTAGACCTGGTGAGGACAAGTTATTTATTTTATTCATTACTGTACAAATACTGCCACATTTTAAAGGCATTATTACACAATGTATTAAAAAAACAAAACAAAACAAAAACGTGTTACTCCAGTTTTCTGAAGACCCACAGCCTCCATTAGCTAAAGTCTGGGAAGGGCAGGGGGGGAGGGACTAATGTTCTTGCTTAAGATAAGCTTCTTATGTAACAGTTTCAGATAGTGCGTTTCAGCCAAATAAGAAACATTTCTCAGCAGGGCTCCATTAATCTGAATAATTATGCTACTGGTGGATGGTAGCCATATTCATCATTACTATATAATTTATTGAAAAGGATAAGTGAACAACTAGTTTAAGTCTATGCACATTCACACAAAAGCAACAAGAATTAATTGCATTCTAATTTGATTTGATAGCATATTTACCCCACACTATACGCTTCGATTTGCGGGAAGCACTTCACATTGATATCATACTATTCTGTTGCCATGGCTTTAATGTCAAATCTCTATTTGTAGTAAGTCACGTGATGTTTTCTGTGCTTGTTAATTGCTACTTCTGACAAAATAAGCTCAGAAAGACAGAATATGTAATGTCCATGCTTTCACAAGTAGAACACAAAATTGATGACAAAGGTGATTTAAAGATGCTCCAGGAGGTGCAGATGTGAGGGTGCTTGAAAGGAACATTGGACACAAACGATGAAGAAAATATGACTTTTGTTGGGTCAGCCACTTTTTGTATTGTAATATGCGTAAAAATCATGTTTTCTTCCTCTTTCTTCTAAATGCTCCTCTTTTTACCCCCCTCACTGTGATCTCCCTTCTAACAGAAGTTATTAAAGCAATCTGAAAGAAGAGAAATGGCACATGCACAAGGCTGAGTGGAGATAGGAAAAGAGGTGGGTAGGAGAAAGGGGGAGTTGTGGTCTCATTATAAAGTAATCACTAAGAGGAAAGGTCAGGTGGCTATTACAACAGCTATAAAATACTGAGGAGGCTGAGAAAGAATGGAGGGAGGGAGAGATACATAATCCAAATGAAATACTGAGAAGAAGAGAGGCTGGCCATGAGACAGACAAAGGTGTGTAAGGGAGCTCAACTCTAAAGTAAAGCAGTAAAAACTGCTAGACGGTTCAAGACGGATGGATTCATATAACATCTGAGAGATATGGGAAAGAAGTGGCCATGATGCAGTGGCAATATGAGTTTTTTTCTGGTTAAGTCTATTTCAAATCCTCTAAAATGGTCTATTTATTTCTGAGATTTCAACTTCCATGTGTGCAACCTACCCAATTGCTAACAAAACATGTAACATGTTCAAGCAACCAGGTGGCATCTTATCAGCACTGGTATAATGGTAGCCATAATTTCCTCAAAGTATGGATGCTATATTCATGTCACATCGTACCAGGTCAGTGTGAGAAATGCCATTTGACTGAAACACTTGCAACAGAATAGTGTTCCTATTCTGTTGCAAGGAAACAGAAACAATCTAAGCCTGATAAATCAGGTGCTGTGATAAATAACTTTTATTAGGTTTTTACTCATGAGGATATGTTTGCGCTTTCAGCAACAAGCACAGTTGTAAAAACTAGAAAAACAGTCTTTTACTTAAGTTAGCTTCATAGTCTGCAGTCCTTTTTATTGTCTTGTGCATCAAAGAAAAGCTGGATCTCGAGGGATAAAGGATCACATTGTTTTGTGTTTCCTTTTAGTTTTTTTTTTCATTTGAAACAATTTGCTGGATTTTTCTGAACAGCACGCCAACTTAATCTGAACATATGTAAACATCTTTACATTAACATGTCAGCTAAATTTTACTGTGTGATATATAAACAAGGTTGCCATCACAGCTTTAATGAAACAGTGACTAGAGTTTTTATTTACACAAGAAACCGACATCCTCATTTACTATCAGAAAGATGGAAAGGATTGCATGAATGAAAGAAGCTTTAGGGTGCTGCTCAACATCACTGTTGCCAGTGAAAACTCTGGATTCCACATTTTATTGCAACCACCTTCCTGTATCAGCATGCATCGGTATACATCAGTGTTCAACCTCTGATTTGAAGGATGTGCAGTGCATCTCTTAAGCACACCGCAATTATGCATGCTTCAGTGTGGTTGCCTTAATTAAATCTTCATGGCATGACACAAGGCTGGAGCAGAGCTTTCTATTTCTGCATGCTAGACTTGTACACAATTTCAAACAGGTCTCAAGGGAAATGATTTAAAAACATGAAGTGTATCCTCTTTGTTTACATTTTGATTTTCCAAATGCTGTGTTGCTTCTCTGTATTACTGTGTTAACATTAAGATTAATTCTCAGACTCCATCAATGATTTGTGATTCAGTGACAGTCAATGTTGGGTCATGATTTTCCAATGGTATCATTATTACTCGTTCATTTTTCATTCTTCTTAGCCCAGTTCACATGCTAATTGCCCCAGTGATTATCAGTACACTCTGGTCAAGTTGCCAGTTCATTCCAGAGTAAAATAAGTATCAGTACATAGATGTGAGTTTTTGTCCTCATGGGATAATTTTTGGATTTATACAGCTTGTTAATACAGTCTAACAATTAACAGAGGCAATGAAGTTCGAACTTTCTCAGAGCTTATCTGCAACCTGGACATTGGTGCCAGCAATCATCTTATCACTGTGAGTTTTCTTCTAATGACTGAAAATGCACTGCGATTTAGGCCACGGGGCAATTTACGTAACAGTCATCTACAGTACAAAGGCTGCAAGGACTAATTTTAATAATTAATTCATATTATATTTCAATTATTGATTTGATTAAGGCTACATAATGCAACAGATATATAAAGGCATCCTTATATATTTCCATGAGTCACAGCACTCTATAATAATCCCAATGTGACAGCTTGTCAAAAAAAACATGTCACGTTATTCCAACCCAGTCCAACCCAAGAAATGCCTTCCTGCTGCTGTGTCCCATCATGTTGAAAGTTTCCCCATTGATCACTGACACATGTTCATGCTCATACTCTGGTTGTAGGGCTTCTATCATGCCGACTGTTCTACTCTGAAGATGCCTTGGAGACAATCTAAAAAATTAAACCAAACAACAGGTAGTAGGGGTGAAGTAGTACCTGCACATTTCTCCCCATTAAATATTATTTTCTTATTTTAATTCCTTTTTTCAGTAACATTTTATTTATACAGACTTTTTCAAGCCAAAAGCAACACAATGTGCTTTATTTAATAAGCAATTTATGAATGTTAAAATAAAACAAGCTTCATACATTCCAGAGTTTGAACACACACACAACAGATTCTAGTCTCTTTGACCAAGTCACACACATGTACACACACATGCAGAAAGAAGTGTGTGCAGCCAGGTTAACAGAGGACACAGCAGTGAACCTGAGAGCATAGGCTTTTGCTGCAGCAGGTGACAGACAGGAGGATGAGGTCCTCATGGAGAGGTCCTCCACTTCAACGGCTGGAGAGGGAAATGCTGTAATTCCAGCCTCCACAGGACCATTCTCTTAGCCAGTACAGCTTGGAGTCTCAGAGTGTCCATTCTCAGTCTCACAGGAGCAGCAAACACTTTGCTCACAAGGACCTCCAGGATGAGCAATGGGACTCTGTCTCTGTGATACAGACAGTTGGTTAGAGGCAAGCGATTCATTGAAGGTTTTTGGCACTGATCCCAATTTCCAGGTAGACTGGGTCACAGCTGATGGTGAACCAGTTCTCCCTTTGTCGAATGTAGTCCTGTTAAGACATAAAATTCAGGATTTGTCCTTTGGCTCGCATTTAAAACAAGTTTTCAGACCTGTTCTCTTCCATCTGAGTAATATTGCAAAAATTAGGGACATTCTTTCTCAGAGTGATGCAGAAAAATGAGTCCATGCCTTTGTTACTTCAAGATTTGACTTCTGCAATTACGTATTGTCTAAAAAAAAAAAAAAACCCTGAAAAGTCTCCACACAACAAAAACTGGCTTTGGAAAACAAGAAAAAAAACCTACAAAAATCAGGTAAATTTTCCATGAAATAAGATACATTTTCTTGTTCTGTTGGCAGATAATTCATCTTATTTTAAAGAACATTAACCTTGTCAAGAATTCCTAAGACAAGTTAAAAAATCTAGAAAAAACCTGTAGATGACCGTTATTCCTGTCAAGGGTGAGGACACTGGTTTCTTTAGATTGAGAAGAATATAAATTTAATAATTAAGAATAAAAGAAGTTGAACATACATTAAAACATGAAGGGACAAAACATTAAGACATACATTCATGGTACATTGTTATAGCCCGGGGAGAATCCCTCCAGAGATCTGTCGTCACAGAAGTCTGGAACTGTTCTGCCCTAGTCAGATAGGGGAACCTTTGTTTAAAGACTTTGGTTATGTGCGTCAACTAAGCCCTGTTCTTAGGCTTTGACAACAAAACCGAGGTCTCGTCTAAACATTTCCCTGATGGAAGACTTGCAGATGGTTTACAAATGTCAGAAAACATCAGTTTAGGAGCCGTATGGTCAGACCTTTTAACTAGACATTAATTAAGAGCACGGTAATTAAGCTAATATTTGAAATTCCCCAACAAACCTGTTAAGTAAGAATAGTTATCTTACTTTAAAAAAAATAAGCATATGTGTCCTTGATTTGAGATGTTTAATCTGATCCAAAATACTGAAACCAGGGTTCAGAGATTACATTTCCCCAATTTTAGCCTCCATTCATTGTCTCCCTGTTTAATTTAAAATGTAATTTAAAATATGAATCAGAAAATATAATGTGGAAAGCGTTCCATGACCAAGCTCAATCAAAGATCTCGTAGTTCCATGTATTCCAAACAGAGCACTTCGCTCTCAGACAACTGGTCTACCCAGAGTCTAGAGCACAATGGGAGGAAGAGCCGTGGACTATCAGGCCCCTCTCTTATGGAACCAGCTTCGAGTGTGGGTTCTCTGCCTATAATATCAATATTAGAACCTTCTTTTTAAATAACTCTTATAGTTAGGGTTGGCCTAGCCATCCATTAGTACAGCCATGTGGATGTCCCATGAAGCACTGAGCACTCCCATTTCATTTGTTTTCCTCCATGTAATAATATATGACACTATTGGCATTATTAACATATGTCTCCTCTTTCTGTAGGTCTTCCTGGATTAAAGTTGTGAAGCATCTGTCTTTCCTGTCCTCTCCACTCTAACCAGTTTAGACAGGTAACTGCCCTCCCTGAGTCAGGTTCCCACTGTTGCCTCATGCAGCTCAAAATAGAAGATTGGATCGAAGTCCAAATGCAATCTGTTGCTTTTCCTAAACTAAGCTATTCATTATGAATTGGCTCAAATTGATGTGCCTGAAATTAGATTGTTGTGAAGTGATGCTATACAAATAAAGCTCAATTGAATTTATTTAAAATTTGACTATTCACATGCTGATGTTTTCATGGCCACACAAGGTTGCATGTTATGAAAGTACATAAACAAATATACACATTGTTTTTCATGAAAAAGCTAAATTAAAAATATACATCAACCTCTGCAGGCACAAAAGCTATAAAACATTTTCCAATGGTTTCTGTCTCTTTTTTTTCTATGCTCTTCCTTTGTCCTTTGAATGGTCTTCTCTTTGTCTTTTCTTCTCTTTTTTCTTTTTTCTTTCCTCCTCCAGCTCTCGGGCTCTTTCAGGGTAATGAGTTATAAATGTTTCAGGACTGTGATTGCCTTTGGCATTAAACCTGTCTGCTTCCTTCACACAAATGTGCACACACTCACAGATGCCACATGCAAAGAAATATACATGCCAAATAGGAAAACAAATAAATAAATGAATAAATAAATAATTAAAACAAACAGACTGATATACATGCTGTGTATTTCAGCAGCACTGTTCCTCTTAAATCTAGTGGAACTAATTAGCAATTAAAGGACAGTGGGCTGTGGGCAGAATGACTGAGGAGTGTGTAGCTGTGTGGGCTATTGTAAAAGAAAGAAAAACTGTTGTGCATTTGTGTGTAGGTGGATGTAGGGCAAGTTGAAGGTTACACAGGGGTTGCTTCGCTAAATATATACTTGCTGTTTTTGATCTAAGGTCTTTTATATGGCATTATGGCTCTTATTGCAACACTCACATGCACATATTTGCACATGCAGAGATGACTGGGAGAATAGTATTTGGGATTTGAGGCAAACCAAGCTGGTGTCACTCATGTGACCTCCATCATTTATTTATTTTTTTCTGTACAATGAGGTACAATCAGCGAACCATAAAATTGAAGGCTCTGCATGGCTCGCCATCCAGAATTTCCTATTGGGATAAACACTAATGTACCTGTCCACAGAGGTGATGTCAGTGCAAAATATTGTATAATCCTGAGCTGCTGCTGGGTAATGCTCGAGATGTTGGTGTGCAAAAACTGACCAATCCATTGTCTCAAAGCGGTTTTGTAGTTCTGAGATGCACTTTCAGTTAATTCTTAAAAGTAAAAAAATAAAGTACATATTATATCAAAATATGTTGACTAATCTGTCTCCTACTACGAATAGGTGAAAATTCCTGATCCAGAAAGTTAAAAAACTTTTCAGCTGTTCCGACCAGTTACCAGACCAGCTGAATTTAGTGAGCCCAGTTCATCTGCCAGGTAAGTGAGCCTGTTAGTGAAAACAGGTACAGGTAAATCCAAAATAATAGCAGGATGTTTACTTTCTGCAACAGGAATTGCCACTGCTGATTTTACCTTTGTTACCACTGTCTGAAGATGAGTTTCTTTCAACTCAAGACCACGCAAGAAATATTCCAGCTTTCAGTGACTATCCAGCATTGCTGCTTAATTATTTGAAAGCTAAGTAGGAAATCAGCTGCTTCTTGTCCTCAAAGGGAATTTATGCTTTCCATGACAATGTCTGCAGTGTAATTGGAACTCGGCAGACACATCCACACACACACACACACACACACACACACACACACACACACACACACACACACACACACACACACACACACACACTCACAGACACACACACAAAACAAAAACAAACTACCCTTTGGGTCAATTTTGCCCACACTTCCCACACACGGTCTTGTAATCCTTCTTCAGTTTATTACAGGGATGTGTGTGATTAGGATTTTCCAGTCTAATCTTTACTGAAAAACTCAAGTGTTGTTCTTGTGCTTCCTATCTTCTTTGCCTGGCATGTTTCTTTTTATGAATAAAGACTTTGCAAAGACTTTGCTGTGCAAAGCATGTGTGTGTTTTGGGTCCTCAGGCCACGTGGATATAAATATTTGGGTTGCAACAGCTGGCCACAACGGGTCCTTTTGGAGTTTTGTTGACAGGTGAGGATAGAAAATCTGCATTGCAGATTGCCTATTACCTATCACAGAGTTACATAATCACCTGTATCACTGCATGAAGTATCTTTGCAGAAGTGTGGGTTTGTAAGGAAATGGTGTAGCAGAGATTTGGGTCCTATAGGACACAGCCATTCAGGCTTAGCGGAGTTGAGCTGACTCCTCTAACCGTCTGTTTGGAGTAGGCAGAGCAAGATATAAACCCTTCTGGAAAGTCGGGAGCTGAAAGACCGAGATTGAAAATAACATCTTGTAGCGTGTATATA
>JBAMHX010000010.1:18021838-18034033 GCA_037177515.1 Pseudomugil tenellus
TCTGTGTGTGTCTGTGTGTATGGGGTGTGTATATTCCATGTCTTCATACAGGTGTAGAGAGAAATTCAAAGTCTGCAGTCATTTGGTTCAGCTGGTTGGAGATTTTTTAGGCACTCGAACAAGGCAGGATGTTTTCCACATCACTGGTATTCTTTTCTGACTCAGACTGGTGATTTATTGAGACTGATTAATTATTTTATTCTTTGAGTTATCAACTCATCATCTAATTAGGTTTCCTTCTATACTTCTATACTATATGTTACCAAAGTAAGCTAGAAAATAGGAGGTGGTGCCTCCAGGTAAATTATAAATTAATTACTAATTGTTAATAGTAATATTTCATATTAATGTTGTCATAGTAATTCTATTAATCCCATTAAATGCTACACCCACCTACACCCCCACCCCCAACTGTCCCATTCTCTTAACTAAAACTATTGAAAACATTGACTAAAATTGTGGACTGCAGACTTTAGGTCATTGCTCCAAGGAGATTTTTTAACTGCCCCAGCATATAGAAAATGTATAAAATAAAAGAAGATGGAATAAGTGCAGTGATAGCACTGCTAAGAAAAGTAGAGCTGCAGCATCAAAAGCCCAGAAACATGCCCCAGAATCCTAAATTATAAAATGTTTTACATTCCCTTTGGGGGATATGGGAAGTTTGTTTACTTGTGGGGTATGATGAAGTCCCAAAGAAAGCAGTTTTCAGGCAGATAAGAGATTAGTTTTGTGACATGATAAACGTTTGCATTTCAATAGGTCTTTGGACCACCTTTGGTTTCTCCAACCTTATAATGTATGACATTCATGTGTAAAAGTAAGGCTTCCTCTGTTATTTGCCATATATAGTATGGGTGTAACATTGGTGTGAGGAGTAATTACACAGCAACATTTTTAGAAACCTGTATGCATGCTCATATGGAACAAAACAACAGCGTACCTGACTCGGAGCACATGAGCAGCAGTGATGCAGAATATCAATAATTCATGGTATTGTACATTGTTTCAAATTAGATCAGTAGAAGCATCAGCAAGTACAAATTGTATTTTTCATGGGAATTAATTATTTAATTCAAGTTATCAAAAATGCTAATATGCTGAGGAATATTTTTAACAGATTTTGTCTCTGGATACGTCTCTATACTCCCAGAACATCATGCCTTATTTCTTTTGTCGTGGCTTGAAATCCTATTTAGGTGCAACTTGCTAAACAATGTCTTGAAGATTAATTAATGAAGATAAAATTTGAATCATGTCATGAACTAATTATGAACAGCTTGACTTCAGGGGAAGAGAGAGGCCTAATGCTGGAAAAAGAATGCATGAGGCATCAAAAAACATAAATTTACATACCGTATAAGCAAACACTTTGTCCCTGTTTATCTCTTCTCTCTCTCCTTGACTATTTGTATTTGTGCTTGCAGAAACAGATTTGAACGGAAACTCATGCGCCTTTCTAATTCATTGTGTCCTTGTTCTTGAGCCAAAAACAGCAAACAATAATCAGATAACATTTTTTTTTTCGGGGGAATAAAAAAAAAAATCAAATGTTAAGAGAACAAACAGAAATTCAGAAACAATTAAAGCATTCCAGCACTCTCCATTTTACTTCTCACTATTTTATAATCTCCCCACTTGTTTAGTGCTTCTCTGTTATTTTCTCTACCTTCTCTGCACTTCCTCACCTTCCTCTCTTTTACAGTGTCTCTTCTTGCTTAATCTGAAGGCCATGGCGACAGAATAGGAACAAAGAAAAGACACTTAAGTATGGCTGAGCTCTGAGTACATCAATTTACAGTTTATGCAACTCCATCTCTTACCCAGCATTTACCTCTTTCATGTCCCCTTTCACACACTTTGATTTAATGATGTGCAGTATTTTGCATGGGATCACATTAACAAGGTTTTTGGCTGTCTACTCTAATTATGATACTGTGTCTTCTTACAGTATCTGAACACATTTGACAGAGATGCTATGTAATTGATCGGAAACCCAGGCATCAGTGTGTGTTGTTTCAACTTGGCCTCATCCGCCTTGTGATGTTCTGTTCTGGAAGAAATGAGCCAAAATGCAGTAGCTAAAGCTGCCAGAGAGTACAAACTGCTGCTGTAATAGCGATGCATCAGTTGTAGCTCAGAATAATGTGTGACATCCACTTAGCATTAGGCAGTTCTCTTGTTTATGTGCAATGTGCTGTAATAATGTGTGGTGAAGAGCATAAAGAAAGTTCAACCCCTTGTTTTGGCCCCTGCCCACCTAAAAAAACTTTGTATTGTGGCTTTAGTATTTGCTCTGACTTGTTTGTTTCCATAGCGCCTTTGACTGTATGCTCTGTACATTTTATGTTTCCCTGAAATAGTATTAAAATAAAAGGTGCTTTATTTCTGTAATGGGACCATTTCCATGAAATATAGATCATGCTATAAGAATTAAAGAGTTTAAGCTTTTATGTGTGGTGTACTTACTTTATCGTACTTTTCTATTTCAATTCTGTCTCTCTGATGCTTATTCATATTTTGAAGTGTCGGCATTCAGTCAGTTGTGTAAAATGTGGTTTTCCATATTTTCCCATTAGCTCTTTTTGGTTCTGTGATGTTGCATTAGTGACTTGCACTCTTATGCACAGTGCTCAATTACAGTTGGACTCTTTCTTTCTAATCTTTCATGTACCTCTCATGTTTGCACCGTCTGTGCTTTTAGATGTTTTGTTAGTCAGAGCCAACATTTTTTATGTGTCATAACACAATGTTTCCTTTTTTTAACATGTGGTGTTTTGCTAGCATCTGAATGATGCCTGTATGAAACATTTTGTCCACATTTGGCTTAGTTCTTTTATGTTGAATGGCAGCACATTAGCAGTGGCCCATATTCCTCCTAATGGGTAGTGGTGTGCTGTGAGGCGTGGTATCAAACGTTGTTAACTGTGAGCTGTTTGTGTGGGCTGATGTGTGACATGTCCTGTTGGCTTAGAAATATGATAATGGCAGTCATAAAATTCTGAACTCCAACACTATGACTGTCAGGAAAGAGGCACATGTCTTTATAATCCCTTAAAAGGACTTTTTGAGCTTAACTATGCTATCCAATATTTAAAAAAATATGTGTAAAATGCCAGTTGTGGTGATAGAAAATCTACTGATAGTTTTGAATTACAAAACTATATATATCAATTTAAATCAAATTTGATTTGTATAGCGCCTTTTATTCCAGAAGATACAAAATACATAAAAATAAAAACAACAAAGACTACAAATATATGGATACACCTGATCATTCACACACACACACACACACACACACACACACACACACACACACACACACACACACACACACACACACACACACACACAAATATTGCATAGCACAGCTCTAGAAACATATCTTCTGTCTCCTATAACCAACAAGTAATTGAAAATATAAATAAATAGACATCTGGTTTGGTATACTGAGAAACGGCATCCTGGGGATCCTTTCTCAGCCTTCCCATGACTGCAGAGGGCATCACAACCAAAACAGCCACACCTCAGGCCTGGCTCCACAATAAAAGGCTACCAAAACTAAAGCGACGACCTGTAGGAACATTCTCATTGGAACAGCATGCAATACCGACTCCACTGAGCAGGCATTGCCCCAATGATGAGGATGTCGATGAGAAACACTGGTATTAACTAAGTTTAAAAAGTTCAACCTGGGGGTTTTTCACCTGAGTGCATGGGCTGTCCTTCCGGTTGTCTAGTGCAGTGGTTCTCAAACTTTTTACAGTGAATACCATCTGAGAAAATAGCGACCTCTCGAAGTACCACCACAATGACTAACTTAAATACACAGTAGTAAATATATAAAGCTACAACCTACAGAGGAAGCATGTTAACTACTTTTAAGGATTGTGTGTATTGTAAACAATTTTGTACTATTTTTATTATATTTGAAAATCAATACCCTTCCGAGCCTAAAGGGTTTTTTGGGAGTAATCCTGACCTGGAATTGATTGTGTATTATAGCTCATAAATTAGTCATCTTGTAACTCATTCACATGAATGGAAAAAAAGAAATTTCACATCTCTTTATTGAAAAACCACTATAATAAACAACTTTTTGGAGATTTTGAAAGTGTTTACAAATGTCTTAGTGAAAATGGGGTAAAATCGAACTATTACATATAGGTATATATGTATAAAAATTGTAAAAATAACCACTCATCTTATTGCACCTGACGCCTCCTACAGGCCGTTTCTATTGACTTTGCCAAAGATGGCGTGTGACTGATTTCTCCCACCTAAAATAACCCCAAACATGTTTGTAGTCCTTTCTGAGACACAAAGTAGTAAGGAGTGGGACATCTTTTTCCATTTAGATCTTTGATACACCACGTGATGATGTAAAGCAGTCCAAGTGGACGTGTAACAACATGTGACAAAACAAGACGATCTGATAGGACGTTTACTTGGCCAATCAGATGACACTCTTCCATCAGCAAGCTAGCTTTGGAATAACAAAATCTCTAGTCTTTTCCACACAAAAAAGTAAGTAATAATTTTGTGAATGCTGTCAAGCATTTCTTTTAAACTATGTTAACCGAACTTTTAAACCGTGATATTGCTGTTTCAAGAGCGCTATGTCGAAGATTTCGCAAGATATGATTTCCCCTCAAGTACCACCAGAGGGAGCTCGAGTACCACCAGAGGGAGCTCGAGTACCAACAGTGGTACACGTACCACAGTTTGAGAACCACTGGTCTAGTGCATGGATGGGGGTGGACGCCAGTGAGGGCTAAGTGGTGATGGTGATGGGGAAGGAACACTGGTGCAGTCGGGGGCAATGGAGGGGGAAGGGTTTGGGAGGGGGACTGGGGCTCTCTGAGGGTTTGTGCTCTGTCTAAGCTACCCCACAAGGGTGGGACAAAGCCTTGGTATATAGATAGATAGATACAAAAAGTTCAAGCCAAACTAAGACCAATTAGTAAGAGGTCAGCACATTAACATATAAATAAACATAAGAATTCTTAAGAATATATCAACTTTGGTGACAATAAACACAAATATATAAACAATTCTGATAATCTAACCTACTAGAAATAAAAACATACATCAGCACCTCTGTGCTGGCAAAAAAGAGAAATTACTTCCATCTTTTTAAGATGATAAAATCCTGTTTTTGCTAAATTTTTTGTGTGGAATGAAATCTAGTTGAGTCGACAAGGACACCCAGATTTCTCACACACTGAAAAGGATTTAAACTCTGCTGTTTGGATTAAATAAAAATCTCTCTTGTCTTCAGAACCGATATCTAAAATCTCAGTTTTGTCCTGAGTGAGCTGTAAGAAATTTTCTGGCATTCATGATTCTATATCTAATATAAAAAGAAAACAAAAGAAAAGAAAAGAACTGATACTCATGCAGGAGGAGGATGATTCATATGTTTTTTTTTTTATTTATCTCAAAGTGATGTGAGAACAAAATTAAAATTCTAATGTAAAAAAACACAAAAAAACAAAAAATGTTGTATGTGCATTTTAATAGGCACATACCTGAATTACAATGTTTAATTACAGAATTTAGCACTATACTTTTATTTACTGAATCAAATACACTATCAACATCCTAATATAATTTGAACTAATTCCAGTTCTGTGCATTGAACTTGTACAATCTCATAAATACAATATATGAAAATAAGCATCTTATTACTTGTTCTTGATACGTAACCATGTTGTGTACAGATGGCAATATGTCTGCAGACTAACGTCGACCATCCAGTAACCATACAAAAAAGGTTTGGTGATAATGTCATCTCAGTTAACACAACTTCAACAAATCACCACATAAACTGCATTACAAAATTTATATTGATAAGAAACATGACATAGGGTGATAATAAACGGCTTCGGTACAGGCCTGATGTCTTTATTCTTTCTGGTTATCTCTATAGCAGATTATTGAAAATCCTAAGTGATAAAATAATGAACCTTGCTCTTGAAAGATTTTGAAAGAGAATGAAGGATCTTGTCTTGTTGTATGTCTACGGAACATGCACAGTCACCGCATTATCTAGTTGGGCTACCGAGATTAAAGCCACCAATCTGTATGAAGTGTCAGTCTTGAGAGGACAAAAGTAAATAAAACTGTGGGGCAGATGGATATACAGTACTGGCTTCTCCTTGCACCTTAGAAAACTAGGTTTTTTGGGTAATTGTTTTTAAAATGAGCAAGAAATGCCATAAATAAAACAAAAAGGCTAATGATTGCTTTGTCTTTTGGTTAAAGCACCAGGATGTGTGATTGTGAAGAAATGTAATGCAGCGTGTTTAACCTTACAGACATGATAGGAGTGGTTCTGTACCGATATTTTTGTATCATTACCCTTTCTATCTAAAATTATGTTGATTTTCCTGGTGTGCATCTTCAGCTTAAAGAATAGAGTCACTGATGCAGGACCAGTAGTCTCACAGGAACTTCTATTATCCAACACAACACTAATCAAAACAACATATAGCCATATCAACCTTGCTCTACCCAGGAGGTATCAGGTGCATGTGTTTTGAATATATAAACCCCAAATACATATCCAGCTACATTTCAGATAATTACTGGTAGTTCAAATATATGAGATTTATTCAGGGCACACTGTATTTGAACTGCAACCTTCTGAAAGGATACTTCTTGCACATGCCTTGCAAATCTAAATTAACCAAATATATTCTGAATTCGCTTCCTGAACTGTTTCTGTTGAGGGCAGTAGGTAATTTGCGACTATACATTTAGGCAAAACAATGTGCCTTTCATGACTGTGGTAATGTCAGGTTTACACAGACTTGCACCATCCTTACTATTTTGGTAGATGTTAAATAACACAATAAAATAAATATATAAAGTAAATAAAAATATATTATATATAAAATAAATAAAAAATTAGCTGGCCTCCTACTGTGTACTTTCCATTTGAAATGATAACATAGCAGTATCTTCATTACTGTCTTGTCTTCATTCAGTTGCCTTTTTTCAGTTTAACTTTTGCAAAGTCGTGTATCTGTCGATCTGTTAGCAACTTTGTGCAGAAACTACAGGGTGACAAAGTTGTACTTTGGGACTGATTTGAAAGAAATTGTGGACACAGAGATTTTAAAAAGAATTTTTCCCAATATCGGTAAAAATGAGCAGCTCTGCATAGGTCTACACTCTGAGTGCTTTTCTGGTTACTCGTGTTTCAATCTGCATATCCAAGTTCCTTTTTCACTCACACATAAAAATGTTGGGATGATACAAAAATGCATACAAAATTTAAAAAAGGAAAATAAATGTTCTTTTTTTCTAAATTATCTTTATGAACCCAAGACATTTCAGTGCTGAAGTCACATTTGTAACTATAACTGTATTGCAGTTCTTGAGAAAGCTTTCCCACGGTTCTCTCTTACTAATGTGGTTTTTATTCAATGTTGACAAATGGTGCTTCTTGATGCAGTCATTGTGCAAAGCATTAGCTTCATAATATTAGTTCATGCACTGCATTAAAGTTGTGCTTAGATTAGATCAATATGTTTCAAATGGGGGTACACTAACTGCTTAGTGTAGAACTCTAAGGAGTATTTGAAAAGTTAATCTAAATTTAATCTTCTCTAATTATGAAGTAAAATATTGTATTATTAACCCTTACATACAGTACATTTGACCAAACCTTTTGTGAGTTTGTAGATACATTGTAACCTTTGCTTTGTAATACTTGTGTAAATGAGTGAATAAAAATGACAAAATGTTAAACTGTTGAAAATGTACATCTTTTTTCACAAAAATAAATAATGAAATGTTAAGTTTTCACAATTTATAGGTATTTTTTTATATTTTATATAAAGTTTAAATCGTGCTGAACATTAACCCTGGACTTAAATGTAAATCGACACCCCTGCATGAGAGGGTACTTTCCTGAAAAATTATTTCATAGGGGGTGGAAAAGTTTGAGAACCGCTGGAATAGATTACTGGTATTGACTGCTTTATTCATTAAGGTGATGTGAAGTGTATTACTCATCAGTCCCCTAACTCACTCAACTTTCTAACTTTTCCTTGAGAGTCATGGTTTCTTAAAGACAAACTATGTGACTCCTACCTATACAGTGAGCTGTTTTCAGACAAAACTAAGTCCTGTGTTGTTTCTCCTCTTATCTCACAGATCCACTAAATACCAAAGCATCACAGCAGCTGAATGCAGCAGCTATGGTCAGTCAGAGAGATGTAATCAGGTCCACAGCAGTGTGTTTCTGATGTGACCCAAAAGTGCCATCTCTCTTCGGATGGCCGCTTTGAAACCATATCAGTCAAAAGCAGACCAAATTATTCAGGCTATGACTCAGTTAAAGAAGAAAATCTGGTTGATTTCACAAGCAAAAAATTACATGTTCAGATCTACTGAAGCATCAGCAAGTTATTGTTAGTGGTGACACCAACACTAAGCCTTCAGGAGAGAAAGGGTCACATTTGATATTTGGCACCGTGGACAGGATGCATATATCTTGGGGGTGGGAAGCTGCACCATTCGGCATTGCTTTGACGATTTGGACTGACTAATAGTGTCACTAAAAAAAACATAATTCTTTAAGTAACAATCCCAGAAGTAACGAGTAATGATTAACTTCCTATCACTTGGTTCATAAAAAAAACTTGGTTGCAGCATCACATAGCATACCAGAAGTATAAATGAAGTTTGCTTTCTCAGCCTCAAGATGCTACTAGACAGCGACAGTAAAATGTACAAAATGAAATGTTACTGTACCATGAAGCAAATCAGAAAGGTGGAGTTCCTGTTTTCTGTTGTTTCTTTAGTTACACTATAATAATTTCAAATAACAGAAAATGCATGCGAGCGTATATAAATCCAGTCATAAGACACACAGATTAGCATGCTTCACTGACATCTCTATAGCCTACCATATCAATTTATAACATCTTGAATGTTATTTTATGTGAGATTTCTCATTTCACTAAAGAATGACAAAAACACAGTTATAGGAGCAAAAAAGTTAAAAATTAAAATATCTATTTTTGTAAATATTTATCAAACCTTTTACATGTCAAATTTTAAAGGTACAACTCCCCCACAGAGATAAAGGCTATAACAGGCTCATATAAACTTTTATTATTGTATTTTCAGTTTTCATTGATCCCAACTGCTTTAAACAGTTACATTTACTTGTTTGATCAAACAACATGTGATGATGCTTAAAATTCATAAACCTGACCTCTATCATTATAATCACATAAGCTTTGCTAACATAAAAGAGAGATGACATGATGGGAATTTTTATTTTCAATAGTGACTACTCCTTTATCTCTGGTTGTTGAATCACATCATAAACTGCCTGCTTGCACCATTGAATAGGAGACAGGAACAAATACTTTCATTGGCTGAAGGGCCTCTCCCACTGAGGAACACAACTCCAGATGAGCTTGTCTAAATTAATTAATTTGTGGGAAATGTCTTGATTTTTGTTTTATTCTACTAGTAGTTAACCTCACTTTGTCAAATTAAACTGCTTCATTAACAATTAGCAGCAAACAAAGCACATATATAAATTTGGCCTGTTTGATTAAAAAAAATGCCAGGCTACCAGTGCCTTGGACTTTATTTTCGCTAAATAAAATTTAATAAATGAGTAGTAAATATGCTTTGTAGAAAGCTTTCTTCATATAAGAGACAAAGGCATTAAATGACATAAATTACAAAATGACATCATGACTCATCACTTATGGTTGGCCACTTAACTGCTGAGCCAAAAGAGGGAAAAAAGGGCTATTGTCATTCAAATCAAATAAAAAAACATTTATAAAAGGAATATATTCGGTGTAGCTAATATATAGAAAATATTTCTTGATTAATACACGTTTCAAGATATACACACATATCCCTTTTGAACTTGTCGCCTGTTGTATTAATTGATTCAATTGTCCATCAAATTCAATTTAAATAAAAACATGTTGGTTTTGGGGGAAAATATTGTTATGACTTTAAAATGTGATAAATCAAAATGAATTATTACAAAGGCTCTACTTGATTAATTTTTAGTCAAGCCCCCTCCCTAATCGTTTATATATACAATATATAATTGTGGGAGCACAGGGGCCATTGGGATCTCTGTAGCTATCCTGAACATGGCAATACCAGTAACAAAGAGGGACACGAGAAACCAGAGAAATGTCAAGAGCTCAAGAAAGGAATTGAAAAATCCAAGAAAGTTAAGGCAACGACAGTACCTGCGGTAGTCAGAGCATTGTTGTGTTTCTCATGAGAAGTGACTCCAACAACTTGGAAAAATATCAGATATAGACATATTTATGCTGTAAAACACACACAATGCTTTTTTTACTTTTGAAATATGCGTGCATCATTGTATTCCAACATTACTGTTAATGAAACTTCATAAACTAACACTCTTTTTGGTGTATAGTAAAAATGTTACCCTTGTTTAATATATACTTAGTATAAAGATTAAAGCACAATAAAAAGCAACATAGTGTTCCTTCTTCCTCCACATCATTGAAAAGCATACATGACCTCCAGGGCTTGAATGTGGTCCCACTACGGCCCTGCATGACTGGTTGATTGGTCACAGTCACTGATCTATTAAAGTTCATTGTCCTCTTTGAGTGTACCACCACTGGGACTGCAGACCCACCTGAGTGTGCTTGCTTTAGGCTTCAAATGTTCCTCCAGTGTTCCCTAGAAACAGAGCTCTGGTGTGGTGGCAGAAACACTCAGCATGTTGGCACCCTGTATGCCCAAGGCCCTGCTTTTTCCAAAAGATTTAAATTATGCAGGACTGTCAAAAAGGCATCTGATAGATATACATGATGTTACACTCCCTTTAAAACCCTGAACTGCTCACAACATATTCTGTCTCATCAATTAAATAATCAATTATAACCAAACAATTTATTCACACACATGACAAAAGCTAGAATATGTCTTAAATCTTTCTGAATAAACTCAGCTTTTGAAAATAAAGCCCTATGTCTTTGTTATCTTTCATTAATGATCATATCAAGGTTATTGGAAGAGAGGTGATGTCTTTTAGTATAATCAATATAATCAATGTAGCTTCTTTTTTTATCTTTATCCCTCTATAAAATTGATTAAGCGGACTCATAATAAAAGGTAGACAAAAGAAAAGTGTTCTGTCTAAAAGTGTAACTATAAGTGTTGTGCAGTGAGGAGTGGTATTTTACTATGTGTGGAGTGTGGAGGATACTGATGGGTGTATGGATGGACAGTTTGCCAAGGGGCACATGGACTGGAAATCTGCTTTGACCTGAGTGCAACTATTTTTTGCTTTACTTTGCCAGCAGATACTGTCACCGTATAATTTAAGTCAACCAAAGTCAGTCAAAGATGCATCTAAATAAAACTACTGTCACAGACACATGCCAAATCCAATAACCAATCGGTTAAAAACCGAAAAAGCTAAGTTTGAGCTGAAGATATCAGCATACATTGTGTGAAATTGCCATTGCCACTGCAGTAAATGAATGTTTACTAGTTAAACTTCAAATTTACAGTCTGACCTTTCTATTTACTATATTTTATATATAGAAGTTTTCCAAATCATATACATATAAAAGTAAAGTTATATTATGAAACAGGCATTTTATGAAAAGCTGTCCATTTCCTGAGATCAGCTGATGGCTCCAGTTGCCTGACTGCTTGCAATAAAATAAGCTGGTGGTATTCTGTGAGACTTTAGTTGCTGTCAGTTAAAAATTGTATTGTATTAAATATAACTATTTAAGTCAAACACAAGTGGGTGACAGGAAGGGTACCCACACTAATGACTCAATTATTAATAAAAAAAATTGGTAATGTTATTTAGGTGAAAATAAAGGTAGTTTGTGATTTAATTCCCAAATACTCCTCATTTCATTAAAAACATCTACTTTTACAAAAGACTAAGGAAACTTTGGTCACTGTCTTTTTTAGTGAATAGTAGGCTACTATTACACTGAAACCATCTGAAACTGCTACTAACTTAGCAACATTGCCACTATATTTAGCAGTTTTTCAGACCCTCCTACTGAGTCTATTTTAGGAATAAGCAACTATCAACACGTTTTCTGGTGATAATGGAGACATATTATGTTGAGTAATATGAAAATAGTCAAAATAACATGTTATCAATATTATTGATATATATATATATATATATAT
>JBAMHX010000010.1:18197840-18209012 GCA_037177515.1 Pseudomugil tenellus
AAGAAAGAAAGAAAGAAAGAAAGAAAGAAAGAAAGAAAGAAAGAAAGAAAGAAAGAAAGAAAGAAAGAAATAAAGAAGGAAAGAAAGAAAGAAAGAAAGAAAGAAAGAAAGAAAGAAAGAAAGCATACTGTACTTAAAAAACGATAACATTTTGATTTCTTTTTTTTTTCAGAACAAACATCTATCCAATAGAAATTAAATTCAGCTTTTTTGTTTTTTCCTTTTGACAACAAAAACAAACAAAAAGATTGCATCAGATCTTGACTTTGATCCAATCTCCCATCCTGAGCTGCATGAGGCAACAGTGGGAAGGAAAACTCAGCAGAACCCGACTCAGGGAAGGCAGCCATCTGCCTCGACTGGCTGGGGTGGAGAGGACAAGAAAGACAGATCAATATACACTGCAGTTGCTATCCAGGAAGACCTGCAGAAAAAAGAGAAATACGTTAATGAGCTCAATACTGTCATATGTTTATACATTGAGGATAAGGAGTAGAGAAAGTTAAGTGCATCATGGGACGTTCTCATGGCTGCATGAATGGCAGAGTACCCTTAACTATAAGATTTGTTAAAAAGGAAGGTCACAGCTTGAAAGGTAAAAACCATGCTGTTAAGCTGTTTTCCTTTATTCCCAAAATATAAACATAAACTATAATTGAAGCAAAGGGGAATTAAATATAAACCATTAATAAAATATATTGCGATCCCCAGATTCCCTGCCCAACCTGAGCTCCAAGATATAAGTGACTTGAAAGAACGCTTAATAGAGCACAGAACAGCCATATGAATTAGTTTAGTACATATTCTCCAGCAAGTAAATAGATGTTGCTGTTAAGCTGTCAAGTAGTAGTAGTAAATTCGTAGCAAATAAAGTAAATGAATTGTGTATTGAGGAAACGAAATAAATATATAAATAGAATTTTCATTGTTATGTCAATACATAAGCAGACTTTACATATTCAGATTTCTACTTTGTCCTGTTAATAGCCCTCATGTGTTAGTGTTATAATGTTTGATTAAAGCTGCTAACTTTGTTCTGGTGTTTCATGTTTAATGAGGTTTCCCAATCACAAAATCTTTTATATTTCACAGTTCTAAAGTTGAATCATGACCTTGTTAATTTAGAAAATGAATTTGGAAAATGTGCTACAGAGATTGATTCTTCCCTTCACATGCTCAAAGTCAATGTGTTCAAAATGTAGTTTGATACTTTATTTTTTTTTTCATAAAAGCCTGTCTTTACTACAATATAGCAGCTCACACACTCCACTTATACACACATTAAATACAAAATGTAATCCATTGAGGCTTTTTAGATAGTTCAACAGATTATATGAGTCTTTTAAATGTGAATAACAAATTATCATAATCTTAAAGTAAGATGAAAGTCTCCTTCCTGATACTTGATGTAACATTAAAACTATTTTACATCAGATTTCTCCTCATTTTGTCCAAAAAACCCCATCCATGATACAAAATATAATTTCCACTGTCAATATTATTTTCATTTTCTTTTCTGAAGTGTCTTAGTGTTGAATATTTGGATTTTGCATTTCTTTTTAGGTTTTCATTTGAATTTGAAGTACAATGTAATGACATAGATATAAATATGAGTTGTGAAATTCATGGCATGCAAGAAGTGTTAGTAAAGTCATAAGTCCATTGAGAATGGATGAAAGAGAACAGGGGTGAAAAAAAAGAGGGAAGAATAGAGAATGAGACTGGAGGAAAACAAAAGGAAAAACAGCGAGGGAGGAAAAGGAATGATGAAAAGCAGAAAGGGCAAAACAAAGGTGAAGAGAGAGTGAAAGATAAAAGAAAATGAGATAAGAGTTGGAGGGTTGAAGGAGGAATGCCTCATTAGGAGTAAGGACCCTGCTCAGCTCTGCATTGAGGACCTGATGTCAGGGGTTCCACTGAGCAGCCCTTAAGACTGCACGAAGTCTCTGAGCTCTGGAAGGCACACCACCATGTCTCTTTCATTGTGAATGAAACAGAAACTAACTCAAAACTGCACTTAGGTGAATAAAAGATAAGAAAACAAACTTCCATGCATATAGAAGTAAGAGAGTCTCGCTCAGGACTTAGAGAGCTCGAAAAGAAACAGGCTAGCACTAATCCTTATTATAGACATCCAATAATATGTATCTTTTTGAAAATTAGAGTCAGAAATAGATGTAGAATGACAATTAAACTCTAAAGCGGAGGCTTTCAAAAGTGGATTGTACAAGAGAATGCATATCAGTCTCTGTATATAGGCCAAATTAAGTCATTCAGAATAAAGTTAGTTAATTTAGCAAGTAACCAACATGATTATTCAATAACAGCAGGTACATTAACAGCAACTGTTAAAAACATGATACATATCCTGTTATGGAACATTAAAACCTTAGCATTCCTGCAATCCTCCAGGAACCCTAAGATCGTCCTACATGCAACCCACTGGTTTATTTAATTTATTTTATTTGCAATTGTTATGTAAATAACGACTATTAACTGAGAACACCTATACAATTAAACATGAATAAATACTTGAAGTGACTGATGGCTTTGGGGGTCTCAGTCTGAGAAAACAGAATGTGAGATGAAAGACTGGTGTAAATGTATGAAACTGGAGTCTCTGAGGGAAAAGTAAACAAACAATTATTTTAGACAATTTTCACATGGAGTTTGCGGCTCATGAATAAAACAGCATTGTTCCCAGTGTCACAGGTTGCAACTGCTGGTATGTTGCCGTATCGACACAAAATGCTGCTTCTTTCTCAAAACAGCAGCATTTGACACCCTGAGAAGAGTGGGTGGGTTTGGATTCTACCAAAAAGAAAGCTACTTGTTGTAAGAAGCAGGCTGATTGTTTTTTTTTTTTTTTTTTTTTGTATGTGTGTGTGTGTGTGTTTGTTTTCTCAGCTGATAAATCTTTGGAGTGATGTGTTTTAAGCTAATGGCCTCACAATCATCTTAGAAATGGCTGCTAATTGTTGAAGAAGCACTCTTGTCATTGCTAACAGGCCAATGTTGCATAATCTTCTTTTAATACATTTATTTAATTCTACAATACTTTGTACTGTTTGGATGTGTACATATAAACTCCTACATGCTCATGTGCACTATCTGACTTACTGGGGGCGGCAATGAGTATCCTTCCTTTGCTGTTTGTCATCATCCACTTGCTCTATCTCTTTGTCATTGTTTATCTATGCTTTATCTTTCTTCTTCCATTACTTTCTCATCTGTATGTCCATTTTGTTTTCTTTATCTCTCTTCTTTCAACAGGAAGCTACATCAACGACCAAGTATGAAAATAACCACAATAAATCCTCACTCAGATATACGACCAAGACCTTAGTGCACATCGCTCTGTCACATACACCTGTCATATGACATTGAAGGGTGTGAGTTTTTTGAGGGCCATAAACAAGTTGATGCAATGAGTCTAGAAGGAAAAGAGGTGTGTGTGTGTGTGTGTGTGTGATTGTGATGGATGCAGATGGGCATTAAGTCTGCAGAAAGGAATCTAAAAATCTTAGAAACTGCTGTCTGCATTTCCAAGACTCAGAATGTAATTTTCATGAATATGTTTGGAGTTGACGTCATGTATCCATGAAAATGTATTCTACATGCAAAACTGCACCTGTGGGTGAATGTTTGTGGTTAAAAATGTATGCATGTATGAACATCCATATAAAGATGAAAGAAAAATAAAAGAAATTGTGGAAAGATCGTGTTTTGCATGTCAGATGAGCACATGCTTAAAACAACACATACTGAGGATACCATTTTGATTTACAGTTATGGTATCACTCCTTTTGCTGACATTGCATTTGCATAAGCCCAGTAGATCATTTGCAAAGACTGACTGTGTTAGGGGGTAAACATGTAGCTAAGCCAGCTCTCGTCACTGTAGAATATTAGAGTTAATGCATCCTCCTGCTTGAATTATTCAGCCCATAAAACTAAGTCTTCCTTTCTTCCTCATTGAAAATCTTCAACTCTTTGTTTCTGTATTCATTTGGTCTTTCTTAAAACAGATCTTTTCAACATTCTTTTACCCAGCTATGTTTTACTTTATAAATATTCTTTTCATATTCATAATTTTAGGAACCTCATATATGTGAAATAATTTTGTTTCAATGTCTAAATTTCAGATCAGAGCAGAGGGTGAATAATCTATCAAAACTCAAATAGAGCCTTGATATAGTCCCAGTTTGGGCTTTAATGGGAGCATTTTTATATGTAACCACAGTAGAGCTTATTGAAGTTGCTGTCAGCCCTTTATCCTTGAGCACTATTGCTATGCAGCCTCCAGGACCATTGTGGATTTAGAATTTGTAGTCTTTAATATTAAGTGAGTGAACAAATTCAGTGTTACAGTGAGTTTAGTACGTGCTTATCTAAATAGATGGCTTTCTCAGACAGAGCTTTTTGAGGTGTCAGGTTGTGGATTTGAAAGCACATAAGATGTAGTGCAGTTTCAAACCGAAAAAAAAAAAAATTAAAAAGTGGAGTTAATCAGACTTTTAAAAATTCAGCAAACTAATAGCATTCTTTGTTTTTTGCCCCCACCCCCCTCTCAGTCATATATCAAGCACAACTGGTCATAGAGCTCAAAGTCGATCCTGGGCCCTACAAGACTCTTAAGCCATTAATAAGCGTCAGCATCAGTTCCACTCTCTCCCCCTATGGCCCACTTAGATGGATGTAAAATTAGGCTTTAATCCACCAGCTGAACTAAATACATACTCCCTGATGTCAACATTGCTCATTCCATAATATTTCATCCCTCTCACTTCCATCTACATTTATCCCTTTTCATCCCTTCATGTTTTTTTCCCACATATTTTTTTCATTCCTTACTTCCTGTCTGGATGTCATCTGTGATGGATGTGCTAAATTTAGTACATGACCCCCACAGTCAAACGCTGCACTTTAAATTAATTTAATCTCCTCTCCCCATCTTGCTGTCTTTGTATCTATGGCTATGCGGTGCCCTCTTTCACTCTCTTTGTGGTTGATGGGCCATGGGTGGTTTGTGGATCAATAGTTTTGATAAATGAGAGAAAATTTCCCTGTGGCTTTTGAAGATCTAACCTATTATGACTGGCTCAGGGGCTAGCCGGTTAAGAGTTGTAGTCTGCCTTTGTGTGTCAGTACCAAATTACTCAGAGAAAAGCAGAGATATTTACAGAGAGAGAGAGAGAAATAGATAAACAAGTAGAAAGGTATGCCAGGCAATATACTGTATATAGGAGTAAAATATTGATGGGTTCAGATCCAAAAAAAATAAAAAAAAACACCAATAATCCTTAAAAGAAACATGTTTAAAGCTCAGAATCATACATCAGGCTGCTAGGATGCTGTTAAGATTTTTTTTCTACTTTTTTGTGATTATTATTGATGCTACTTAGTACTTGTGATTTGCAAATGCATATTTGAAGCATAAATTCATTTAAGAGTGCAAAATAACCAAACTGAGAAACATAGAAGTAATAGGCCCCATAATTACTACACATATCTGCACCACTCTGCCATATCTGCATGCAACTCCTGCTGTGTTTTTCAATCATTGTTATTTCAAGGTCACCAAAAGCGGCAATGATGTTGGCATGCAGAGAGAAGTTCTGAGGACTTAGAAGAAAATGTTAACTATCAATCTTAGTAATAAAAAAAATCTCTCTTTTCTTTTGCAATATTAGATCGTATTAGTATCACACATCATATACAGCAATGTTCTATGAAATCTGTATAAGACTATACTGTTTTTTTTGTTTATTTAATCAGTTTTAAATGTGTCATTTAAGGCAAATTTTGCCTGCAGTGAAGTAGAAAGCCAGGATCTAATGATACATTTTAGAGTTGGCTCTTGTTATGAAAATACAGAGGAAGATTATAAACAGATTTAATGAGCCTGTGACGTAGTAGTTTTATTATTTGGACCCAGAATATACACATGAAACCGCTTGATTGGTAGATACAGGCTTTTGTTTTTGTTTGTTGTTGTTTTTGTTAAGCTTTAAGCTGCATGGAAATTAGCTCTCATTCTTGATTATTTTACAAGTTCTTGGATCTAAACTTGGGATTCAAGTCCATACACTCTTTGTCTTTTTTCTTTGGTCAAAACCACTTAAATCTCTCCACTTCTTTTCTAATGTGTCTCTGCAGGACGCTCCAGTAAATAATCATCTGACACACTCACTTATATGACCTTAGCCCACACTCATGAATGCAAACTCCACACAGAAAGGTGCAAATGCATTATAAACAAGCAGATGGGGGGGGGGGGGGTGGGGGAGTATATGGATGGAGATGTGTTGAACTTGGTAGAGTGAGAGATGCATTAAAGTCTGCAGAAGAAAATAATCACAACTGACAAGCTCCTTTCTGCCCTCCCGTTGCTCATAATTTACGTGCCAATTTGTTTGACTTTCACCTTCTATAGTTTTTTGTGTGCAGAGAAACATGCACAGAAAAAGAGTGTCTTTGAAAGGCTATTTCATAGGTGTGTGGAGTCTCAGGATTAATGAAAAAACACATTTATAATTATGTAAGCGCTATAGGTTTTGTGAAAGCTTGTGATTTTTACACACATGCATGTATGTAAAGGTCCGCTGTGCTTTTCCTTTTAGATTATTTTGTCTGATAGTTTTAATACTTTCATTTAGATAAGCCTAATCTACATGTAAATGACATCTTGTCCCACTGATGCAATGTCTTTGTCACATATTTAGACATGAGGGCAGCTGGATTTTACAACCTAGTAGTAGATAAGCATAATCAATGTGTAACAGACAACTGTGACTGATTTTCTAAGCTTGGACTTAAAAATCCACTATTGGGTTACAAAGCTTTTGTATTGAACCTAAATGTAAGTGGTGACTCATTGGCCAAAGGACCCCCTCAGCATGATAGCTTTTAAAGGAAGTCTCTGGGTCAATTTCAGTCAATCTGTTATATTAATCCTGAGACTGATTTAGAATTTAAATGTTCAATTAAGCTTTTCTTTCTTGAATGTGTGATAAAACAGGCTTTGATGTTTTGTTGCATTTTGTAAATGACTGCCATGTAGGCAAAGTTGTAGAAAAAACATACACATCTGTTTTTATTGCTAGCTTTTAAATTACATGAAAAAAAAATAGTTACAATGTATATTCCACTTTCTAAGCTGTTTTTCTTGGCAATTAAATCGACATTTATTTGCTGCAATGATTATATAAGGTCAGACAGAACTTTTTTTTTTTTTAGTGCTGCAGCTTCACTGATGCAACACAGAGGAGACACATGGATAACTGATCTACTTATTACAAGCTTGGTAAAGCAAATTTAAATGTACAAAATTGAGAACACTGTCTCAGAAAGCCCGTCATATTGTCATGCAGAGCGAAGAAGTGTTACACAATCCCGCCAGGCACATGTAGCTTCAATAGTGCTGTCATTTAAGTGGCATGAGTACAAACAAAGTATAAGTTTTATATTGCTTGTCCAGTTTTTCATGTACATTGTGAAGCTGATTGTTGCATTTGCTGGATAGTCTTCTTAGATTATTCTAATAGCAGTAAAAGATTACGTGAGAAAACACGTCAAAGACGTTAAAGCAAGAAGAAATAATATTAAATGAAATTAACCATAAATAAATGCTCCTCCTAGTATGACAATAATCAAATTAAGCTTAATACCACCAAGTTAAAAAAACCTGCAAATAGCCCAGTAGTGTGATTTTCATCTCCTTTCTCAGCCTTTCTACTTCTGATCCCATTCTTTTTAACTTTGACCTTGTAAATCTTCATTTTATCACTAGTGCTATAACCTGGACAGTATATAGTACATATAGTATTAGTATATATATTTTGAAGTGACTGGTCTTTATTTCAGGAGTGTGTTGCATTTATATGTGTTTAGAATGGGTATATTTTTACCGCACAATAGAATAAACTTTTCTTCTCAAATACCTAAAATCACACTAGTTAGCGTACTTCCAGAGATCCTCTCAGAGGTGCAATTTGTGTATGTAAATCACCAGACCCACAAATTATTCCCCACCAAAACAATTATACATCAATGATAAATAACACCAAATAAAACTCAGTACTCTGCCTCACAGATGGACCAGATAAATGTTTAGCTCACAATAAAAACAAAAATAAATGCAACTCCCACACACCTCCCCTGACTCAACTCCTGTTCTTTCATGTACACATAGTGTACATTTTCTATCACATCCTATCAAATCCACAGCAACCTCTTTTTTAGTGTGAAATGTTACATGTTTTCTCCGAGGCTTAATGCCCCTGGATATAACCGCTATGATTCTGTCACTGCCTCTGGGCTACAAATGCCCCTAACAACCTTCCTGCCAGTCATGTAAATTTCTCCATAATCAAGATTGATGGAAACATTTTCTTTCTGGATCTCCTTTTAAAGCCACCGTCAAAAAGCCATTTTCTGTCTAATACTAATCTGGCTTGTGAATCAGCTGTACTGACACCAAAGCTGAGTCTTGAAATATGGACACTGAGCTTTGGTGAGGAGATCTAAAGGAGGGATTAGATTTTGAGAGTATATTTATGTGGGTCTAAATCCTCAACAGAGCTAGGTGACCCTGGGTGAATAGAGAGAATTTAGTTCATCCTCTTGATAAACACATACACACACACACATCTTTCTCATCTCTGTCTCTTTCAAACACACAGTTTGGTTGAATAATGGCCCAGTGAGTGGTGTGCCTATGGGGAAAGCTGTCAGTTTAATTGAATCCAGTATTCTCCATTTTCCCTGCCTGCTAATTGATTCTGTCAGGCTCTTCTGTTTGACAAAGAGACTGACATTTCCCCCTGCATGGCTATGACTGTCACTGAGTGATTGTGTGTGTGTTTGTGTGTATGTGAGTCATTGTCCTTGTGCATTGTTTGCTTGTACTCCAGGAATTCATTTGTAGATTTGAAGAGCATTTTTTTTTCCTTTTTAAAGGACAGTCTGGTTGGCCTGGGCTGTGTATCATGTATGTGCAATGGCCCTGTCTATCTATCATCTAGGTAGCTAACTAGCTGTTCAAATTCATGGAAATCTCTAATCAGCCAATCACATGGCATCAACTCAAAGCATTTACTCAAGCTCTTAGAATTAAGACAATGTAGACATGGTCAAGAGGACTAGTTGAAGTTCAATCTGAGCATCAGAATAAAGATGGAAGTGGCTTTTAATTGACTTTGAACATGCATGTTTGCTGGGGCTAGACCTGCTGATTGGAGTATATCAGAAACAATTGTGATTTAATTTCTATTTTGATTTGCACACCCAGCCATCTCTAAGATTTACAGAAGACATCAAGACAAAATATCTGGTAAGCAACGCTGGTCTTGACTAACATCTTGTTGAAGTCAGAAGAGAAACCTGATTGGTCGGAGATGATATAAAGGCAACAGTAACAGCAACGTTATGCTGATGAGTGTTTATATTAACAATAGCATCCCATAGAAAACTGGAGACCATCCATATATGAATAGTTATTTTGTTTTGTAACACTCAAGCGATATTCAAAATCTCAAGAGAAAACACACTCATTTCTTTTTATCAATGTTCCTTGATCTCTCTTCTGACTTTTGTGGGTATTTGCATGTTGACTATCTCAAGAAAGGAGCATCGAAGTCAGTTGCTTCTTTTAGAGCCGGTAATTCATGTAGAGGCATAGACTCTGCGTGTAGCTGAAACCCTTTTGCCATTATTAGACTATGAAGATATACATTATATGAAAGCCAATGCGATCCCATTATGCATGCTAGATACTGTGTATCATGCTGCTTTGAAATTTATTGCTGGGTATAAATCCCAAACATATAACTGTAATTTGTATACAGAGGTTGGTTGACTGTCCTCCTGGGCTCGCAAGCTTCTGTACTGGTAGATTTTCTTTTTTCTTTTTTTATCTATGAAGCTATTATTGGGTTACTCCTTCCATATGTCTGCTTTTTTCTTGGATTTAAACAGAAGTCAATGAACAATCTGCAATTCCAGGTCTGTCTTTCTGCCCCAGTGCCCAGAACTTACATCGAGTTTGAGAAGAGAATTTTTAAAAAGTCAAGGAGAGTAAAGGAAATATTAGAGCAAAAAATAGGCCAGTGACAGGACTAAGCAAACAGTCCAACATTGATTTGAAATATAAGCAGATGACGAAAATAGCTTCTCACAATAGTCTAACTCAGGACTTTCAGTTGAAAGATAGATGTTTTAGATATTTTACCACCCATCTCTCCCCCTTATGCTAAGATTAGTTTACACAGACTGTCAGAGGACGAATTGGGTGAGTGTTCCCAAGTTTAAACAGGTTAATGCTTGTAAAGCTTTCTCTTAGCTGACACTGGGCATAGCTAGTGCAACACGTCATTTGTACACCTGACAAAGAGATGAGCCACTTAAACATTACAAGATAGTCTGAGCTGCATACGTCAGTGTCAGAGAATGAAGACCTGCAGAAAGTGTTACACAGGCAGAGTGAAAATATGTCAGCTTCAGATATTGTGAGGTCATGTTTCAAACTGCTAAAGGAGTATGTTGCACTATTTAATTAAGTGCATTTACATTACAAGTTGTTCATAACCTAAATATTGCAATAGAATTTCGGGAATGGAAACACCTACATTAAGAAAAAAGTCTCAAATATCACTTAAAAGATTTTATGCTCTCATGGGGTGGTTTTTCGCACATTTCAATATTGAAGTTTATTGGAAAAGTATAGTGGAAGCACGTTTTTAAAAAATATTTTTGCATCCCCTTACATGATGTTGGTAGGTCATGTGACTGGATAAAATGGCACAGTATGGAGTAAATAAACAGGAAATGCAGAGTTTTATGATTAATTTAAAAGGGAAAGGCGGGGTGATGCCTTTGAAAAGCTGTAGCAAATTTGCGGCAGCCATTAGAAAACCCTAATATAACTGCAATTTCCATAAAATTGCATCCAGCTGATGAGATTTTACGAGACCTTTGACATATCCGTTAAACACTGTTCAATGGAAACACCTGCATATCGAAAGTGTAGTTTATGAAAACTTTACAGATATCACTTTTATTTTGTGAAAAAAACATAATGTGAATGTGCTTTAGATCTGTCTGTCTGTCTGTCTGTCTGTCTGTCTGTCTGTCTGTCTGTCTGTCTGTCTGTCTGTCTATCTATCTATCTAT
>JBAMHX010000010.1:18209112-18219923 GCA_037177515.1 Pseudomugil tenellus
TATCTATCTATCTATCTATCTATCTGTCTGTCTGTCTGTCTGTCTGTCTGTCTGTCTGTCTGTCTGTCTGTCTGTCTATCTATCTATCTATATGTTTTTTATATCCACATTTACTGTAGCACGGTTTCTTTTTTTGTGTTTTTCCATCTTTGACACTTGGGCTTGTTGTCTTACATTCAGGGGAGCATTTTTACCAGTGTGTCCACCACACCTACATCATCTTGTGCTATTAAAAGTAAACATGTGATGGATTACATCCAGCATGGTTCAGACACTTCAGCCTGTCTTTGTTGCACTTTTAAACTATATAGAATTAGTTGTGGAGAAAAACACACTTTACAACATTTACACATAGAAAACACAAGGGTGTTATAGAAACATAACCTAATATTTCATTTTCACAGAGTTTTACAGTTACTAAAAATCTTGTTGACAAATAAAAGTTTCTTGGTCTTTCATAATGAAGAACAAAACATTTGTTTACCTTAACTTTTTTAAATATGAAAAGCTGTACTTTACAGCAATAAAGGAGAAAATTACTTGTCATGAAATAACCCAGACCGTCCTGTCAGAGATAGTTGAAGAATAGAAGTCACTGCACTTGTCATCAACAAGACATTATGGACAGATTAAATCATCAGTGTTACCTTCTGATGCAGTGTTTTTAATACAAGCTGCATTTTTACATCAAATGAATCAAGCAGTTAAGTTGCAACCTACTTGTATCATTTCCATGTGAGATTAAGATAAACCAGACATTACTTTCCGCATCGCAATAAAGGTAATTGATGGCGAAACTGATGAACTTTGATAATGACAACGATACAGAAATAGTATTTAAAGTGGATTGACTCATTAGTTGCATTGGCTCAAATGGCCCTTTCATTCACTTCTCTTTGAACTTTATCAGTCTGAATCAGACTGAATGGATGATGCTTCTTGAGGGTGGCTGACAATAGCTTGCAATGGTTTATTGATGTATCATGGAACAAAATCATGAGCTTCATAAAATATGTATCCATGAAATTACATATAGTAAACAGTAAGACTAATACAATATTGTGCTCCTAAATATTAATACATGCCTAAAGGACAATGTCCATTCAAATCACATGTGAAAAATAAGCTATCAGAAAAAACAAATCCTATTTAAATCATAGTCAGTCAAATAGTTAACCAGGATACCATGCATATTGTCTGTTTTGCACATGCCTGTCTATTATTTTCTGCTAGGCTGTCTGTTACTTCAACCACAGATCTGCCCACCTGTTTCTTCATCTTAATGCTATCCCAGCATTTCTGCTTACTTAAATTCATCATCTGACCGTGTTGCTGGCGAATTTAGCTTTTCCACCAGAGGACATGCAGACGACATACAGGAAACACAACTAATCTCAAATTAATCTCTGCTCAGATTATATCTTCCTGCCTGCTAGGGTGATGGAATAGGAGGCAGAGGGATTAGTTTTAGGGTCACTTAACTTCTCTAGTTTAGGAAGGCATAAGACATTCTCAGATTGGTTAACTGTTCTGCGTCAGATAGATAATTTTAGACAGAGTGCAGAGTGCATTATTAGAGAAAGTGACTCACTGTGTTTAACAGCAGACTGAGTTATTCTAGCAGTCTACATAGAGCCAGTTCTTCTGCTGAAAAGAAGTTGTTAATTTTACATCTATTATCTACTTGGATAGTAGATCAAAGCTGAATAAGAACTGTCAGCCAGTGATTTTTATTGAGTTTGTACTAAAGATGTATAGTTTTTGAAATCCATCTAATTTATTTTAAATTAAATGTACAATGTGACATTATTTTAACAAATAACCAAATGTTTAATTGTATTTAAGGATAGCTATGTTTGCCTTATTCTTACCTCTAACCTTAACCAGTTGCATAGTAAAGACGCAATTTTGGCTTTGATGAGACTCAGACTTTACCAAAGTCAATAGTACTTTTGATCCACACACATCCAAAGCATGTTGTAGGTTTTGTAACCATTTTAATGTAAAGCAAAACAAAAAACATGTTGTGATTTGCATGGGCCTAGGTATAAAGTGTAACTATATACATGTTGCCTTAGTATTTCAATATTACCTGGACATTTGCAAACGTTATTCAATTTGATGTGAAATAGATCACAAAGAAAAATATTGATAAATAAACATTTTGAAAACAAAAGTGTGTTGACAGATTTAGAAGATACACATTGACATAGAATCTGTGAGCTTTATTTTCTTCCTCATCTAAAGATAGATTTCCATCCAGCTGCTCATGCAACTGGATTTAGTTTACACTGAGAAACTGTTTTTACCCTTGGGAGGGGTGGAATACCTCTCCAATCAATAAAATATGAATCCAGGTTCAGAAAAAGTTCAGTGACTAAACTTACATGGCTTAAAAAGGTGCACAGGGGTCTTACTCAAGCTCTATTAAAAGCATTTTTTTTGTATATTCAGTTGTTCAGCAGTTTCACTTTCCATCATTCATTGTCCTACCACTCACCAGGCTTCCCATCATGCATATTTATTCCCCTTTATTAGGAGAAAGTGCATCAAGATAAGCAAAAATGAAGAAAAATGTGGTTTTCAGCTGGCAAAATGTCACATGTGCTGCTTTGAACTGGAATACCCCATTTATGATCTGTAAAAAAGCAGAGGTGATGTGATGTTCCTTGCAGAGACCTCTGTTATCCTTCCTCTTTCTAGGTTGTAAACTGAGCTGCTATTCTATGTGTTGTGTTGGCAACTGATCTTGCCATGTGTGCATCTTAGTGAAAGTGAATCCCTGCCGAACAGCCTGGAGGACACAAACTTGCAGATTTCCCTCCACTGAATGAATCATAGCCATAGTCATTTATAGCAGTAGATAAACTATTCCTTGAAAACAGCACGCGCATGGAAGATGGCATGATGTCATAACTATTTTTTCATTAATGTCATTCATTCTCGTGGTAGAATAATGGCAATATGAAATCCAGATTATACCACAGACCATCTTCAAAGATTATTCCTCTAACAATAATTTTTGTTTTACAAAACAAATTGATAACTTGATCATTCTTTGAGGTTTTTCTGCTTTTTTTCTTTTATATTTTATTCAATTATTTATTTCATTTTATGCTTCTGTGTAAGCAGCAACTTCTAAAAGGACTTCAGTAGATGGGTTTCCGAGGTGTCCTTGACACTACCTGGTATGTCCAGGGCTAACCATGAATTTTTATCTATGTAAAGTGGGAAGGAATGTGGAGAGCCAATTTCCTACAGAGATCAATAAAACATCAGCTGTTCGATGGAAACGCTACTGTATAGCTGTAGTGCGGCCAGGGTGTGCATCCATCCATCAGCAAGTTCCATCCTGTGGAGAGTTGTAGGGGGGATGCTGGACCTCATCCCATCTCCCACAAGGCAAGGGGAATGTTTACTGTTTAATGCTTTCTAGTGCCTCCTTCACAAAGAAGGAATGATTAATGAAAGGGGGAATTGACAGAGTTGTGTTGTTTCAGAACACTGTTAAATATCCCAAAAGCCTGAGCTTTAACTCAGTAAATTACTTCTGTACTTTGTTATATTGCCTTCAGTCACATAGTTAACAGTAAGGTGAGTCACATGCTACATATCTGTATTATTAACCAGATCGCTGCTACTTTGATTGTTTTCCAGAACAACCACCAACAAAGAGTTACAGTAAGGAGTTGACTTACAGACAATGGAAGCACTGATTAGCCCATAATGTCTCTTATCTTGTTATTTAGCCCTGGATGAGAGTGCTGGTGAAACATAATTTCCACTGAAGTAAATATACTTGAAAGTAATACAATTCTATGTTTTCTTAGGGTTAATAGTGAGGATTAGTTTTGCTTTATCAGAAAACACTGACAGCACCTGTATGCTTTGCCACTGCATGTCAGACCTGATTGCTAATGGCTTTTGGAGATCTGCAAGATTAAGTGAAAAGCAACAAAAAATCATCTGACCATCTGTGTTTTTACCCTTCACTGGACATATTAAATGTACATCAGCAGCAAGAGGAATGTATTGTGCAGCCCGCTGACAGCCGGGCCTCTGAGGTCTGTTCAGCACCATGCAATGAGGTATCATGTCCAACCTTTGTCTGCCACACAGGGAGGTTATTCCATGGCCTTATACATACTTTATTCAAATCATACTGAAGCTGGAGACATATTCACCTAGTCATAACAGCATCATAAATATTTCTACCTGCTCTTAGAGATGGTAATGAGATTTGTTATCATAGTTATGGCATACCACAGCTCTTAGCATGTTTTCATTGCAGTATATTTCTGCAGTGAAATAAATTCAGAACCTCCAGGCAAAGGTGCTGCAGACCAGAGGGCAATAATAAGCGTCATAAACACTTGTCAAAAATCAATATATGTTGGAATGACAAATCATAATTTTAAAGTTCCATCTCTTTCCTTTAACCCTTACCAACTTGCAAATATTTTTTTAGCTAATCACTCATGTTTCGAATGTAAAATCAACACTTACTTTGAATGTCGGGAGTCAATGAACATCGCTCATTGCTGGTTGCTGTGACTATTAAAATGTTTTCACAGCCATTTCAGTTATGCTAACCAGGAACCTACAGAATATTGACTATATAACATTTGAACTAAAACAGGAAAGGCTGTTTTTTTCTCTTTTTTTTGTATTGCTATTGTGTTTTAGCCCAGGACTGCTTATATTGAATCTTGCTGTCATGCCAGGGATTTTTAATTGGCTGACTTTGTGCTTTTTCTTTTCCTCTCTCTTTATTTCTCTGTTGAATTTCATGGAATTCTGATGACAAGAGAGCTACGCCTAGGGAGGAGGTTTAATGTTCAGATCAAAAGAAATCACTCTGTATACCGTCAGTATGTTCAAATACACCATAAAAGCTTTGCAGTGACATTCCATTAAAATAGGCAAATATGGGTGTATTCTTATTTATCTTTGACCTTTATGTATCAGGCAGACACCAAATGATTTCACCCCTTTCTTTGTGTTTATCACTTCATGTTTGAGGTGCCAATAAGAAAAGCAAGAGCCATATCATTCCCTACATCCGCTACACCCTTTTGGGGAATCCTGCTGAGCTCTCCTGCCAGCTGGAAACCCTTCCAGCATGTCTCTGCAGCACGTCCTGGGGCTGAAGTGGGCTGTTCTCTCAGTCAGCCATGGCTGCTGTACATTCAAGTGGATGCATATGAAGGGTTTGGTATCCCTGTCTGATGCCAAAATTCATTATCTGGCTCCATAAAAAGCGAAGTAGCAGGTTTAACTTTAAAGATCATCTTGATCCTTACTGTGTCACAGTTATGGAGTCCAGTGAATAGGTGAATAAAACTCTTCAACTGGTTGAATCTACTGTCAAATCCTACTGGTGACAATAAAAAGCTATTGGCCAAAGTTACAGGTCAGGATAAAACCAACAAATAAAGATTCATGTGTTGTACTGACCTCATCTGCTGTAGTGGTACAATAAAGTACCTGAATTAATGTCACTAGTTTTAGCCACCCAGTAGATCATCCTTTGAAGCCATTCTGAACCTGATATGGTCTCATATTTAAGCATAAAAATGGTCTATGACACACAGAAAAATCACAAGCTGTTGCACAAATGGAGGAAATGATTTGCAGACATAAATACCATGACACTGAGAGGGAAATCATACACTTTAGCTGAGCTTTGATTTTTAATCTATGCCTAGCTCTCACTATGTAAGTTAAAATCCCAGGTTTCTCATCACAGACGCTGCAGTATCTCTTAACACACCTTGGAAACCCCTGGCACTCTATAATTGCTTTGACGCTTGGCAGCCAAACAAGATTAAACACATTGTCTTTATGGTCTACAAAGAAGTGCTGTTATGTTAATTTGTACTTTGTCACCAGAAAAAAAAAAAAAAAACATTACTAAGGTTCATCATCAAAAATTTCAGACAGTAAAATCCCAGATAAGATAGGCCTGGCTGTGTGGCTTGGCAAAAGTTATGGATGGATTTTGGAGATTTGCGCTTTCTGAGTGCTTAGTTCATTCATATATTCAACTTGGTGAAATAATGCATGAAATATCATGGGCAAACTGAAATAATACATGTTTCATCCATATCACCGCTGCTGCAGGTTTTAACCAGAAGACATTTGAAATGGAAAAAGCTATCCTGTAAGTTTCTATGAGTGGAAACTAAATAAATTAATATATACAAAGTCTAGAATGTATCACAATAAAGAAGATTCAGTCTTAGTGTGTAAACACATTTTTACATGACAATAATTTTAATTTCACCTGATTATTAGGGGATTCCTTTCTTGTCAATGGACTGAAACCTGTTGTTACACATGTGTTTCATGTAAAGCAAGCTGAAAAAGGCACAACAGACTTTGTTGAGCACAAGAAGAAAATGAAAGGGTCCAGGTTAAAAAGCTGTTTTCTTTCTCCAGCTCATGAGTGTTGTTTTTTTCTTCACCCTGTGATCAAACTGTGAGCTGTTGTTTGATTGTAGGTTTAGCTTTACCTTTTTTAAAATCACTCTTTTTAAAACATTGATTCCCATCTTTTACTCATTCACATACAGCACTCCACTTGGAAAGAATGAGTCTGTTTACAGGGATCTTGTTGTGAATCATATACAGTGTATAAAATAAAATAAATTGAAAAAAGACCTTGTCTTTCAACCACCCTCCCATCTCCTCTGGCTGTTTTGTGGCTGTTCTTCTCAAACTTGAGAACTCGCCCAGATTCCTTAGAGCTTGAGGGTCCTGCACAGTATCTTAGTCATTTCCTAGGACCAGGCTCTTCTAGATGGAGATGTCTGATGTTTCTTCAGGCATCTGTGGGAGCCACTTTTCCAGCGTGGAGGACACAGCCCACAATGCTCTGATGACGATGGTTACTACTGTTGTTTTTCACCTTCAAGGCTTTCTCCAGTTCTTCCTTGAGACATTCATATTTCTCCAGTTTCTTAATATTCCCATCATTAGGGATGGCTATATAACTCACTATTACTTTCCTCTGCTGTTTATCCATAAAATAGAAACATTATTCAATCATGAGTATTAGTAATTTAAGTTTATATTTGATTGAAACTCAAAAGATTGCACTAAAATATTAAAACAGATATTAACGATAAGATCATTAAGAAATTATATTTTTTGCACTATATTGCATTGTTTGTGTGAAATAGTTTTCTTTCATTGAGGTTATTTTCCTCTTTATCTCCATCAGTCCTTTCGAGTGGATGGATGGGTTTCAGGGGTTGGTATAGGGGGGTCCGTTCTCTCTCCTCTCCAGCTCTGACATTCACTGCAATTACAAAATCCACCAAGACTAGCTGTCTATCTATTTTAGGTCACCGTTGTGTGATTTAAATGGATGTAATGGTGCAGATATACTGCTTACTACAACCTATTATTTCTCTCTTTATTTATTTTTTGGAACCCTTTTTAAACCTTGGATGCACATGGACTTTAAGACTTAATGAGGATCAGTTTAAGGGAAAAAAAACCTAAAGCAACTAGTTCATTTGGAACACCTAAAACACCTGAACATATGTCTCTCTTTCTTTTTATACTGTAAAATTATAGTAATCAGAATTAGCTTTAACACATTTATACAGCGTGTTGATTTGGCAGAGGTGTCAAACTGAAGTTTATCCAATATGTGATGCAAATCTGCAAGCATGTCTCCTTATGGTTCTGGCTCAATGTTCAACCTCATATCCTATTTCTGCAGAATCCAGTTTTTTGTAATGTGAAACATCGATAATATTAGCTTTAAACATATAATGGGGATACAATTAGTCAAAATGCCAGAGAAAGTATGAGTTATAGGTTAGCAAGACAACAACCATCCATCCTCTTTACCTCTTCATCCAGTTTCAGGTCACAGGTAGCTGGAGCCTATCCCAGTGGTCATCGGGCGAAAGAAGAACACAAAGAAACAAACAATCAGACACTCTCACAATTACTCCTAAGGAGGATTTACGATAACCAATCCTGTTTTCGGATGGTGGGTGGAAGCTGGAGGACCTGGAGAACATGTAAACTCCACACAGAAAGGGTGCTGCCTAAACCAAGTGTTACATCTGCTGACTTCTAATTATCAATCCCACATGCAAACTCATCTGCGCCAGCACCATGCCCGGATCGGTCCACCAGACACACCTTCGCCTCTTCTTTCCTATGATTCGCCGCCACCACAGCCAACCAGCAAGTGCCACGAAGACACCCCGGACATAAAAGACTGCTACTCCCATTCCTTCATCGGCAATTGTTTGGAAATTGGCAGTCTGCCCTGAGCTTGTGAGATTTGTGGCTTTTGTGATTTGTGGCTTTGGTGGTGATACAACTTTGTTAGTTTAGATTAGATTGTGTGTTGTAGTTGAGATTTGGGTTTTGGGTTAGATTAGTTTCTGGTTTGTTCAGTAGTGTTAAAACTACTTGATTTTTAGTTATATCGTTACATATTCTGTAATTTGAGTTGGGGTTAGTATAGAGTATTTTGGGTGATTGTATATAATTGTATATAGTAATTTTTGTCTATATAGATGGTATTTTTTGTATATTTTGCTGTTACTTTTTTTGATTACTCTTAGTTATAGGTGCTGCTCCTTTTCTTTTCTTTATTAGTATAGGAGGCTTGTTTTGTGTTTGGTTATTGTAGTTAGTACAATACCTGAGGGCTGGCCACCCTAGTTTTGTTTTGTTTAGATATTTTGGACTGTGATTATTTGTTTTGGCGCAGCTTCTTATCTCCCCCCAACTCTGGTCTTTACCACCGGTCTGTATACCATCCGCCCTGTTGGCAACAATCAATTCATTGTTCCATTTTTCTAACATCATCGCCGATCTCTTTTTGTTGCCGACCTAAAAAGCCTAGCTGAGCCGGGTCGTAACACCAAGGCTTGAACCAGCAACCTTCTTGCTGTGATGCTGTAGCACTAACCGCCACGCCACCGTGCAGCCAGCAAGGCAAAATGTATTTGTTAAGTGTAACTCTCTCAATTACACTTCTGCCAGGCCAATGTTCTGTACTAAAGTCTTATAGCTAATAGTATTAAGTGGCTTAATCAAGTTATACAGTACGAATGTATACTTTCAGGCAGTATCGGTGAACTTCCTGAACTAGCAACTTGTCCAAGCCCCGTCCCTAGATGCCCACCCTCCACGCCTTTGCAGTGAGAGCGATCTGAAACTAAAAATCACATTACCCGAAATAAGCTGTAAACATGAAAAAATCAGCGTAGAAAAGCAGTGCCAAGATTTTAAAATTCAAAATAAACATTTTAACTTTTAAATCAATTTAGTTTCTAAGTATTTTTACTTTTAACTCCTCTGTCTCAATGTGCTTTTTTTTAGTGTCAATAGAACATGTTGAATACTCATCATTAAATAAATCGTATTTTCATCATCTATGTGAGCTGACACTGTTCTAACCTCATGCTTATGTGATTCCTTTGTTTGGACCTTTCCTTGTTCCCCCGCACACCATCCTCTAAGCGCCTTTGCTTCCAATTTAAAACGACCTATTTTGAATTGCCCTACACTATATTTGTGGATTTATTTAGTATTAACTTAAATATATCCCCCTTCTCTGATTTACACTCATCTGGAGCTGTAATCCTACTATTCACATTGAAACAGTGATATAATGATATTGTGTCTACAGCTCTGGATAGCTGGATTCATGGACAAGGTATGAGGAAGAGGCATATTTGTTTTCCCTTGCCTTGAAGACATAGAGATAAAAGCAATAAAATAATGCTGTGGGATTATATAGGTTTATGGGATAAATATTTGTTTCACTTGTAAAATGCTGTATTTACCACGAAGCCTAAATTATGTCCTTGATAACATAACCGAATTGCATTTGCCAATGTTTTAGATTTGTATACTGTATGTGATTTTCTGACTTGAACTATTGAAAGTGAGAAAAAAAACAACAGAAGCAACACAACATTCATCCTTGAGGTCATTGCTTTGTGTGTTTAAGACATGTCATTGTAAAAGATTATTTTTCTCAAAAGCAATCCAGATCACAGCATTTCAATAAGAGATTTATTACCTTGGCAAAACACAATATTTTTTATTATACATAAACTTTCTCTTTCACTGAGGAAGAGCGGAGGATGGAGCATAGAAACGTTCAAATACAACCAATGAAACGTGGGAAATAGACAGATTAGAGTTTGCATTCTTAAAGGATTTCACACTGGTTACCATGTATTACCAAGCAACTGACAGCTATAAAAATGGATATTCGTGATCATTTTGCCCAGATTTGCCAGCAAAGTTACCATGTCAATCATGTCATTCCAGTAGCTGGAACCCTACATGTAGCACGAATTAGTAAAATATTTGTCTTTTTAAACTGCAGTCTCCTCAAACCCCAGTGTGTAAGGACTCTTGTTAAAGGCTGATGTAACACAGTGGTAAACACTCACTTGTTCCAGCTTTCTCACATGTGTAGCATTAAATCCAAACTGTGTACTTTTTTAAGGTATTAATTTTGTCAGTTTCACTATTTAAGGTCTACTCTTTCTTCTATGTTTGATTAAATTCAGACCTTAAAGGAGAACTTCGCTTTTTTTTAACCTGGGGTCTGTTGTCATCTTTCCTTCCACCGGTGTTTTGACGCGAGTTATAGCGCGATCTCGGCGAAATCACACGGGATTTGGATACGACTACCAAAACAAAGCAATCGTAAAAGGTAATACAAATACCTTAGTTCATTTGTACTCTCTAGTACAATGTCGGACGCTTGCCGAGACTATCTGAGCACTTCAGCGTGGAAAAAAAATCACGTTTTTATG
>JBAMHX010000010.1:18221401-18234481 GCA_037177515.1 Pseudomugil tenellus
TACATCACTCACATGTATGGAAGGAAAGATGACAACAGACCCCAGGTTAAAAAAAAGCGAAGTTCTCCTTTAAATAATTTAGAGAATATTGCATTCTGTTTCATTTACAATCCACACAATGTTGAAGCTTGTTGCAAGTATCTTATATGGTTATCGCTGCATAAAGTTGACAATTTATCAGCCTGCTTAATAATCCCTATGTTATCACCTGATTACTGTTGAGGACAGTATTCCACAGTTCACTGATAAGCAGAACTATTGAGAGAAGACCAGGGTAATAAAAAACAGTTTTAACTTTACCACCTGCTATAAAGTCACATGCTGACAATGAATTGTTATACAGATCACAACTTTCCTCATCAGTGCAATAGAAAAAAAAAAAATGGTGAAAATGCGATGAATGCTGCTTAGACTTTTTTATATGTCCAAAAGTAAAACTATTTAATTTTTTGAGGAAACTGTGATGCAGTTTGACAAATACGAGAAAGGGAGAAGCTTTTGCAGAAAACTGCTGCAATATACAACATGAGGCTGCATCTGCTCTGGGCTGTGGGAAGATGTTTGTCAAACTAATGAGTTCCCCTAGATGTCTAAAAATATCTGAATTGTTAGAATATGGAGTTTGAAACATCATTTATATATATTACGTAAGATTATGAAAATGCATAAAAATACTGAATCACAGATATGAAGACATTTCCCATCCTTGTTTATGTTACTGCCTGTTGTGTCTGAAATACATGTTGCATCAGAGTAAAGAGGCTTATGAAGAGGAAAGGCAAGAGAATGTTGTGAACTGATTGATAGTAGAGCATTAATATGCATGATACAGGTAGGGACTATGATGCAGAACAGGGGTAAAGAGAAAAGAGTTTGTGCCTTACATCCAACCAATCAGTGGGCCATTAAATATACCGAGTCAGTTCATTTTGGGGGAGGTTCATGAGGGAGCAACTCAGCTTATCCAAAAGGTCAATGTGACAGGCCCTCAGCTTGCAAAATCCAAAAGGGAAAGGTCTACATAAAAAGAATAACTATATGGCACCTCTTTTTATTAGTAAAGCTTGTAATGTCACAATTTGCCTCTTCAGCTCTGTGAAAACAAAATAGTTAATCTGCTCTCCAAAACATATCTCTGAAAGGGATTTTATAAGCTGTTACATTTTAATTCAATAAATAATGCAACTTTAGACAGACACCTTTGCTTTAGGTTTATTAGAATGCATTTTACAATCCAATTTTTAATATAAGCTCTTCCATCCATCTAGTATTTATCTGCATTTGCCTCACCGGCACATTGTGTCATTTTTATTTTTTTTTACCATCTTATACCAAGAAGGACAGCATGTGTGTGCTACAGAGACTTTGATGTCAAACCTTTGCCCTCCTCTCCTCTGGACTGCCTCTTGTGGAGGAATAATTGGCACATTAAATTATTTAAAAACACCCAGGACACATTATCATAAATACTCTTCCGACACTTTGCGTAGATCAACAGTCACAGCTCAAAATCTTCGAATGTGACTTCATGACAGTGTGCGTGTCTGTGTGAGAGCATTTTGGTTGCCCAGGGGCTGATTGATGGACAGTATTTACAAACAGACTGTCTCCCTGTCAATCACACCAGCTAAATGCAAACAGCATGAAAATGTCAAGCTCATTCACACACACAGATGTGGGTTTGCATATCCTCACTGGGCATAAAAATGTCAGCCCCACTCAGACTGGGCACACTCACTCATGAACATGTACACACAGGACTCAGCAGCCCAGCGCCCTTTATCACTCTGCTGTTGTAACAAGTACCTCTAATGAACCCGTCACTGTTCTGGTATGAGACAACACAATTATGAAATCCTAACAAAGTTGAGCTGTAGAGAACAGGTTTATTAGCATCTCTTAATGCCATTTGTGACAACAGACAACATGATGTGCACCTGCGCTGTGTACGCCCAAACCACGTATTATATAGACTGAATGCATTTTGCATTCATTTTTGTGCTTAATTTTGCAACATCTTATGATTTGAGCATACAAATTGTGCATATGTCTTTTAATCCACCTTGTAAGAAGTTTTTTTTTTTTTTTTTTTTTTTTAATTAAGTAACATCAATCAATTGTCTTTAAAACTTTACCAAAACAGTGAGCTTCATGCTGTGATACTGACTGATTTTAATAGATTAATTCAATCTTTCCGGTACTACAATAACTAAAAATAGATATGAAAACTGGTAAAATAGTACTATATTATTCTTATTTCGTCAACAGTGAATGCTTGCAATATTGTTTGGAAAAAATAAAATGCACAATTGTCAGTAAATGTGAGTGGTAGTGGCATGGTGTTTGTGTGCTGTCTAAGCTGCACATGGTCAAAGCTTAATTTACTCAGTCAAAAGTGAGTGAATAACGTTCAGTGAAAAAGCAGGACAGTCAGTTCTAACTATCTATAAGTGGTCTGTGAGTTGGCACAATATTCAGCCAGCTTTTAAGGTTAACCTTTCTATGATACTTCAGCTGAAGGATATCAACGGTATGCTGTAAAAATTGTAAACTGGATTATGTAATGTAGAGAAAAGTGGATTTCGAAACACAATTAACCATTGTAATGAAACAATAAGAATATGCACTGAAACATATTTACTTAGCAGGAGTTTTAGGTTGCTAACTATTCGATAACTCTTTTAGGCTGTAAGGGGAAACCAATAGAAATTTGCCTCAGTTCTCGTTGGGAATTTTATTTATGTATTTATTTATTATTTTAAGCAGTTAAATGGAGCATTTGCACACTCGAGTTTTGCTTTGCTGTACAGCAGTGAGGAAAAATCTGGGGAACAGACAGCAATCTGCAGCTGCCACCAATATTTGAATGTGACTGAGACGAAAGCAGATGAAAAAGCAAAGAAAGCAACGCTGATGATGGGAGGAGGGTAGGAAAGGACGACATGTCAATGTAAATTCACTTAGAAGATTCTGAGAAAGATTAGATAATATGTGATGGTTTTTAAATGAGGAGAATTGTGCATCTGGACAATTTTGAACTAGGAATATGCAGATGGGACCATTACAGTAGCTGCTCTGCAGTCAGGAGGATTTGTGTGGGGTGATGGGTTGTTTCTGTCACAGCCCATGGAGAAGACGTGTTGCTCCCCAGTTCCAACTGCCCACTGTGGAATCTCATTGTGCTTATGGGGGATTATAGATAGTCAGTTGATCTTGGGGTGGAATTTGTATTATAGTAAGTATCAGGGACCAGATGGCATGAAGTGAGTTGAGGGGGGGTGGGGGGTGGGGTAATTTAATTGAGAAAGTATTATATGATGAAGTTGATTCCATTTTTTTCCCCTTGTCAAGTACAAGTTAAGCAACACAAATTTGCACTTGCATATAACTCTTAAACCTAACATTTCTAATTCAACAGTGGAAGAGATTTAAAGAAGCTAACTGACTTTTGAAAGAATTGAGCTGAATTTTAAACCAGCAATCTCTTGCATAAAGGTTTCACAAAAAGCCCATAGTTAAGCAAAACCTAATAGCATCTGTGGAAAACCACACATGAAAGAAGCAACTGTCATCACACTGGAAAAGGTACAGGGATGTAGAACAAAGAGTGCTGACATGATGATGAATGGATATTTAAGCTGTATCTGCACTGGTAACAGAGGAAAGAAATATGTAGAGATTCTCACTCAATATATATTTTTAAAACTTTTTTTGAATTTCTTTGTTTCATTCTCTTCATTTATTCAGCTCTTGTTCTGTCATGAGATCAAGCTGTCGGACTCTGTAAGTTTTATTTCCGCCTTGTATCAGTATCAGTAACGTGCATTTATAAGGATGAGCCCATTTGTTAAAGTGCAGTGTGACAACACATTTTAAAGCAAAATCAGTCAAACAGAAAGAAAGCTGGTAAAAATGCGAACACTGATGTTAAGAAAACGAACCCTGTTGTAAATGATTTAGTATTTTTGCTTCAACAAGGAAAAAGTACAAGTTTAAGTCTTATGTTGCTTTGAAACAAACTTCTCTCCTGCAGCTACATGAACCATAACAGCTGTTGTGTGTGGTGACACCCACACGGTCTACGTACATAAAATCTGCTTTGGAAGCACATGGACAAGATATGGTCTTTGGTGTTCAACATTTATGTATCTCATGTATGTTAAAGGCATGAATTAAAAAAATGGGGATTATTTTGAGGGGTTGTCAACTTATGCAATCATCAGCTTATGCAATTATTTAAACACGTTAATCACACTGTTGCTAAAGTTGTTGCATTTTATACGTTTTTACATCAATTTAAGTATAATGGTTTGTATGTTTGCGCTTGTGAATAGAGCTATGTTTTAAGTGTTGTGTGCAGGCGTAGATTCAACTATGTGTGTGTGCATGTTTGTTTGCATACGTGCCTGTGGGTGGAAGGATAAATGACAAAGTGACAAAACACAACTGACTGTTGATCTGTTTGTGTGTTGCATGTGAAGGATCTGCACTCACACAAACCCTTAGTTTCACTCTGTCGGTGTGTGTGAGTCTGAATTGTAGTGGAAAATAGGGATCCATTAAGCCGTTTAACTCTCTGAATGCATGATAGTGAGTAAGTGTGTATATATCTGCGTGAGTCCATTAACTGAACAAACCACTTGGTCTGATTGTGGTGTCAGATAGTTTTACCGAAGTGTTTCTGATTGGCCCAGCAGTCCATGTCTATTTTAAAGCCATCATTTGCAAGAATTTAAATTACCAATAAGGGTTCATCATTGATTGGTTGGAGATACTATATCATTACGGACACAACTGCATCACTTTGGATGTATGAAAAACAGAAAGATGCTGGTAAAAGGGCCTTTAAAAAACCATACGATCACTTGTTAAGATATGATTTTTTTTTAAGCCAGATAATAGTCATGGGTAGTCAGTAAACACCCCAAATCTTTTATATCTCTATAGGTTGTGACTGAATTGTCACAACCTACAACCTTCTCCACAATTGGAGAAGATTTTGTAAAAGATTGGTAAAAAATTGAGTTGTAAGACACACAAATATGTCTTTTCTTTTCTACAAAGAGAAACAAATCTAAAAAATACCTTCAATCATTGAGCATAAGTGAGATGATTTTGGCATTTTCCAGGATCTCTTCTTTAACCCTGCTGCTCACGCATTGTTCCAAATGCACCTGCCTTTCAGCAACGTTTCACACCACTGGACATTACCCAGTTTAATTCCTGTTAAGAAAAGAGCGCTTGGAGGCAAAGGAACACATCAGAGGATTTTGAAGTTCATTTGTAGCAGATTTGCTCCTTCACACAATCAGGACAGTCTCTGTAGTTTGAAGTGATACTGATTATTGGCAAAAGCTGGCAACCAAGTGTGAAGAGGTTCACTGATTCCAACTTTACCCAATTAGATTTAGTGGCAAAATAATTCATATCTAAGACCTGACATCCTCTCCATATCAGTGATCTGAGAAGTTTACAGATGTGAGTCCAAATCAATATTAGGATAAGTCAGGATGCAAAAAGCAAATAAGTAAGTAAAAAAATACTTATAAGAGCCTCTATGTCACAAAAAATGAAAATAATCACATACTCTCCATGTTTAGTTCCTAATAATGTCACAGTATTACGAATAATAATGTCTTCATGTATTTTTAATACAGTTTACTTATTTTAAACATGTAAATCATTATTACAGTTTTAACACCAGTAACCAGACACGGTTCCTTATACATACACGTACATTTAAGGCCCCATTGAGGCTGTAGCTGTCACATTTTGTTCAATCCAGCCTTGTCATTATGAAACAATTCAAGTCAACATGACAAAGAGCTCAATGAAACAAAAGCAAATGAAAGCAAGTCACAACAAAGCACGAAATGTCACGAACTGGGTAGGACTATAAAGCAGTAAACACGGGAGCTTGTTCATTACTTTCTTTTTATTGTTACACAACAGTGTGCCTTTCATACTACCCCAAGGAGTAGCATTGGTATCCAAACATTACTGCTTAGAGTTTAAATTTAAAGGATTAACCAATATGCTGTTATTTTATGCTTCTGATTTAACTTTCCGAGGTGTAAGTTTTTATAAAACTAATTGTGTATATGCTCAAAAAAGTTAGCACTTTCTTTCATATTGTCACAAATATTAAAGCTCACTTCTTCAGTCTCCATGGCAATTTAATTATAATCAGTCACGACTTTTACATAACGTGCTTTGAGTCAGACTTCTGAGATCCTGAGGGCACCTGTACACACCTCACTTTGCATTGTGATAAACACACAAAAGCAAAACTATGGTGTTAGTTACCCAAAAAAGTATTTGGTAAAACGAAAGGAAATGTGTCATACTGAGCATTTTTAGATCCAAATGCACTCAGTGGAATTCACTAAAAGTCAGCTCTTGTCTCTTTCTGAAATCTTTAAAATATCTCACTAGGTAAATTATAATTGAGCTTGGACTGTGATGATAAGTGCAGATACAAAGGCACATTCAGAAGAACAGCTCTCTTTTTTTAAACTAAATATTATATACAGAGGAGTTTCTTTCTTGTTTTGTCCTCTTTTTTGTCCACTACTATAAAAATAGCTATCGAGAGCCACAACCCATCTCTACTCTCAAACCATGTTGTTGCCCTCCAGCAAGACATCAGGACTGTTAGTTTTCTGGTTCTGTTCCCATCTGGATCTCTGTCTAGGTCGAACTCTCTGTCACATCACTTCACATTCATAAGGTCACACACACACACACACACACACACATAGAATATAAAACAAATACAGCCTGCCAACTAACACTTCCTGGTGTAGGTTCAACTATGAGCTTGGCACTGAGACTGGACTGCCAACAATACAATGCCCACTGGTTTACACATATATGCACACACAAGCGTCCCATCCATGCTTTTTCATGTTGCCTATGTTGTAAAGTCTGGTTCCACTGAGAGGTGAAAATACTTTTAGGGTATGATGATAAGCAAAGGAAGATTTACAGTATATTTGGGAACTTATAAATTAACCTGAGGGAAATTTGAGTCAGATAAAATGTAGCAAATATAATTTGAAACAAAAAAAAACTTTATTTACCCCAGAGGGAAATTATATCATGATAACAATTATTATTATAAATGAGTCAACAATGAATGGATGTTTGACAATCCCCCTAGTTATACTTGAGAGACCCTAGAGGAAGTACAGATATAAGGAAAGCAAAGGTAAGCACAGAGCAAGCATTGCTGACATTTGTGGTGTGATTTTCCTGAATTCCACCAGGAAAGCCAAAATGACATTAGACCTACAGTATTTACTTTCTGAAAGGCAGAGAAAATGGTTAACAATGGAAGAGCCGAGACTGTTTAATCATAAACTGGTGATTTTTGCAGTTACATGGTATGGATCTGTGTGAGGGTTTGTCAAATCACAGACTAATGAATTCTAGCTCTGTGGGGAAATAAGGCTGGTGAGGTGACTGTTGTGCCTCAGACAGCACAACGTGATAATATGTAATGATAATGTATGTGTCACTGCAGCTTTCATATTTTAATATACAGTATACAAGCAGCCACACCAAGCAGCTCTGGTTTTAAAGAACTTTTGCTTAAGTGATCACTTAAATGAAGTGTGAATTAATCTTTCTCTTTTACATACAGTTTAAAGTAGTGTTTTTTGTATATTCTGTTATTAAAACCAATAAATGACCTCAAATTGAACCGTTTTTGTCTTTGTCATGGCAGGATGATTCCATCAAGCAGCAACGACTTCCTGGTCCGGGATCTCGCCGCTGGTCGCAGCTACGACCTGTGTGTCCTGGCTGTGTTTGATGATGTCATCACTTCACTTACTGCAACGCGTCCATTGGGCTGTCTGTCATTCACTACAAACACAGAGTTCAGCCAGTGTCAAGCACTGCACAGCCACTTCTTGGGCGGTACAATGATCATCATCATTGGAGGGATTATTGTTGCATCGGTGCTGGTTTTTATCATCATCTTAATGATCCGATATAAGGTTTACAGCCATCAAGGCACAGGCCACGGAAAAGCTGTCATGGCGGCAACAGCACTAAGACCGCAGAGCAACGGACAAGGAGGAGGCAGTCAGGTCCAAGTCCTCCCTCATTCTGCTTCAAAGATGACAGACAGTCAAGACGAACAAGTGCTATCACCATCTAGAGCCATGTCACCTAGCAGTGCAATAAGAGACACAGTGGCATTGGTAGAAGAAGAAAACAGTGGACACAGTGCTGCAGCAAAAACAGACTCCATGGCCAGTGAGGAATTACTCTCACCAACCAAGGCCCGCTTTTCCTCCAGGGTTGCCATTGAGATGAAAATCAGACCACCATCTGTTGCCAAAGAGCCCTCCTCTCCCAAGGAACTGACAGGTATAGAGTGACAGATAGGGTGGCTAGATATAGCCATAGAGAGGGCAAGCAGCTGAACTAAGAGGAATAATATGATAGCTGGAAAGGGAGACAGTAATGACTTAACAGGAAATGAGTAGGTGGACACATATCTAGAGAGGACACAAAAAGAAATGAAGTCACCACAAAGAAATGCAGGTTGACAAATAAACAATGTGCAGTTTTGAGTGTGAAATTGACCATGATAATAAGGAAGACAGGAATAATAGCAACCCAATGGGTGTAAATATGAAAATGAACAAATTAAATGCTTCTGCACTTAAAATAATGGAAGAAACAGAGGATTAAATATGTTAAGCTTCTGTCCATAGTGGTGCCGTTGTGTCAACAGGAGATTTTACCTCTATCTCAAGCAGCTTGTAGAACAAGAAATTTGGAATTAACAGCACTATATTTTAGATAAAACCGCTTCCCAAATTTAGCTTCATTTGTTTTCTGCTCCCACAAATGATCAGGCTGCATTTATGACTAATTGAAAATTAAAGGTGCTTCCAAAAAACCCCCCTCAAAGTTAGTAAATAATGTAAGAAACTAAGAACGATGGTTATGGAAAAGAGGAGAGTTTTTTTTTATTATTATTATTATAAAAGCAAACTTATTAAAAGTGGTGTCTATTAACTTGTATTGGTAGATTATTTAAGTTTCCAAAATTTTCATTATTCGCCATACTAACTAAGGAAACTAGTTATGAAGGGTCATGAGATAAAAGTCCAGCATCGTTTTTATCATAGTGCTTGTGTAATTAATGTTTTAGCGGAATTTACATGAACAATTTTAAGATATTGTTGATTATTGTCCCACTCTAAACCCACCACTAGTAGATTACATAATGATTAATCAAAATTATGACAAGGAAAGACAGAAGTCCTTGTTCGATAAATAACTTTTCTAGCTCCTTAAGCAGCTACAGTCAACAAATTGACTCAAAGAACTGTGGAGAACATAAGCAAACTGTGTCTGTCCACAGGCGTTTTCCCAGTCAGTTGTCCTTTTCTTATCACTGGGAAAATAGTAACACACTCATTGCTGTTTTTTTTTTTGTTTGTTTTTTTTATCTTTTAATGGAAACCAAAACCAAAAGTATCACAGGTTATCATCCTTTTTAATTTTTTTTATTAAGCTATGGGTTAAAATGAAAAGAAAATTGAGCCACAAACAAGTCTCATTTACGTTGACCATCTGGTCTTCTTGTTATAAGAAAAATTGCACAAGTAAAACAATGCTAATCTCGGTATGTCAAAATCATAATAAATGCAAACAATTTTAAAGTAATTATGAGTTTTACCATCAGTAAAAATTCATTTTAAAGGAACAAAACAATAATCAAAAAGTGTGGAGAGTCTGGGCTCCTTTTGAAGTCTGGCGAATCTCTTTGATTCTGTTGTGATTATGATTTTATCAGAATTAAGTAATTATCAAAATTACAATTTTGCACTAGACAATTTATATTGTTCAAGGCAGCTACTGCAATTTTAATGTGTAGCATTGTAGCAGTGAAAAGATTCTGTCAAACACGAAAGAATCATGGTTGAATGTAGATCATCACATTGTTTTTTTGGTACGAACTGTATCAAGGTTACAGCAAGCCACAAGAACAATGACAGTTCGGTTCATGCCATTCAGTTTATATGGAAAATATAAGTACATAAACGTTAATAAAATGACAACAAAAGCGAGGTGTGTGACCTTGGACAGTACAGCCAAGATGAATGATGAAAACACGCCTCTGTGACACCTAAAGATTAGAAACCTAGTCTATGCTACTACCAAAACCTAATTTCTTTAAATGTTCCAGTGGGTGCAAATGACAAACCCAAAGCTGAGTGCAGCACCTACCCAATTTACTGCACTGGTAAATTTCCAGCTTCAGAAAATTTAGTGCTACTCGAGCCTCAGTCCTCCATTCACTGTAATTTAATCTCTTCATCTCTCTTGTATTTATGGTTTAGGCTGTAGTGGCTACTGGTGTGCTAAAAATATATCAAAATGAGGCTGAGGGAAAAAAAAAACGTGTAGATGAAGCTGTTATCAGGCTACGGGAATATAACATTAAGATATGTTGAATACAACCATATAAAAAAGACAGTAAAGTCTGAACTGTAATGTTTTTCATTTTAATCATTTAACTACATGTAGATCCAGCTTATAACAATCTTTCACTTTGTGATATTATTGGTTTCACAAGCCTGTGGAGAATTGATGGTAGGTATTATATTGCAAATATATGACACATTTAGGGTACAGCCACAGCATTTAAATTGGTTTTAAGTCTGCACTTTGACTGGGTTATTACTGCAATTTGATTTTTCTCTTTTTAAGGCATTTTATTGTAGCTTTGCTGATGTTTTTGGACCATTTTCCACTTTCATGGAACAATTTCAACCAAACTCTGACTATGAAACACAGAAAAGATTGGTAGATTAATTAATTTCAATGTGTCCAGGCACTACAACCTCAAAAGAAGTCAAAATCACCACTTTTCTACCACTACAACAGACACCAAGACAAAAGTGAAGATGTTCGGCCATAATATGCAAATGCATGGCAAAAATCAAACACAGCATATTAGCATAAACATCTTCCATCAGCTGTCAAATAGAGCTCGAGTTGCAGCTGCTGCCTATCAAATGCACTTGAACATTAATTAACCAAGTGCATTTTTGTGCTTTGTTAAATAAATATTTGCAAATTGTGTATGCCATGTTATGTTGGTTGACTGAGATGCAGCTCTGAAGTTTTAAGACATCGTTATAGTTCAGTGAAGTTGCTTTTATCTAAAGTGTAACAAGGTCTTTTCCCACAGGGATTGTTAGACGAAAGTTCTCTTTATGCAATCAGCCCTGACTTCCTCTCTTCAAACTTATGAAATGACCTTATAGGCTCACAAAGTTGTAGTAACATGAATCCCTCAGGAGAATATGTAATTTCCTTTCAGGTAGGTCTTTTTTGTTCTAATCCTACTCCAGTACCTTTTTTCTCTTAACATTAATCCACTGGAGAAAATGAGGGTTTCATTGGAACGAATGGAGACTCCTTTTCACATGAATGGTTTAAACAGCTATGGTAAAATACTTTATCAGCCACTGATATGTCCTCTATTGGGCTATGTGAGCTTAAATTAGGGGTTATCGAGTCCCATGGTGATACATGGAAGAAGGTATATTTGCAGTACAGAGAAGCTTACCCAGCCGGTTTAGGGGAAGGGTTCATTTCTGTAAACTTAGCAGATGCAGATGCAGAACCTGCTATTTAAAAAAAAAAACAAAAAAAAACAATATGATTTGAAGAACTTACTTGATACTGTGCACATTCATATGTAGCGTAATTATTACAGGGAAAAAACAGCATTTGTTATTTAATCAGACAGCACACAAAAATGAGCTGGACTAGTAATTGACTGTAAGTGTTCTTAAGATACATTCACATTAATTCTGTAAATAATTTTAAGTTGTTTTCAGATGGTCTTTTCATGTCTTGACGCAGAGCACAAACTGAGTTATCTCTGTGAAGTTATCTTCAAACTGAGAGGTAGTGGCTCAAAGTTGAACGATAAAAGGAGAGAATTCAGGGAATGCTCATTAGAGCTGTAACAAGTTCAAAATTTTACAGTGTGAATAAAAACATGTTTTTTTATTTGTTTTTAAAAGTTTTAATTTTTTATTTTTAGTACTGACATTCAACCCAAGTCACAAGCCCAATTACTTCCCCTAAAGGCTCAATTAACAATTCTAACCTCATTTCAGCCTTAACCAAACTGAAGGCTGTCCATCAAAGGAGTTTCCAAATAGCAGCCCAAGCAACATCACCGAATGACAGACCATTTATTCTATTTTAAACTCTTTGCCCAGGAGCAAAAGTTACTGATGGCCATTTGTTTTTGTTGCTTCTTTCTTTCATTCCAGGATCACTAGTACTTTGAGGGCAACCTATATAGGGAAAGATCATATTTCTGTGTTTGTACAAAGGCTGTTGTGGTTTCATGAGCTGTAACTGTGTCTGATTTATTTTACTGGCTGCTGCAATGCAGAGAAAGGCAACATTGATCTGATCAGACAAAGCGGCGCAGTGACTCAGCGAGCCAGAGGAAAAGAGCAAGTGACAAATACACAGAGAGACTGTCAGCTGTCTGTAATTGAGAGAATGTATCCCAACATGAAAAACAAGTTATCAATTTCCTTTTTATTGATTTCCCAGCATCTAAATATGTATGCTATGAATCTTTTATTTTGTTTGTTTTTTTTAAAGGTATTTTTAAGGGCCAGCTCATGAACACATACAAACACGTTTAATAACTAAAACCTGCCCAAACAATATTCTTCGTAATTCATTGTACGTGAATTAAAAAAAACAAGAACAAATAAATATATATATATATTTTTAACTTGAGCAGATAACTCAGCAGCCAAAGTTAGTTTAACAACATATTTTCAAAATGTACCTTTCAACTATAGCATTCTTGATGTTTCTAACTTGGAATGAACAATATTAATTTCTCCTCAATATTTCCATTATTTTTCCATATAGTTGACAAAAAGTCTCAATTATGCCCAATAACTAGTTAATTATTACATTTGGGAATGAACTTACTGGATACATTGATATATACCATGTGTGCAGTGTGTGTGTGTATATATATATATATATATATATATATATATATAT
>JBAMHX010000010.1:18250529-18262076 GCA_037177515.1 Pseudomugil tenellus
CCCATAACTTTGATCACGCTAAAAAGTTTAGCGAAAACAATCCTTATCAATTTCTATTCTCTTCTACTCTACAGTCATTTCACAGATCCTTCTCTCCCCCTCACCTTACCCCTTCTCCTCCCCCCCCCCCCCCCCCCCCCATACTACATTTTTATTTAATGGGACTACATCTGTCAGATCCTGGCGGGAATTCTGGTTCTGAACAGCTGAATATTTTAATTGGTACAGAGAGAATGTTATTCAAATGAGGTGATTTGTGATCATTTTTTCTACAATGTAAAAAAAAAAAGTTAATCATGATAAAAACTCAAACTGGGTGACATTCCTTGAAGTACAGACTTTTTAAAAGTCAATTGTCTTGTAAGTTAGAGAAGCGTGTGTATGTGTGAGGAGATTGAGTTTTGCAGGAATGATTTAAGAAATAGAGGCTATAATTGAATGGCAAATATTTACTCCTCAGCATTGGTGATATATAATCCGTAAGTCCCTTTCTCTACCGCCACACAAAAGCTCTGCATGCATTTCTTTAGCGGGACAGAACTGGAGCTCTTTGATGTATGAATCTGCATCAAATGTAGCAGCAGGAGGTGCAACTTAACTTTCACCTATTTTGCAATGTGTGCAGTATCTTGCTGTACATTAGTCACATTTTAAAATTCCATAATTGCATCTTATCATGTTTTGAACAGCATTTAATTTCCTAAAATTATGTACAAATTGTAAATGTAATAGTCTGTTATTATAATAGTTAGGGTCAATAATGCAAACCTCTTTATCAACTAAAATAACATGAAACTGTGCTGGTTTAGAAGCAAATAAGATTCTTTTTATATTCATTCTTAGGCTGACCGGAAATTTGAGCATCAAATTTTACTGTTTTAGTTTAGTTTTCTTTAGAAGTTTGTATGTGTTGAGGAAAATGAGGCAGTGAAGCTCAAGAGACTTTGCTTTGGAGATTAAAATTTTTTATGTGATAAAAACAAAAGGTGTCATATTGATTTTGGCAGTTTCCAGACATTCCACCAATAACGGTGTGCAGGTGACAGAAATAAATATTAATATTGACAGCTAGGGTTTTGATTTAAGATGTCAAATCCTCACTTGCTGGTGTGACTATTTATCTAAATACTATAATAAAGTTGTATTGCAATAAAATATTATATTTGTTGTTGAAATTTTCTTGTTTACACTGAGTTGTGCAAAATGGTATTAAGGAACATAATGACGAGGTTTGACACAACAGGGTGGAATCATATCTGCTATTGAAAATTGCATGGTCTTTTTTTTTTTTACAAATGGAGCCCAGATCATATTATTAAGTTATTGATTCCAGTCATACCTCAAAGTCCATCAAAGCTGGATTTCAAGAAGAAATTAGAGTGTCCAGTCCCAAGACAAACATTTGGTCAAATCACTGTTCGTTTCTCAAAAAAAAAAAAAAAAAAATCTCAATGCACTTGTATTTTGACGTATCACTGTACTAAAAATGCTTGTCATGAAAAAGTTAAATACTTTTGAGACTGCAGGGTTCATTGAAAGTGAATTGTGAAAAAAAACAGCTGTTAGTTTGTACATTTTGATAGTACACCTGAGTTACAGTGGGGGTTGAAGAATTTTCAAAGCAACTTTACATCTTGACAAAATTTTATTTATTCAGCTTATTTTTTATGCTGCTCCAGAATCAATTTATCCTGATCAATGAAGGATTGGAATCTTTCAAATGAGCAACTACATGCTTTCAAATACGGTACATAAACAAACAAAACATCTATGCAGTAATCAGGAGCTGTGTTAATGTGTCTGTCGGAGAATGATTTCATGCATGTGTAGCAGTAAATTAGGAATGGGTCGTACTGATATTACTCCTTGAATCGATCATGGTAAATGTGTAGCCACTTAGTCAAAGTGTTTCGGTTCAAACAGCAATGGATGGGGAATTACTGCACAAGAAACAGGCTGAATAAATGATCTATCATTAGACGGTCAGCACTCACAGAAGTTTAGATTCCCACATTGTCAGTGTTTATATCACCTCTACATCCTTCATAGGAGTCATTTAAAGTAATAAACTGTTTTAATAAGAGAAGATTAAAACAACAAAGTAAAACAATCAACTTTTATTAAGAAATCAAAAATTACTTTATCACTATAAAGAGGATAGTTGTTCCACACAGACAGGATCCTGAATCCCTCAAAACCTGGACAACAGTTAGGCATCATTACAGAGTAAAGGAACGCAGATAGCAAAAGACTAAATATGATTTTATAAGACTTGTCAATGCCAAATTATGCATCTTGGAATGCACATCCAACAGTAACTATCATCGGACACCATGTAGGGAGCAGTGACAATAAAACAACAATTACATTAAAAAAATGACTTTTGATAATCTTAAAGCAGTTCTACAAAGGATAAGGAGTTTTAGGTGCTAACCAGATAAGTTGAAAGATTCAACAGACAGAACTAAACAAATGCTACTTAGTTGTCTGCACTGCCTTTTTATAACATTTTAGTGACAGTTACGTATTTCTCTCGGACAACAGACCCATTTTTAGATGGAAACACATTATACCAGGGGTATCTCTGGACTACTGCAAGTGTTAGTGTTTCCCTGTTGGAACACACTTGACACACATCAGACTTAATTAGACTTATGCAGCGCTTGACATCAAACTCTGCACAAGTCTGCTAATTACCCATTGATTAGAGTCAGGGGTGATGCAGCAACACTTGCAGGAGTGCACCTCTTTAGGACTTGCCTACCCCTGCCTTATACAAAGCATTGACCTCAAACTTGTTTTACTCCCTGCATCAGCCATCTATTACAATGGACAGGCTGAAAACTGATTTACAGCAGAAAGATGAGACAAAACAACAGTCCTTTTGCTGAGACAGTTCTTTAAAGGCGTTGCAGATGCTTAACTGATTGCTAAGGACAGTCTGTTTACCAATGATGATCCAATATGTAATAGTTGGCTGTTATTCTCCCTATTCCATTTTTTCCATTTGTACATCTGCCAACCTTTTTTCTCATGAAGCAGAGATAGTAATTTTATAAATCAATACATTGTTATGAGCTGTTATATTGAGGGAGAGCTGAATGCATTTCTAATATAAATATATTTACTATAAGGTAACTGTTCTATGTTTCTCCCAGCCACTCGATGTGTAATTTGTGTGTAACACCAGGTTTCCCCCAAGAGGACCACTTACAATGTGACAGCTAATCATTTCAGCATGTTCACATTACAGTACTAATGAGGCCAGCAGTGGGAGATTTGTACGAGGTTAACAAGGAGGATGGTGGGCCGACCAACTGCCTTCCATCACATTCCTCCCATTGCCATCACTGAATAGAATGTCATTATTAATCTGTACTAACAGGGGGATTTAAGACAGTTGCTTCATGTAACTTTTAAGCTGTTTCTGAAATCACTGGTTTGCCACCAAAGAGTCATTTTTTTTTAGAAATGTAGTTATTTTACAGTTTTATCAGCTATGCATGACCAACGATGATGCTAGGCTTTATTAGCATGTGCTTCTGCCCTCTAAATGATAATGCTGAAGCTGCATTTCTATAAAAGAACATTCCTGCATTAATTAAGTGAGAGTTCTGTATTTTAAAGAGCGTTTTGAAGGATAAAATATGGAATAAGACTAATGCTACACATGGTATGGTATGGAGATGTTTCATTAGAAATAAACAGGAAATCACTGCTGTGACAAATCCTTTGCAAGCTGAAGTGTTTGAAGGACTTTCGTGATCAGAATCACAATTAGCTGCTGAGTTGGCCTCATCTAATGTATAGAAAAAAAAGATGACGTCTTGATTGTGGTATAATGTCAGAACGTGAAAGAGTTATAGGTCCATAGCATAAAATGTGCCTCTATAATTGTAACATTTTAGTTACATGTTACTTCCATTCATAATTTTAACACAGTTCAGAATAATAAAAAAATAGTGAAATATAAAAAAGCTGCATGTAATCTTCATCTTACCCAACAACATCAGTCGATGTTGTTATTATTATGTTTGGAGCTATATTATATATCAGTTCTGTTTTTGAAAATATTTGAGACATTTAACCTTCAGGTTTTGTGTTAAAAAAGTTAATATTGGATCATTACAAATAATTTCTCTTTTTCTTTCAGACCCAGTGATCAGGAGGAAAGCCACATGTTGGAAGTCAAGAAAGATAAATGAAGCATTGAGCGAAAACTTAAAGTAGCAGGGGTACCAAATCACACCAGTCATTACTGATATCATCTGTTAAAACTATTCAATCAAAAACATTGTAATTGTTTTCATTGATGAGTAAGTTTACACATTAAGAGTCCCACACTGCAAGTCCCAGTTTGGTTCAATGTGGATAAAAATCCTGCACAGCCTACATTTCTAACATGATGGCTGTCATGCAGTCTAAGTACTGAACCACCGCAGAGGGTGATTATGTGCACACAGGATGGTTGATAACGGGTCACCTCACATTTAAAGTTAAGTCTCTAAAAAGTCACATTTTTAAGATGCCCCTGTGTCACTTGTATGTTCCAGGTGCTCTATACTTGCGTCTCTCATTCTTTTCATAATACGACTAAACTAAATGAGATGTATGGTACACGCCTTATCCGTTACCATAATGTGTGCACGTAATTTGCACTCGCTGCTGTTCCTTAGTATTGACATAATCATGTCCATTGTTGTGGTTACACAGTTCCCTGCTCTACGGAGATGCATCATGGGAATGGACAGAGAAACAAAAACCTTTTGACCTATCCCAAAATACACATCCCAAATATATATATATATATATATATATATATATATATATATATATATATAAGGTATAGACTTCACTCTTCTCCTTCTGGTTTTTCTCTCACTTTTTCCTTTGGGCTTTATCTTTTGTATGTGTACATAAAGCAATTCCAAATCTATAGTTTTGTACATGTAATTTTTATGGTGTGTGGATATTTTCTAATAAATTAAAACAAAATGGGTCACATTGCAAGGCTGGGTTTTTCATTTTTTCTCATGTGCATTTATCAGTCATATTACAGCAGTAGTATGTTGGATGTAAAATGTGAAACTCCATCATTTTAGTGAGAAATCTGCTGTTTGATAAAGTAAATGTTTTACAATCAAGTTTTGCATATTTCAGGATGACTTACTGTTTTGTATCTGGAACATTAATCTAAGTTGTGTAACTTAGTAGGGTTGTCCAGATTAATGAAAATAGAGTAATAAATATTAAATATTACATTTATTTGTGATAGTAAAGATGCCTCTTGGGACTTTCAGATTCTTTATTGATTCATTCAGAGGAAGTACATATATCTATTTTATATCTATTTAGCAGTTTGACATTTCTTAAACATTTTGTGACCCACTGCTAGAAAAAACCAGCTGACTGGAAGACAGAAGGAAAGGTGCTCTCATCTGCTTAGAAAGACTAAATTCACCCATGTGAAATATTATCAGTGACTCCACATTAGTGCACAGCACAGACATGATGCTATGCAGATGAACCACAGCTAGTTCAGCCATATTTGATCAGGAGAAATTAATTCCTTTCCTCCACCTGGGGGATTTCAGCCTTATCACAAACTGTGTGACCAATGTGACCAGCAGAAGAAGTGAGTAAAATATCACCTAAAACCTGGATTTATTCTCCTTTTTCTTTCTTTATCTAGAGTGAATGTAACACAACATCCATCCATTCAATATCTGTACCTTTTATTCCAAAGAGGGGTTGTGGGTAGCTGCAGCCTATCCCAGCAATTATTGGGAGAGAGACATCCTGGACAGGACCAGTCCATCACAGGGCCATTGCACAACATCATAAACATGATCTCATCAGCATTAGGACAATCTATCTGTACATCCAAAGAGTGTAGAGACATAAAGACGCACCACAAAAAAAAGACGTAAGAACAGAATAATGACATTATAGGAGGAATGCTGATCTTCTGCAAAAGGTAGTTGACAATTTGCTCTTGTCTTCTGGATTCTTTGATATATTTTTAATTGTGCTTTCTTGAAAGTAACTAGTAAAATGGACTTCTTTCCCTAACTCATTTTTTAATCTTTCCTGCTCATCTTTTCTTTTTCCACTCATTTTTTCCCTAAGCTTTAAGTCCATTAATCTGTACATCTCTCTGACTCTGCATGCCCCCCGCACCCGCCCCCACCCACCCCATTTATAAAACCCTATCTACTCCTCTCGGCTCCCTAAATGTACAGTGGCCCTCAGTTATATCTTTGCTTGCAGCCAGCAGCAGATCAGCTCACCACCATTTTTATCTTCTTTCTCCTTCACTCTCATCACTACCTGTTAACTCTATTTCCTGTCCCTTCCTGTCTTATATTTTTTGTCTTTATAAGTGCACATGACTCAAGAGAAATTGAATGAATATGTCATAATGAAAGGCAGAGTAAAATATATCTTAATAGAAGCGGGAAGGTGGAATGACTGCTCTAACATCACTGCAGCACCATCAAAGGCAGAACAAGAAATGCAAGAACGATGGAGGAGGAGAAAGACATCATCCCATGAGCTATCAGTTGCTCTAGAAAATGTGGCCCCGGGGTCTTGCTTTGGAGAATGATCCTCATATTAAAATGGAATTCATGTTTCACATTTAGAGCCATATATGATGGAGCAAACAAGCCTATAAACAGGAAATCAATGCAGCAGAACAGAATAATAAAGTCAGAAACATCCTGGTAAGTCATTATGATCATGAATATAAATTTCACCTTTGCATATGTGCCTGTTAAATGTTTAATTCCAAAGGTGAATGAATAAAACAAGAAGCTTTTGAACTGACAAAACATCATCCCTATTATCAGGATTCTGTTTTTAAAGATAATTAGTGACATTATTGAATTCATTAATCAAGACAAAGATGTCCTGCTAACACATGGTCTAAAGAACTCTTTTAGCAGTGAAAAAAATATAGTTGTACGAGGAAGTTTTCCCTTTATTATTATTTTAATCTATTCAGCATCAGCATTCTAATCAGTGAAATATTTTACCCTCTAGATTGAAGTTCTGTTAAAAAAAACACTAAATGTTTATTGCCACAGTGTCCTGACATAATGCTTGTAATATATCTTTTTAAGTGCTTCTTGAGTTTTACCTTGAGAGGAAAAAAAAAAAAACAGATTATCCAGGAAGAATCTTGTAGCATCCAATAAAAAAATGAGGTCACTTTAAAATTTACAGCTGTAGAGATTCAAAGGGACATTCTGTGTTTTGCATTTGAATTTGAAAATGCTGTTTTAATCTCTGCTCTTCATTTTGGATGCTTTTACGCAGGATGGAGGATACAAACGATGAGGTGGTGCTCGTTTGGCAGTAGCACTACTAGAACTGATGTATGGAGTCCTATCAGCCTACATTTTCATGCTTTATGTTTAGTCACTGTGATGACTTCAGCTCTGTTTCCTTCTTCAATTTACTTTTTTTTCTCCCCCTTCTGGGTTTCTTAGAGATTAGAAACCAAGTTAGTTATCCATTACTGCCAACTAGTGGGCTAGACTGGGCTGAGTGATGCACAGCTGCCTTAACAGAAAATGTTCCTACTTAACACTAACATAAATATGAATTAGCTGCAGCCCAGATACACAGACACATCCTGAACACATTTAAGAAAAGCCTGGAAATAAAGTTCTGTCTTTCAAAATGGAGTATAGCAAATTATTAATCCAGCTTTACAGCCAGGGGGGCAGGCAGTATATTCCTTTACTTTTATGTGTGCATAATTTTTTATGTATTTGTCTTTGTGCACATTGCAATTCACTTGTGTTTAAAAAGTGCTAAATAAATAACATTTATTTGAAAATATAATCACAAAGTAAATTAATGCTTATTACACTGCTATTGTCATGTAGAACAAGCTATACTCACTCATACTTAAACATTTTTTTCCTTGTTTTTCATGGAACTGATATCCTTGCACTCACTTGTGCAATGATGAAAGCTCCAGAACCAATAGGAGGCTCAATATCTCGCTCAAGGATGCTTCGATATGGGCTGAGGCAGCCGGGAATCAAATCAATGACCTTCCCATCACAATAAGCCACAGATCAGTATTTTTGTGTCTAACTGCTCCTTGCTGACAATATGACTTATTTTTAACTGTGCCTGTAACTGTCGTTTTCCTGCAGCACTCAATTCCCTGCTAATATACTCAGTGGTAGGTTAGATTTCTATGCCTTTTCAAAGATATTCTCTCTCTTCTCAGCACAGTCCCTGGAGGCAGATATGGGAAAAACGGTAAAGACACCACTACAAGTTACGGTTAATGCTGTAAGCTAAAGATGAAACCAAAAATGTCTGGAGGAATCGCTGTCGTCAGTGCTTAAATGATCCATGTGTTCACACTTGAGGAACGTCCACAGGTGCAACTGGGGGTGTGAATCCTGAGAGGACTGCCTTTTTTTCATCAGCCTACCAAGAGATGGGTCAGCTTCATTTTAAATTCTTGCCATTTTAAGGTGTTAGAAAATGTTGTGATGGATGGAAATGTAAATGGAACTGCATCTAGAAATGTTAGTCATTTAAACTGATTCTGAGCTGCCAAGCAGCAGCTGCTTCTGGTGCCTGCTTAACTTAAAGTAGTAGGAGGGAGCATGACAGAACAGTTAGTACAGAAGTCCCCTTCCCCCAAATGATCCGACATTCATCCTGAATTTTTATTGCGATTGGCCAGCTATGCCAATCTAAAAGGCCATGGTTCAAGATGTCCCCACCAAGAGCAATAAACCTAAAAATTATTTTATTGATAGTGATCATTTGCACCTTCAAGCAAAAACCTTCCTGAAACAATAATGTCAATGTGCTGCACACTTCAGCTCAGACTCCAAAAATGATTTTAAGAAGAAAATTTCAGAGTGACAGACAACTCAGTTCAGAGAGCTGTCTTTTGAATACACATTTTTATTCATATTAATTTTACATGGTGACAAGTTTAATAATATCTTGACGTTTACCAAAGATGACATCAGTAAAGAGATACTTCAGAGATCCCATCAGTTCCAAAGCATGGTACAGTGTGTCAAAGTAGTTTGACAATTTTTGTAAGTGTATGTGTTTGGACACACTTTAGTGGATATAAATGTAAAAAAAAAATAAGTTTATAGCTTGGACTATGTAGATGGTCAAAATCAGTAAATAGGGCATTATTAAAGTAGTCTAAGTAATGATCTTCCTCTCTTTTTTCTGGTTTTTGCTTCTCTAAAGAATATAAATGACAACATTAACCAATGTCGTTATGTATTTATACATAAGGAAAAGTATTTATACATAAGGAAAAGTATTTATACATAAGGAAAAGGAAGGAAAAGGAGCAAATAAATTAAAACGAAGTGCTCAGTGCATCATGGGATGTGCCTGTGGCTGCGTAGCTAATGGATGGCTAGACTATCACAAATTAAAAGGTTTATTAAAAAGGAAACTCTTAAGCTTGATCTGAAAGGGTGTCTACTTCCTGAACCTACACTGGGATCTGGTCCCATAAGAGAGGAGCATGATAGCCGAAGCCTCTGCCAATGATCATTCTCTTACAGACTCTGGGAACCACAAGTAGACCTGCAGTCTGAGAGCGAAGTGCTCTGTATGGAATATATGGAACTATCAGATCTCTGATATACGAGGGAGCTTGGTCATAGAGAGCTGTATATGTAAATAGAAGAATTTTATATAGATTTAAGAGAAATGACACTGGTTTATCATAGTAATAACAATACTAACACAATAGTAATAACACAGTTGTAGTGACACCCCACCCCTTTGCAAAATCCGGTCAATGCTTGCCAAGCATTTCTGTTTTGACACATTTCCTCTATGACCTGTGGTCTCATAGCGACAGTGAAGCCTATTTTTTTCCAGGGAGGTCTGGTTATTCCAAGGTCAAGGCTATGTCTGTCCTGTTGGACATTGCTTTGTATGTTGTGGTTTAGCAGAGGGGCTGCCAGTGGGGCTGAACTAATCCTCTAGTTGCAATTAGGACACAGGAAAAAAAAAAACACAAAAGAAATGTTTTTGATTTGACACAAAAAATAATGGTTTTCAAGAAATGACTGTTTGCAAGATGTTCTTTTGACCCTTGCTGGCACATCGGAAAAAAAATCAAACAATATTAAAACCTCACAACTGCAGTCAGGCCATGTCACGGTCTTAAGCTGTTTTTCCCCAGCAGCATTATCTAGAAACCACCTCTCTAGTGAGCCTTTTTCCCCAGAGTTTAAGGCTTTACCGACTTTTATTCTCAGAAGCATTAGACCTGTTATCTTTCATGAAAATCCCCCTGCCCTCCCAAAAATGCAATTTATGACACTCTCATTTGTAAGATAATCTTATATATATTTGAACTCTGCAGATTATAATTTGACTTACAACACACTTAAACAATAGTCTTTCATCTTAATATTTGGAATACCTGCAGATCAAGTCTTTCCAGGTTTACAGTTCTCAGAAAATCCAAAACAAAAGGAAACTGCTGGATTAATGTTTGCAGTAGTTTGCATTGTGTGTTCTATCTTTAAAGAGACCAACAGTTTATGTTAGTTGGTTTAGACAAAGTCACAGATGACCAAATATTATGTATTCTAGCTTCTGATTACAGATTAACCAACATCTGCAAGGCTGTCAGATCAGAAGCATTGTGATGCCCTGGGTATATATTCATTATAAAGGGACCCTGCTGTTTGAGGTTCCTAATCTGAACGCAATGAACATTGTTTTTACTGTCCAGCTTAAATCCTTTACTTGTAATGAATATATTTGATATATGCTAGATATCACATATCACATAATGGCGGTAGAACAAAATAGGAACTATTTCCTTTACTTTAATGCACTGACACAACGTCTTTTCTGTTAAAAAGGTTTCAGACATGTTTCTTGAATGTTCCTTTTGTGTTATCTTTGCAAGGAATATTTTAAAAAATAAAAACAACAACAATCCATGTGAGTGATAAATTGTTCAGCTCCAATCTTTATTTTCTATGATGTTCCTTTTCTTTTTTATACTTTGGTGTGTTTCAAAAAATCTCTGTCCCATCTGCCTTCTTGTCCCAGGTGCAAAATGCAGCAGCATATCTGCAGATGGGAACAAGAAGGAGGGAGCACATTAATCCTGTTTTAGCCACACTGCACTGGCTGCCTGCTCTTTTTAGCATTCATTTTAAAATTGTTTTACTTGTTTTTAAGTCTTTAAATGACCTTAGTCCAGCCTACCTCTCTGAGCTACTACACATGCACTCCTCCTCCAGGGCCCTCTGGTCAGAAGATCAGCTGTTCCTGGAGGTCCAAAGGATGCAGAGGAAGCACAGATGGGATAGAGGCGTTGTGTGGCAGGACCACAGCTGTAAAACTCTCTGCCACTGAAGTTCAGCCTTCATCACTGTGAAATCCCTTCTAAAAATTTTTTTCCACCCAGTTTCACCCTGTATAAGTTTGCTTTGAATGGTTGCATTCTTTTATTGTTCTTTATATGTTTTTTATATGTATATATAACAATATATGTATATTTTTAGATCG
>JBAMHX010000010.1:18262176-18272769 GCA_037177515.1 Pseudomugil tenellus
AGAGAAATACACGAGGAAAGAAAGGGGGAAAATGGAGGTTTTCTTTTTTGTTTTGGGGGGGGAGGTGGGGGGGGAGAAGGACCCCCCCCCCCCCCCCCCTGAAATTTTCTCCCAAAGTTTCTCAATGGGGTTCAGGTCTGGACTTTATGGTGGGCAATCCATGTGTGACAGTCATGTCTCATAGTTTCTGAACTACTCTTCCCTCTTGAAATATGCCTGTACCATCCAGGGAGTATAAAACATTAATGGAATGATCTCTTCTCTATATTCAGGCTGTCAGCTGACCTTCTTCTTGGGCCTAGACCTACTCCAGCAAGCCCAGATCAAACTGCCTCCACACAGGTTTGAGGCTCATTCATGCTCTATGCTATAGATGGACATGAAGCTGGTGGCTAAATAATACCACCAGAGACTGCATGGGCAATGTTGAGCACTATTGCAGTAGTGTTGACCAGCAAAAGTTACAAAGTAGACGAAAAAAAGACTGCAATGTATTTAAGGACAGCAAAAACTAAATTAGTCATTGCGCTGCATCTTTTTATGTCTCTTCGTAAGAATGCCCATTATTATGATCTCCATTATGTCACTATTGTAGCAATTAAATTACATGAAATATTAATACTTAATAATATTTACCTCAGGAGCTCCTCCTCTTATTTTCTAGCAAAGTATGTTAAGCTATGGGCTAAAGGGGAACTTATGATCCTAGCTATGGAGTTAAAGACATCAATCATTGAATAAAGATGTAATCAATGAGTTCTCATCTGCCCTAATCATGGTCATAATCATGACCCAAACAAAAAAGGCAGACAACAACCAGGTAAAAAAAAATGAATATTTATTTAGCTAATGTACCAGCTATATGAGATTATAAAAATAATACTAAGATAGATTTTGGTTCACATCCCCACCCCTACACACTCACTTTCTACCACACATGGTCAATGCAAAGTAGCTCATAAATATTTCACCATGTAAATCAGCAAGTTTTGATAGCATTTTATGTTGAATTATGGACATTGAGAGGACGCATAACCCCAATTTTTATCCCCTGTCTTTCTCTGTCATTCTAACAGTTTATTGCTGAAAATTCACAATGGCTGATGCTCTTGAAGCTCTGCACAAGTCTTGGCTGGAATCAGGTGTGTTGAAGCAGGGAAACTTAAAACCTACAGGATACTGGTTATCACAATCCAGGATTCAGGATCATTGCTTAACTTGTACATCCACCTCTTATTCAGTAGCAAATTGAACTTATGTACTGTTGAAATGACGAGGAGACTAATTTCTTGGATTGAGAGGAATACAATTGAATAAATTAACAATAAAACAAGTTGAACATACATTAAACATTAAAACATGTAGGCAGACAAATACATGAAAGACAGACAGACAAGATACAGGGTTATTACCCGGGGAGAATCATTTCAGAGATCTGTTGTCACACAGAAGTCCAAAGTAATTCTGCTCAGTTACTTGGAGACACGTTCGTTTAAAGACTTAGGTTGTGTGCGTCATAGTCTAGAGACACTATAAAGAGTAAAAATTCCTGTCTAAAAATTCTCCATTATGGGACGGACACAACTCAGACAGATGGTTTACTAAGGTCAGAATGACACTAGCTTAGGAACATGATGGTCAGACCTTTCGGCCAGATTTTAATTTAGAGTATGTTAATTAAGCAAAGACATGAAATGGGCACAACACTGTCAAGCTATTTCAATATAAGAGTACAGCATATGTGTAAATGTGGCCTAAAAGGTATTTGATTCTATCCATATGTAATACTGAAATGTCTGAGTTTGGCAGGAGCTTAGTCCTGCAAGCAGCTTTCTTAATGACTACCTTTGAAGTGTAGCATTTCTCATGACATACACCATCAGTGTGTAAGGATTAAAATGGTTAAATGGAATTACTATGACAATATTAATATGAAAAATTAATATTAACAATCAGTAATTAATTTAGAAATAACCTCCAGGCACCACCTCCTATTTCTATTTTACTTTGGTAGCACTATAGGTATGGAAGGAAACCTTATTAGATGATGAGTTGATAACTCAATCAAAGAATAAAATAATTAATCAGTCTCAATAAATCAGTCTCAAATGTTATAGTCGTAAGTTCTAGTTTGAATTGACTTGAATCATGACCACAGGGAATCAACACAGACAATGATCAGATAGTAAAAGGGGTATTTATTATCTATGCTACAGGTTATACATGGCTAAATATGAGAAATAATAAAACATGTAACGAACAAGACAGACTAGACAAACATAACATAAACCAGTGTTACTGTGAGTTTTGATGATAAACCTGAGTTCTATGGAGAAGAAACTATGTGTGTGGGATTAAACATGTATTAAGTAAACTGAAATGTTTCTTAATCATGTCTAAAGCGTGAAACCATTTCTAAGAGATAGTTTCCTAACACGCCAACCATCAGCAAAGACCAATAGTTCCTTGCTGAGGAAATGGACTTCGTTCAGAACCCCAGCTTACGACCAGTGGACTGGGCTTGGGTCCGGATCCGTTCTGGCGGCGCCAAGACATGTCGGTCCGTATTGGGACTGTCAGAATCTGGCAGAAGCCTGTCGTTGAGGTTTGCAGCTTTCTGTGGTTCTTTTGGGGTCGATGGCTAGGGGTTAAGGCCCAAGATGGAAGGTTCAATAATGTCCAAAAGTGGGGTGTTGCAGCTTGGTTGCAGAGTGGAAGTTTTAAATCGTGATTCTAGGGCTGGCCTGAGTGGCCATGTGTAGACCATGTGGCCCTCCTTTGTTCTCCAGCAAGCAGGACAATGTTTTTCAAGCACGCATAATTAGCAGAAGCAGTTAATGAGGAGGTAGCTTCAGAGCGTGATCCAGGGAGGCCAAGGTACAAGAGGCCAAGAGTCCAGAGGCCAGAGGGGAAGCAAAAAGAGGCTGTGAGAAGTGTCTGTGTTGGTCTTTTGAAGATAGGCGGGCTTTGGCTGAGTGGGCAGGTCTGGATGCTGTCAGCCAATCATGGCTCTGTGGGGGTGATTTCAGCTCATGCTCATACCACAGAATTACCTCTTACTGCATTAAAATTGAAGGATATCACATTTATCATTAAACATAAAACACAAATTAAAGTCCTTAAATCAAGAAAATAACAGAATAAATGTACATACATGGAACAGAATGAAAAGGTTAGAACCAAGAAGAGATAAGTTTTTATTAAGAAGTCCTTCTGTCCTTTGAGTGTTCTGGTCTCCTGTGGAGAGAACTGGAGGTGTGGAGGAGGGGAGAGGTTATCATGTTGTATCAACAATTTTAGGTGAGTGGTTGTCATCCAGCTTTTTCTCTGGGAAAGAGAGTTTGACGTAGTCATATAAATCCCAAACTTTTGTTGACCAGTTCATCAAAGCGGTTCTAAAAAGGGTCTGTTGAGGGTGGGATCGTTACAGAAGCAATGCAGTTAAAGTTAGAATGAAATGATTTGCAATCAAAATTTCAATAAATGAATTACACTCAAATAAGAGAAGAAAAAACCTACAGCCCGGGAGCTCATTGAATGTCTCATTCTCCTCCACTTCTGCTATTTCCATTTTACCTCAACAAGACTAGTGTTAAAAGATGCTCTCCCTTTTCAGACTTTCAAACTAAATCAGGGGGCTGACTGATACAAGAATCAGACTGATACTAATTCATTTTTCATACTGAAGCATCACTGCGTAAATTGTTATTTGCAGCTGGAGCTGGTTTGAACTTTTCTAAATATCGTTACACTTGTGCACAAGAACATCAGGCAGATTTGAATTTCTTTGATTTGATAAATTATAAAAGATAAAGGAAGAACTTTTCTAATGCATAAATATATTTGCATATTAGATGTCTTGAGATTTATTTAGATTTAATGTAAAACATAGGATGCTAATATAGTACAGTTTTTTTTTTAAATAAACTTAGTGCTTTAAGTCTTTCTCACCATAGCAACACCTTTTCTTCTCATCAGGTCTTTGCTGAATAACCTCACCTTCAGGAGTAATAAAGTCTTCAGCGACTTAATAAGCATTGTGATGTTACCACAGTTCCTCACAGTCTTCCTACGCACTGGTATATAGCTTTTCATGCAACTGAAATTGTTCCATTTGTGACAGTGAACCTATTAAAGAGCTTTGCTTTACATAACTACAACAGGTGGAATGAGGATAGCTCCCAGTGGCATGTCAGTCAACATGAACTTCAAACCCAATTTAATAAAATGTTCAAAATCTTACAAAAAGCTTTAAATGGGACAATAAAGTTTGTTTTTTATTTCATGCACAAGGAAATAGAGAAAAAGAAGAATGAAGGTGGGCGACAGAGAAACTCCAAGGTGTGTAGTTTTTGAAGAACAAGGAAATCCCCGCAGTCTGATATATTTTCCAGAAAAAAAATGCCCAAGCAATATTCTGCCTTGTGGGAAAAGCCTTTATCTTCAGCCTAGCAGAGTAACAGCTGTGACAGGCAGCCTCTGGTATACCAATGTTTTCCTTAGAGTGATTCAGCTGTCACACATTACACAGAACGTGCAAACAGGCAGAGATGCTCATCTAGGACCGCACCAACCTTTGAGCAATCATATAAATTTAGTTGGTAAAATGCTTGAACAAAACCTTGCCTGGGAGGTCCTGAAGTTTTGCTAAAGAAAAAATATAGATCATCTATTTTAGAAACCTTTGGACATTGTAATGGTGGGTCAAGCACCCGCCAGGAGACACTACAGAGACTATTAAAGCCTGTTTTTAAGGCTTGCATAAAAAAATGGTTGCATTAGCAAGACTTGCACAAAGTATCAAACTGTCCAATTTTGTTTGGTAACTGTCCACTCCAAGTTAAGTAGTTCAACTTTTTGAGTAGGTGATGGAAAATAAACATTGTAATACATTATATATAATGGCTACAGAGCTGTTGGCACAGTTTTAATAATAACCATAAAAAGATAACAAAAAAACATTACATCTCAGCCAATGTAAATAAAAAAACTGCTCTTTCATATAAACTTTGCTCTTTGCAGAATAAGCCAATGCTTAAGTCAACTGTTGTATAAATATGTTTATTTGAACAAAAGCATCTCCTCTTGACTGGTTTTTATTATAACACATTACCTGTATGGTAACAGACAACTTTCAGCGGGTCTGGCTGCTCTGCTTTTTTGCTACAACCTCCATGGCACGCTAATTCACACCAGGAGCACATCAGATCCCGATCACCCGCCAGGGAAGTCTGCATCATTATGTAAACCACTGGCTTTATATTTCCACCAAGCGGCAATCTCTGGCTGCCGATTTTGAAGCCAATAAGGAAATGGAAATACTTACATTTCTCCCCTCACCGCTACAGGACTGGCTCCAAGAGAGAGGAATCCCCATAGACTCCCTTGTTAAAATGTCCGATTTTACAGCTGAAATAAGAATGTTTACAGAGGGGCTCCAAAAGCTTTTTCAGGTTTAATTTACCATGATGACAACTTGGGGGGGATTTTTTTTTCTAACGCCTAGGTTTCTATGTTATTTCAATCTTAAATTTTGATTGATGTGTGTTAGAGCACTATCACTGGTTGCAGCTGCTTACTTCCTGCTGGCTCCAAAGTGACAGAGCCCTCTCAGCTCTACCATTTCATCAATTTTTGGATTTTCCGTTAATGATGAAACACCAAGATGGCGACGGTAAGACCCGCCTATGGGCTTCAAATCCGCTCCTTAGAAACCTATGTGCGCTGTCCAGTATTTATACTGGACTATAATGTTTTCCACCCTCATAGCAATAGTATGTTTACTTATGTTTGGACAAAAAAGAAAAATAATAGATCAGGTAACAACCTTTACATTGAAAACGTCACATTTTGAAAAAGATTTCACCCTAAAGTATAAAGGCAGGCTTGTTTTTCTAGGACACCATCTTGCCAGGCTATCTGGATGTAGTACCATTCTAGATCCTTGTGGAAAGAAAATTACAAGCAAGTCTTTTTTTTATATGACTTACATGAAAATGATGGGTCAATGTATTCAAACCTCTCCAGTGCTGACAGCGTGATTGGGATTTCCCAATAATTCCTTACTTGTACCAAGTAAACCCTTCTTTAAATTAGGACTATGCAGAAGGAAAATTGTTTCCATTTTGCCTGTTGACTATCTCTGGTTCTTTGACAGTTATGATTCATCATTTCCATACATTGTCAAACTAACCTCATATTTATTACATTATATATTTATTATTGATTTGGTCAATATTTTAACTACTGCTATTTTCAGTCCAACTTAAATTATTTTCATCCTTTTCAAATCTCATTTATGCTGTTGCTCTCCATCCTGAATTAATTTAATGCAGTTTGATTTGCATCTATTCGTGATAGCTGAATCTCCACCACCTCCTATCACAACCTCTTCTTTCTTTTGTTTAACAGCCCTGAGATGATATATTGGAGTCTAATTGCCAAGAAAAAGATTGTGTCAAATTCATATCCTGTACATCAATCAATTTTGCTCCATCTGCTCTCCTTGAGGAGCTAAAATTGATCAACCTGAAACTCATTTATAGAGCTTTTGCTGAAAAAATATTTTACCATTGCAAATTTATGGAACAAGAAAAAGGAAAACCATGAAAGAGTAATTGTGACAGAATGAGTAACTGAATATGTCTCATTCAATTGCACACCGCAAAGCAACCAAAAATAGGACTCAGCATGACAACGTGTCCCCAGCCAGTGTGTAAAAATACCGAAAGACTCACTTACTGTCACTTTTTACAACTAATCTGGATGCACAGACGTTTCTCTTAATGGCTTTATATATAATAAATTATTTAAAAAGGCAATTGACGAACTGTGACATTTAATAAAGTAAGTTTTGTCCAAACGGTTGTGTGCAAACTGGTAGTTTTAGGGAAGCATTGGCTGTGGTTGAAGCATTAGCTCTTCAGAAAATACTCAAAAAGCACCGTAATTACTTCTTTTTGGTGATTTAAACCTTGATCATACAGAGACAGATACCAAAACAGGCAGCTATAGAATTCACAAAAGTAGACCCTTTTTGCATGCTACAATTAGGAGTACATGTACACAGACATATTCAAAATGTTAAGACAAGACCCTTATGGCACAAGAGAAGAGAAGTTGTATTTTTCAGGAGAAAATTTTAGAATACAAATTAAAAGAAAGAAAAAGTACTGCACATGAACACAAAGTTCAAAGCACATCAATTCCACTATTATTTATTTATTTATTTATTTATTGATACACAATCTGTGCCAACTCAATTTTTACAGGACAAAAATTCAGATTGTTTTGTTTGTCAAGTGTCTTTAATGTTACCTTGTCACTGATTAAAATGTAATTGTGACTTGCCAAGTGAGTTGACTACATAAAGAGAGAATAAATATCTTAAAACCATACATTTATTATACCAATCATTTATAAGCCAGATGAGAAAGCCCAAACATCTAACAATCAGTTTCACTTTTCACTGACACATGCTATGTGACAAATCTATTAAATGAATGGAGGAAGGAGCTTCTACTTGATTAAAATCCAGCAGGCTTTGACCAGAGACGAACAGGATACAAACAGTAACAGAGAAAAGATGTTTTGATTGACAGGCAGCTTGTTACGAGTCCAATTAGAGACTGTTTACCACCTCCAGCTGTATGCATGTGAGCAGTGTTGTATGTGTCTAAATTTAACATGTCTTTATGTCTTGAGGTCATTGAGACAGTTTGGGTAACCAATCAGTCAGACACCTTAAATAACAGATGGAAAAGATCTCCAGGGGAAAGTGAGTGGCTTGGTGGGCTTTTTGCAGTCATCTTATGCTATTTAAGGACACATTACTCCTTGTGATATACACAGAGACCCAGGACGGTCATGTTTGAGGTTCACTTATTAAATTAAACTAACCTGATAAAAGCAGCTATTTGAAAAGGAACATTTCCTACATTAGATTAATTGTAGTGAAGGCAATAACCTTGACATGATTGCCTACAGAGGTGACATGATACAGTGTGATGAAAGCAAAGCTGCACAGCATGCCATATGGTCAGTTTGCGCAGGAAAACTAAATAATAGCATGATTCCTCTGCCCTTTTCTGACCAGATGCTGTGTGATTTAACCCGTTACTAATTTAAAGTGTTTCTCTAGCAGTCAGATAGGTTGTGTCTATTTCTGTCAGGGAAATCAAAATCAGAAAATAAATAATAAGTTAATATGTTTTGGCTGAAAAATTATTCTCAAATAAGATGGTTTGACATAAAGTGGAGGAGTTTTTACATTAAAAATGTTCCGTTCAGTTTAGAAAGAATAGATACCCTGACCTCAGGCTAAACCAACAAACACCCACACGCACACAGACACTTACACTCTCACACACACAACTATACACACATTTATTGCCAACACAATTGAAAATGTTTAACTCTACAATTTATGCCTTAGTGCCCCTTTATTTCTTACTCAGAGACAAGAGGTACACCCTCTGTATTATAAACACACTAAACTTATAAGCAGGCTAGAAAAGATAAGCTCACTGACAGATGATTGTGCAGGTGATTGGGTTTCACTTGAGCTGTGCTACTGTACCTAATAAAAACAGCAAAGACTGATTAGAAACACCCAGCACTGCTGCTTGCACCAGTCTGATCCAGCCCCCTACCACCCCGGCAGATTATCCAAAGTTATGCTCCACCACCAAAGCTGTCACCAAGCAATCTGTTGGATAGGCTGATCTTATTTTTTTCAAGACAGTATCAAATTATGTACATCCCGTAAATATTATAGCATCATGACTTCACAGTAAATACAATCTTTGTTCTAAACTAACCTTTGTAGAGTTCAGACCTGTCATTCAATAAACAAACAAACAAAAAAAAAAAACCCAAAAACATTTGATGTAATATGAAGCAGAAAGTGCAACAAAGGAAGCCCCTGACACTTTACAGCTCAAAGCCGTTATCAAGCTCGAATGGAAAAATGTTTTCTGAACTACAGAAAATATTCTCTTCAGGACGCAAAGCAAAAGGGTTACAAAAGAACCTTTATACAGAGGTAACGTGCCTCTGGTCCATTTTTATTTTTAGATTTATTGCTGCCACAATTTAACCAACACATGTATAAGTATCAGAACGTTTTTGGAAAACAGGTTGTACTTTTCATAGACACGACAGTCAAAAAAGCCCAAATTAAGGCCCTGTAGCATTAGATACAGGCTGTATTTTTTAGACTGAAGGAGTAATTGTGCAGCACTATGTGTTGTTGCCAAGTCTACCATCTAGTTAAAGTAGCTAGGTGGTAGTCACACTATGATTCAATAAGTGTCCGTGTTAGTATGAATGAATAGTCATATCACGATTTGCCATGACTGACCAATTAGCTACCACTAAAATAACCCCCGATGAGTGTTCAGTGGTTTTAACTGTGACAGTCTGACACACTGAAATTAAGATTCCAATTACTTCATGTATGTTTAGTATTTAATCCTTATGGTCAACCCAGAAAATGAATTACAAATCGATAAGTCATGAATGTGTGTGGATGTGTATGTATAAGCTAAGATAATTCTATATTGCACTTTGTATATATATATATATGGCCACTCATCTACAGTCAGAATTCTTGATGACTGAGTATTCTTTAAAAATATTTGGCACATTTTAGAGATGTGCTTAGGGTCATTTCTCTGTTGTAAGATATAATTAACCTCAATAAAACATCGTTCACAGGGTATGCCCTGGCATGGGAGAGTCTTGTGGTAGTTCTTCCTGGCCATTCTGAGCCTGTAAACAAACAAACAACTACCATGCCATACTCCTTCATTGGTGCAAAGGTTTCAGGTGTGCAACACAATTGCAAAAGGGTTTTCTAATTATCAATTAGTCCTGAAAACTGATTCACATGAATTAGCAGACATACCAGGTGATTGATACAGATGACTTCCAGCTGATGATAATAGGCATTTAAAATGTCTCTATTATGCACATTCCAGCCTAAATTATTTTAATACGTGAGTGAAAAAGGGACGAAATTAATCAAGCAATTTCATATTGAACCTCAATGTAGGCCCTCAGAACAGCCTCTGCCAGAAGCAAGCAGAGAGAATGCAGGCGTTTGATTGGTCAACTCCAGACTAACTCTACTCTCCAGAGTAGCTAGAAAGGTCTGAAAAATAATTAATTATTGCACCAAAGTTGCACGGTCTACCATGTGTATCAGTGTAATTGGTCTGACAAGTCTGACAAAAGGTTATAATTGTGATGTGTCTCTATATCAATGGGTCTGTTTTGATCAATGAAATTAAGTGTAATTCAGTAAACACTTACTTTAAGCATATCTTAATCATCCAATTTTCTAAAAAAAACATTATTTTTGTTTCCTCGATATATTGGATTAATTATCCCCATCTTGATATGATAAGAAAATATCTCAAGATAACACAGCTCTTGGTTTTCATCCGTCCATCTATCTTCTACCGCTTGGGGGTCGCGTGGGGGGGGGGGGGGGGGGGCTGGATCCAACCCCAACTACACAGGGCGAGAGGCGGGGCACCCCCTGGACAGGTCGCCAGCCTCTCACAGGGCCACACACATAGAAAAACAACC
>JBAMHX010000010.1:18272869-18291527 GCA_037177515.1 Pseudomugil tenellus
CCTGGACAGGTCGCCAGCCTATCACAGGGCCACACACATAGACAAACAACCATGCACGCTCACACTCATACCTATGGCCAATGTAGAGTCTCCAATCAGCCTAATCCCCAAGCTGCATGTCTTTGGACTGTGGGAGGAAACCGGATAACCCGGTGAGAACCCACACTAACACGGGGAGAACATGCAAACTCCACACAGACACATCCTGGCACAAACTCCCAAGCCGGGGATTGAACCGGCAACCTGCCTGCTGTGAGGTTGCAGTGCTAACCACCTCGCCACCGTGCAGCCCCTCTTGGTTTCAAACAAATATTATTTTCACTTCTTTAGCAGGGCTTTAGATATGTATTACTGGGTTTCTAAATCAAACTTTTTGGTTACACTGGACCACAATGGTGTCAACAAAGAGAATTTACCTGTGTGTTAAAGCAAAAAGACTCCAGTTCCCTATTTATTTTGGTTACTGCACATTGTATTGTGCGATGTACAGATTTTTCTGACCAAAAACAGAAAAAACACCATCCTGTATCACCCCAAAATTGGAAGAAAGTCAGGAATACACCCCTGAGCAGTATGAAAGAGGTGTAAAAAAAAGTGAATTTAAAAGTTTCTGTTGAAAATATTTTCTTGGTTTATCTTGAAATGCATCCATTTGAATACTTCCAAGATTGATCTATTTATAAGGATGTGCACATTGTAGAAGTATCTTCCACACTGCAGTCTTTATCTGTCTTTCAATTAATTTTTTGATTAAAGGACTACAGGTCAGACCTCGTATGACTGTCCCTTTTCCTCTGCTTTTTCTTCTTTGTGTCCCTGTCTCTTGTAGTATCTCCCATCCCACTTCCAGCTTTTCTCTAGTTTGTCTTTCATCTTTCTTCTGTTAGTATCCTCTTATGTTCAACAGGATCAACACACTGTCTCATCCTCTTTCTGAAGGTTCTCTTTACCTCGGCTCCTGCTCAGTATTGTCATTACATTTTAAGAAGAATCTTTCATTAGACTATCCAACCAACACATCATGTCATGCTGCATGTGCACAGATATGAAAAACGTCCCATTGCTCCAAACACCCTCATGGTCAATATGCACAATGAGAATTCTTCCTATGTGCTACTTTTCTTTTTCATTCTGTATCACATTATATTTTTTAATCAATATTGGAGGAGCTTACATGGAAGGAATTTAATACTTTTCTGAAGGACGTTTAAAAGGGGATTTATGGCTGTTGTCATACGGGACTGAACATGAGCACTTCCAAGTTTTGTTCAATGAAGCATTGTATTAGTGACAGCAAAGGCTGACAAATAAAGAAGGGTAGCAGTCACATAATGCTAATAGTGAGTTTTCAGTCTGGACAATCACGAGTTTCCTTTGTGAAAGTATAATTAAGAATTGAAATTAACATCTTATGTACACACATTTGTTATGTATTTCCTCCCAATGGAGGTTTTGTGGGTTTTTTTTGTTTGGTTTTTTTTGGTCAGTAATATAACCTGCAGATGTCCCAGTACTGGGGTTTTCATTATTGGGCCACCAGCTGAGAAAACAGGGTGTATTCTATTTGCATTTGTGTCCCGTTGCTCATACTGCTTTGTGTTCTCTAATCTCATTATTCTCTATCATCTTAGCTTTGTAGGGCAGATTAAAAATGGAATGGGATAAGACTGGATTTGGTTTCTTTTTTAGGATTCACAAAACTGGTTTCTTTCTCAGTTTATAACTTTGCCTCCTCCTCATATATCACTGTTGCTCTATCTGATGATCATTGTCTCCACATCTTTCTCAGTAAATATAATAAAAACCTCTCTGTTTGTCTTCTTATCCCTCCATATCATGTTTAACTCAATTAACAGCTACTGTTTTATTTGGAAGAACATAAAATACATTCATTTATTTGTAGAATTAGAATTATTATATTTTTTCTTGTATTAAAGGGGCCATATTATGCAAAATTGACTTATGAGCTTTTAACCTTCTATTAGTGTTAATTGTACCTTAAAACAATCCCAAAAGTAGTTTGAATGTAGCAAAATGCATAATATTATCATAGATGTGCATAGGATAGACTGTGGAATGGCAAATATAGCAAAATATAGCACCTTTCAAGTTTATATTCCTCCCTAAAGGGTGTTCCAATATATCATGTCACACAACAATGCCAGGGACTAGATTTAATTCAGCAAAAAATACAATTTGTTAATTTATTTTACACAATTGATGGAAATTCAGTGAAAGTAAATGAGACAAGTCTATGTCATCTTCCAATGTCAAGTGTACAAAAGAACAGCCTTATATTCATTCTGATATGCAAGAAGGAAGAGCTTAAACAAACAGTCAAGTGGTCAATTCACAGATTTACAGATTTATGTTTTTCCCATTTAGTCTCATTATCCCTTCATCCCTATTCATCTCAGTATGTCTCTTTCTCTACATCTCCCACGGTCTCCTACTGTAATATGTGTGTGTGTGTATGTGTGTGTGTGTAGTTCCTGATGAGGTTAAGCACATGATTAATGGGTTCATCTAACAGCTTTTACACCGCACTCATCTCCTCTTGATATGCACAGAAGCATGCACATGCGCACACATCAGGCTCTCCTGCACCTTGCCTCCCGGAGTAAGAGTATGCAAATGATATGTAGATGACACTGAGTCAATTAGGAGACCAGAGAGCTATGACTCCGCAGAACTCTATTAGTGAAGCACTGATCAGCCCTCAAACTGACTGAATCAATTTTTTTCAGTGTATCTGCATGAGTATACGTGTCAACACAGCCAGGCTCCCCTGCCCAAACAATCGTAGTTCAATGGAACCTTACCTAAATTGGGGTGACAACTCCTATAGAGGTCCAAAACATTTCACAGGGTTGCCAGATCATAAAAATAAATAAATAAATAAATATTGTATCCTACAATTATAAAACTAAATTGGGATTGTTATTGCAACTGTCCAATTATTGTGTAAACAACAAAACTATTCCTCAATAAATAAGTGTACCTGAACACAAGATTTCATATACAACTTTAATTCTTCTTGAACAATGACACTTCTTTTCCTGATGCCATGTTCACCATTTTTGAGTCATTTATCTCTGATTGACTCTTTATCAAGCGGTATTCCTAAATCTGACAATCTAGAAGCGGTATGCTATTTCTCATGTTTAGAAAGAGCCTCAAGGTTTTAGAAAGGGAAGCCATAATCAAGATTAAATTATCATGCTTGACTGACAGAAATGCATGAAATATTTCTTAATGCTGACTTACATGGTTTTGGGACATAATGTGTTTAAGTTCTTTCCTCACTTGCTAAAAAAAGATAGCAGATGAAAGCAAATAATTTCATGCACTTATTTCATCACTGTCTGAATTGAGGGAGAAAAATCTTGCAATGAGGAGCTCATAATAAAAATGTTGGGAGGGGATCTTCCTGTTAGTTTGAAACCCTTACCAGAGGTTTGTTGATTCCTGAGGTGATAAGACACAAGAAGTTTTCCTCAGATCCATTTTTCCTACGTTGCCTCAACTTTCCATATTCAAACCAATAATCTGCTGGCAGACAGTGTTCTCATTCAGGAAGTGCTGATCTTCAGATCCATCTTTTTTTAATGAGTGTTTGTCAAGCTGGGCTCTTCATCCAACCACAGTCTGCTACAGCAGTTCGATGGTTACAACAATCACAAATTTTTGTCAAAGATGTATACCTTTTGGAAGAAAGCAGTAGAATTTTTTTTACCAAGTTAGGTCATTTCAGGCTGCAAAACATTTCACCAAGGTTTTTATTGTCTTTTTGCTTGCAATCTTTACTGTTACATTGATGAATCTATTCAATGATTTTGCTCAAAATGAGCCAAACTTAGTGAAAGCCAAAATCAGGATAATGAAACCAATGAAAAATTTCCTTCTCACTGATTATGTTAAAAGTTTTTAAATCGGTTTTTCTTCCATTATTTTGGTTGAAATACAGGAAGTGCCTTGAATTCAAATTTTTTTGAGGGACAAGTGATGGTTTAAGCATTATATCATCGTAAAATAAAAAGCTTTAAGGTGTTCACTGCAACAAATAAAGTTAAGTTCTTACCGAAGCTTAAAAAATCACTTTTCTACTACAACCAAACAATTAAAGTTTGATACTGGTTCCACTGTGTAATGCATATTTAATTTCACATAATTCTGTATGATCAGGTTTTATAAAAAAAAAAAAAAAAAACAGCGATAATGTGGTTGCTGTGTGAAAATAGTCTTTGCTTAATCTTGACTTTAAAGTCCAGCTGAATATTCACAGAAGAAGAAACAAGTCCTATGCCATCGGAAGTGACAGCTAGGGATCTATTCCTGAACGCCCCCAATTCTCCAATTCCCCAATCCTCGAACAATAATATAAAAATGCACATGTACAGTCCCAATGCTCCACCTGGTGTTGAAACTTTGAACAAGCTCGGTATGACGTCCAGACAAGACGCATCCTGAGGTCATGACCTTTCATTTGCACTTGATTTGAGCTCAATGAAACGAATAGTTCCAGAGATATAGCCAAAAAATATATGATTTTTTTGTGCATAAAGTACCACCAAGTGAGGAAACCATAAATCCCAAAATAGTGATATTTGAGCCAGGTCATCCCCTTGAGGACCTAAACAGGTATACTGAGTATCAAAATCCAATTGTGAAAACTGTTCAAGTTATTGTGTTCACACTAAGGACATCCAGCGGCGGCAGCGGACACGGCAGCAATCATGATGAAACAATAATATCCCGACACTCCGCGTTTGGGTATATAATAAGCGTTTAGGACACATGGTTTTAGTACATTGCTCAAGTTTTGCTCCAGATACTTGCTTGTGTTTTGACCTTATTTTTAAACTGGGGCAACTGATTATAGCTGTCTCATTGTAGACTCTCACAGAAAGAAATATATACAATCCATTGAGGGGAAGAGAACATAAATGCACATTTCAAGCGATCGCAGAGCGTTTCATCCCTCTTAGTCATCTAACCTTTTCTCTAAAAACATCCCGTTTTAAATCATGCATGACTGTACCTTCAGTCAGTGTTCGGAAACTGCTGAAGGTCTCACCTGTATCTGCTCTAGTTTTATTTTTTTATTTATTTATTTTCCCCCTTAGTACTCTCCATCCTGATAACCCTCAGATTTCTGTAATAAAGTCAACTAAAGTGCCACCCGCACACTCTTTTCCTCCAGCCAGATACACTCCAGTTTGTCCAGTTACCCAGTAAACACCAGACTCATCTTTATCTTTGATGCTTTCCTTTATATTCTGTATGTTTTTTGTTATTCTTTGCATGTTTCATTTCTTTGTTTTATTTCTTTTTTGTATGTTTGCCTTCCTGAAACATTTTCACTACTCTCCCCCTCTTCTCATTTCCTCCTTCCTGCCTTTGTGGGACCGTTTGTGCAGTAAATGACCAAGACAAACAAGTAGTTCATTTATATAAAGTGCTTCACATGGCAGTTCAAATCTCATACATACACATACATTTTATTAAGAACTTGGTTTGCTTATGGTGGATAAACATGAAAACCATATTTATTATAATCCCATCATTAAACTACATGCACTGCAGTCTGGGTTGCATTAAAGGAAAATGAACACTACTGAACACCACTGATCAATAAAAATGTGCGTTCAATTATTCATTTTCTACATTGCTTAATCCGATTCAGTGTTGCAGGGAAGTTGAAGCCTATTCCAGCAATCAGCAGGCGAGAGGTGAGAGGCCTAGACAGGTCACTAATCCATCACAGGGCCAACAAAGAGAGACAAAAAACCACTCACACTCACCCTTAGGGACAATTTAGGGAGACCTAACATGCATGGTTTTGGATAGTGGACAGAAGCTGCATACACAGGGACAACATGCAAACTACACACAGAAAAACCACTTTGGGCCGACCCTACTACAGACAAATCTTGAACCAGCAACCTTCTTGCTGGGAGGCTATAATGCTAATCCATACACCAATGTGTAGCCCCAACCAAAATGTCCGTAGATCCAAAATTCTTTTTTAGTACGTCCGAAACAATCATTCACTGTGCAGCATCAGTTATGTGCCATGGGCTATGTAAGACTGTTTTGCATCGTTGCCCCCAAATATAATCTAAGCATTTACATATTCATGCACACAGTGAAAAATGCACCTACACCTGGTAACATCACATGCAAATGGAAAATGTGTTTTTTCTCAATGCATGTACAGAAAGTGTCCTAACATTAGCACACACTTTTAAGGATTGTGTGTTGAAAGCAAAATATTGTTCTTCCCTCTGTGGAGTTGTGTGGGCTGCAGAATATGTTATCAGTTTCAGAACAGTTTGAGTTCCCGATAATTGAAAGGAATTGAGGTATCTGCCTGTCTCTGTCAAACAACCGCAAGCGCACAAACCACAAAATTTAGGAAAGCAGCTGCACTTCCTTTTTCGCCTCACGTTTTATACAGCTGTTTTTTAACAACAAAAAAAAAAAAAAAAATCACTGCATCACTAAATTAAAGTAATTATTTTTTGCAAGTTTTAAAAATAAAAAAAGTATATTGCTATCATCAATATCTGCAAGGGAAAACAGGTGTATAGATGAAAACTAAAATGTAATCCAACCACTATCTCGCCACATGTAGCAGCTATATCTGGGTGTAGATGTCAGTAACTAGCAAGTTAAATCCTTGTTCACAGATGGAAATTAAACTTACGGCTGAGCCACGCACTTTTTCAGCAATTTTCAGGATTGAGAACTTTAGGTTTTCATCACTCTGCTGTCAAGACCAATAACCTGCTGTGACAGGATAGGTCTGCACTCTTCAGATCACAGGACTATGTAGTTTTCTTTGGACATGTGCACAACATCATATTTATTCAGCAACACACAGACAGCAGGGGGGAGGGGGATGAGTAGGCTGCGGTGGCTCTAAAACATCTAGCTTTTACCGCAGAGAGCTGAGTTTGACTTCTACAGGAGACTATTCTTGTATTCTTACTTTAAAAATTGCTGTTTCAATTTGTGGCAACTTCTGTCACTGGTGGATTTTTTTCTTCCATTTTAAAGCTTTTCCGTGGGATATATGCATACACCCAAGCTTCGGCTTAGTTCTTATGGCAGAAAACACATCTCAAAATAACCAATCTAGTCCACTAGTAGGGTAAGTTAATTGGAAACAGTGACTGTGAAACAGCAGATGAAACAGAAGGCAAGTTTAAGTGGTCATTTTCAGCTCTGTATCAATCTGCACACAGTCAATCACGGAGCGCCCACAGTCTGCAACTACTTTAAGAACTTTGGTTCTTCAAATAAGTGTGTCCCTCAAACTTCCACAATCTCCTCTCCAGGAAATTAATCCAGCACATACATGCACATACATTCTTACAACAATTGCAATGCAAGTCTGTCAACGTGGCCTCTCAGTTCACTGAGCAGAAATGTGGTGTGCTGCCAGATCTGCAGTAGAGCTGCATTTCAGCTTCACTCAAAATCTAGTTCTTCTTCTCATTTTTCTTTTCCTATTTAGTTTTAGACAATTGCTTATTGTTAAAATCTATTTTATTTTTTCTTTTTAATGACAGATTGGTTTTTACCTTGCAGTGGTATTGCAGGTGCCTCTGACTGGCACAGCTAAATTGTTCTAACTAGCTCCACTGGCTGCCCCTGGTAAGGTGTACATAAAACATGCATAGTGTGGCTTGCAGGCAGAGCTTTACACCCTTGCTGTTTATTTTAATGTTGTTAGATACACATGACGTTTTGCTCACTGTAGTGGGAAATTCTTCTGTGGTTTTTCCCAGAGCTTTGGCTGCTATTGCTGTTGTCTGTGCGCCTAAGCTAAACCTGGTGAAACAGCTGGAAACTTTTTTCAGCTCAGAATTGACACCCTGACACATTTTTAGAATCACATTATTGCCCCTTCTTTTCGAATATAGAAATGCATAATATTATATTATTGATCGTTTGTCATGGAGAAGTGATTGTTATAAAAACACCCTTTCTTATCTGGGTTTTCTTCTTTTTTGATTAAAAGGATGAGTGGAAAACATACTAAATTTTGCAAGCTATCAATGATCATAAGTTTTTCAGGAAAAAGTAATAAAACAGATGCAGAAATACTTTAATCACTAAATCTAATAATTTGACAACGAAAGCAGGCATTTGAAAATTGGCATTCACAGAATCAGAGCAGTACAAAAAGGAGTGTTTGAATTTGAATGCAAACAGAATTATTGTTAAAGCAACACACCACAAGAGTATTTTTACAGCAATTTAAAACAGCAAAGAGCAGTTCATAGGCTCTGCATTTTAAAAACCCTTTTATTCTGAAATCATTTTAGTGTTGCCTCAAGAGGATTACGGCTTTTTAAGGTTATACATTATTCAGCAAAAATGGCTTGTGTTCAATGCATTTTGAGGCTTTCAATCTATCAAAACAAGAATTATCCTCCAAAAAAACTTTTCTCATGACCCCATCTCAAAATGCCTCAATCACAAGAAAAGAAAACATGCATGGTGAGTGAAAAAAGAAGAAGCTCTGTGGCATTAAACTAATTTTTCTGCTTTTCTTGTATCTGTTCAAAACATAGACTTGTAAAGTGAGCCAGTGTATTACAGTACAAAGCTTTTTAATTCCAGATTTCCCTAACAATTTTGCTGTTTTGGCTAAAAAGAACAGCTTGTTGGCTCCCATTTAAGAAAGTGATGTGACGTTTTCTCATTTCTGCCTTACATCTAATCTGTTGCTTGCCTCTTAATGACTTTTTCTCTTTTATTTAAGCAATTTAACTTTTCTCCTTGATTATTTTTTCTATTACATTTTTACAAATTTTTGCTTTCTTAAAGAAAAAAAACATGTTAAGAAATTCTTTCATCTAGTAATTGAGATCATATGTCTATTCTCAGGACTCACTAAAATAAAATCTGCTCTACTGCCTGTGTGCTTTTACTTAAATAAAGCCCATGGGAAAGGGATAAAAGAGTGAAGATAGCTCCAGATATATTCATGTTTGTTTTAACATGTGACAGCAGAGAGCAGATGGGTAAGAAATGATAATAAATAATGAATGGAAAACATCTTACATCTCACAGAGTGTTTAAAGTAGGAAAAGATTTTGCCGAGAGAAAGAGAATAAAGTGTTGGGTCCATGTTGTATTTGAAAAACCTGGATAGTCTTATGGTCAGAATTATTTAGGGCAGTGGTTCTCAAACTGTGGCATGCGTACCACTGGTGGTACTCGAGCTCCCTCTGGTGGTACTTGAGGGGAAATCATATTTTGCTAAATCCTCCACTTAGCGCTCTTTAAACAGCAATATCTCTGGAATGATTTAAAAGTTTGGTTAAAACGGTTTAAAAGAAATGCTTGACAGCATTCAAACAATTTTTACTTACTTTTTTGTGTGGAAAAGACGAGAGATTTCGTTAATCTGCAGCTAACTTGCTAATGGGAGAGCGTAATCTGATTAGCCAAGTAAATGTCCTATCAGATCATCTTGCTCTGTCACATGTTGTTTCATGTCCAATTGGACTGCTTTATATTATCACGTGGTCTAAATGGAAAAAGATGTCCCACGCCTTACAACTTTGTGTCTGGGAAAGGACTACAAACATGTTTGGGGTTATTTTAGGTGGGAGAAAACAGACACAGGCCATCTTTGGCAAAGTCAATAGAAACGGACTGTAGGAGGCGTCAGGTGCAATAAGATGAGTGGTTATTTTTTGTTTACAGATTTTATACAAATATATCCAAATATAATAGTTAGATTATACCCCATTATCACTAAGACATTTGTAAACACTTTCAAAATGTCCAAAAGTTGTTTATTATATTTTGTTTTGGTTTTTCAATACAGAGATGGGAAAATTCTTTTTTTCCATTCATTTTTTTCTTTCTCTTTATGAGTTCAAAGATTTTTTTGACCCAGTAATAACATGGATATTATGAATGAGATACAAAATGACTATTTTACGAGCTATAATACACAAACAATAGCAGGTCAGAATTACTCCCAAAAACCCTTTTAGGCTCTGAAGGGTATTAATTTTCAAATATAATCAAAATAGTACAAAAAATGTTTACAATACACAAAATATTTTAAATTCATATTATAATAAGTGTTGTCTTCTCTTTGTTTTTATTTTAATATCAGCCTGCTTCGTAGCCAAGTTCATGCACATGAGTTCTCCCAGTAATTCATCCTTATAAGTAGTTAACATGCTTCCTTTCTATGTTGTAGCTTTATATATTTACTGTATTTGTATTTAGGTCGGTCATGGTGGTGGTACTTCGAGAGCTCACTATTTTCTCAGATGGTACTCACTGTAAAAAGTTTGAGAACCACTGATTTAGAGTGTTATGTAAAAGTGAGGAAAATATTGACAAGTATAGCTGAGAGTAGAGCGAGTGTTACAAAGCAGACAGTCTGTCTTTTGAGGTTATAGTCAAAGTAAAAGAAAGAGAAAGTACAAATAAGAGACATTTAAGCTTTATCTTAGAATTGACTCTCTGAGCTTTGTCATTTTAACAGGAGATTTTTGGCCAAGCAAGAAACTGTTCCATGTCTGAATATTCTTTTTCTGGAGAAATATAAGTTTCAAAATTTAGCAATGAATACTTAAACCAGTAATACAAAAAGTCAGAAATCTGAATTGAATCTCTTCTCATCTTTTCAATCAGTTAACTTGCTTGTAGCTTTCAATGTTTGTTATAGATTGTTGCATTTTTAATTTATAATTTATTTATAAAGAGCTTTCCATACATTAACATATCACCTATGTGCTTCACACATCTAAAAGCAGCCCAGCCCTTTCTACCACCTCTTACAAAACAGAATATGTGCCTCCCATTCAGGAGCAACTGCCACCTTCAACAGGAAAGTTGAGAGATCGATTCCAGGCTTCCTTTTGACTACATGCCAAAATGTCCTTGGACAAGACACTAATCCCCAAGTTGCCCCCTGATGTGCCTATAAGGGTGTGTGTATGAATGGGTGTATGTGCTATGTAGTTTAAATCATTTTGAGTGGTCAAAAAAACTGGAAAAGTGCAAGTCCATTACCATCTATTCTAGTCTTCATCAGCACATGTACTGTTAAGCTGTGTTGGAGGTTCAAACCCGATTTTTTTTTTTAAGTCAGAAAGGAGGGCATCATAAAATTCAGTGTGACTGCAAATAAAATCATGCCTTCGAGTCTGTTTTGGTTATGTTCGTTAAATGATGAAAACCTGTTTTTGTTAACTTTTTAATGCGATCAGAGTCAAAGATAACAACTGCACTCTTTATTGGATTTAATGTTTTAAAAGCTAGTGTTTGCAGTTGGGATAAAAGTGTATGTCCCTGATCATTTGGATCAATAATTATGGGACGTTTTCTGTGATCCAGTATTAAATATCAAACATTTATTTAAAAAAGGACACTAATAGCCCTGTGTCATCAGGAGTCAGATATCTACAGTTGTGTCATTTGCATAATGTGAAACCATGCCTCTTGATGACATATCCCTGCGTTATCATGTATAGATTGAAAATTACAGGGCCTGAAAGTGAGTCAAACGTAGAAGAAATTTTGAGATACGACTAAATCATTGAAGGACGGTACCAGAGTAGCTGACTAGTTGTTTTAGTTTGTTGAAAAGAATCAGGTAATATAAGGTATCGTAAGTAATGCTTACATATCAGCACTATGGCAGCGTTCATCTGCCACAGCCATGAAAAAAAATTGGTACAGTTTATTGTTTTAACTACGGAAGCCGACAGTGGACGTACTTTTCTCATACTTTTTTTTCAGTGGTTATCTTGCGATAACGATATATAATTTTCTCATTTTCTCGACATTAGGAGTACCGTTTTCTCGTGATAATAGGATAATTTATCTCATTTTCTTTCTTGAAAAAAACTAGATAATTAGGATGGGCTCAGTATTATTGTGTTACACCTGATTTCATTGATCTAAACTGACCCGTGACAGATGGGGGAGATGCTACAGTCATTGTGTATATGTGTAACTTTGTGAATGAGTGATTGGTAAAACTTAGTAGTCTGGTGATCGCAATTTCAACCTTTCAGACATTTCAGACCTGATAAAAATAAAATCAGGTTTATTGTTCAGTAATTCACCGGTCTGGGCTGACTGACTGCAGTCATGCAAGCTGACACTTGCAGTTACGTGTAAGTTTTTTTTAATTTAATGACAGATTTCTTTAACGAAATTAATATCACAATATCTTCTCTAAATGACATAATGTTGCCTTCTTGTGAGATGTTTGATTCTTGTCTGGAGGTAAGGAAGCAAGACGATAGAGAGGGATCTGGAGTCACTTTATGCCTTTTTAAAAATACATCATATAGAGTTGGCCACTTGGATCAATCACAGCTCTGCTCTGACGAATGATGCATATGTTCCGTAAGTTAACAATATTTTGCAGTTCTTCCTGAAAGGCAACAAAAACAAGCACACAAACCCCCCCTAAAAGTTTTAAAGCATTTTTTCATGTGTTATTTTCTTTATTTTTGATAATCAAACACACCTCAATGATTTTCAAAAAGGTGTAAAGAACCAGCTGCTAATTTAAGAATTCTCCACTAAAATCATCTGAATCATCCAGTTCTGAGAATAGTTGATTCAATTCATCAGGGAGATCCTTCAGCCCTATACCCCGAGCCGGTCACTAAGATTTCTAGAAGATCTTCTAGAAGTGAAACAAACAAGGCTGAAAACCAAAGGTGACAGGGCCTTTGCGATAGTAGCTCCATCCCTTTGTAACTCCCTTCCTCTCAGCCTGAGAATGGCAGACTCAGTGGTTTGTTTTAAAAAGCAGCTAAAAACACATTTTTTTAAAAACAGCTTTTCTTTAGTTTTACTTGTTTTTATATTCCATGTTTTATGTTTTCATTGTTAAGTACTTTGTGTTTTTTTTTTTTATCTTGAGAGGTGCTATATAAATAAAGATTTACTTACTTACTTCAATCGTGGTGTTTTCTTAAGAAAACCCACCAGCTCTCTAGATGCTGGTTGTGGGTGCTAAATTGAAGCAATTCCTACCATAGCTGTCATCATTATGAAACTGTAAAAATCATTGAATGTCTTCCATTGTACCATTTTTTGTCTCCATGTCTGTATGAATTCTGTTTGCTGTACCCCCTCTTTCTTACCTTCTGAAATGAAATATCCAGCAATAACTTTAGGATTACTGATTGTTGTTTACATGAAGCTAGATAACCAACCTGGAAAACTAATACACAGCTCCGTTCACAAAAGTCCCATATGATTTCAGCTTGTCATGAGAGTCCACATGCCAAACAAAGTTTGGTTCAAGATTGTGATACAGTCGACGTCTAAGATGACTGCACTGTCTCAGCTCAACACCCCTGGGATCCAGAATTCTCAGTAAATGTCTTGTGTTCTGGGAGACAAAAAATCCCTTTTGTATGCATGGAAAATGTTGTAGATATTAAATTTACCTTATTTTTGAAGCTGTTTCATGAGAATAATGCAAAGTCATGAAGGATGCTTTGTTTTTTTTTTTCTTGTGCAAAGCCTTACTGTCGACATAATCCATCGAAGTGTTCAAAGTCTGATCACTATTCCATTAACCGTCCTGAGTGAAAGAAGTATTTATCAATGTTTCAATCCTATTGAAAAATATGTCTTAATTAGAGAATGCAGTCTGTCAGGAATCTTGTCACTATTAAGTATTCTTGGCTGGTCAACTCTCATTCATGTATTCTGCCTCAGAGATTTCAATCTGGAAAACACAGCAAAGATATTTCTGTTTCTAGTTTTTAAAAAAAATCAAATTAACTGATTTTGCTTAATATTTTCACACATGGAAAAGGGCTTTCCTTTTAAAAAATTAAAAGTTTTTTGTTGTTTTCTGTATCTTGAGTGGATTTTGTGACAGCTGCCTCAAAAGTTAATAGTTCAGCTTGTGTAGTGTTTGTCTATGTTTGTCATGATATTAATAGAATTGTTGATTTTTATATTGTCACTCGAAGCCTATCAATTTTTAAACAATGAAAATGTAGAGTTAATTAGGAGAATTCTATGAACATGTATAGTAACATTTTTTCCCCATTAATCATACTATAATTATTTTAGTTTATTTAGTAGGCTAATAGTTCTGTTTTCTGACCCTCTAGTTAAAAAGTTTGGGAAAAAACATAAGAGGACATTGAAATTAATACAAACAAAAAAGAAAACAAAATAAAAACGTACAAACAGACGAAACCACAAAATAAATACAGTATGTGCATATTCTTGTGAGGAGTTACGCTACTGTAATGTACTAAGAGGAGGAACTCATCTCCTGACTAATAATCATCAGTTCCAACAAAGACATGATAAGTTTTGGATTTTACACATATGAATGTATATTGATGCTTGTTGAAATGACTGATTAAGTTAAGATTTAGTTGATATAAACAGGTAATTAAAACTAACATTAAAATGTTCTGCAGCTTACTGATTGCTTAGTACTGACACAGAAGAGAATGAAACATATTTATGTAGCATAACCTGTCATTGTATTGGATAAGCATGCAGTACACACATGAAAAAGTGTAGGGTTTCATTTTAAGCTAGGTCCTGTTCCCGTAAACAACTACTGCACTACAGGTCCATTTGGTAACAGGGATAAATTGCTGCTAAATTGATGTAGGGAAAGTGGTTCATCAGTATGCAAACTCTGTTTAAGTCTTACTCTGATAAGTCTTACGGTTTGCTCACAGCGATGAGGAGTTTGGGAGGGTGAAAATCAACACATTTCTCTCTTCTCTGTCCGCTTCTGTGACCTGTCAGTTAGACAGAGGGTTCCATTGCCGTGGATACGCTAACAACCTGGCAGCCAGCAGCACCAGCAGTGTGTGTTTAAAATAGAGTCACGCACACACATTAGCTTATACAGTAATATACAGTGTTTTAGAGGAATACAAAGCATTTAGTGATCAATCCAAAGCTTTTATTGGTATACCATGTCACTACACAGACGCACTCGTTAGCGCACCTGTTCTTTTCAATTCTTATATAAACCATGGGTATGATTTGTTCTTTAATGCATTTTAGCCTCTATCTATCCCTCCATACTCATCCCTCTTTCTCCCATCCATCCTCAATCTTGTTTTACCTGCTCCTCTGGCTTTATCCCTTTTTCTTCTCCTCATCTTAATTCCACCCCCCTCCATCCTCCTCCCTCTTTGTACACCTTCTTATCCTCCTCCATCTTTATCCATCTTTCAACTACTCTTTCATCTTCATCCCTCTTTCTTCTCCTCCTCTATCCTCCTTTCTTTATCCTCCTCCTCTCCTCTTGAGGAGGACAAGGAAGAGTCTTGTCCTCCTCCATCCTCCTCTGTTTTTCACCCCTTCATATTCATCCCTCCATCTCCTCCTCCATCTTTATCCCTCTTCTCCTCCTCCATTCTCATCCATTTCCTTCTCCTCCTCCTCCCTCTTTCTTCTCTTCATCCATCCTCATCCCTCTTTGACCTCCTCCTCCATCCTCCCCCTTTTTCTTCTCCCCCTCCATCCTCAACTCTCATTCTTCTCCTCCATCATCCTCCCTCTTTCTTTCCTCTTCACCTACATCTTTCCAACTTCCTTCTCTCCCTCAATCCTTATTTTTCTTTCTCTTTTGCCTTTACCCTCATCCCTCTTTCACCTTCTCCTTTATCTTCATCCATCTTTCTTCCCCTTCATTTTCATCCTTCTTTCTTCTCCTCATCCACACTAATCCCTTTCTTCTCCTTATCTATCTTCCTCCCCCCCTCTTCACCCACTTTTTCCTCATCCCCCTTTCTTATCCTTCTTCATCATCATCCCTCTCTCTTCTCCTTCATTCATCTTTCATTTTCCTTCATATATTTCTTATATTTCCCTCTTTGGAAGATTAAATACTTTAACTAAAGGTTTTAGCATCATAATGTCTACAGTTCTGGTTTCAACAAGCACATTTCAGCCATCTTAAACTTTTATTTTGTCTGTTCAGTTACAGTTACACTGGTTTTTACTATATTTAGATGTGATATTACGCTTTCAACTCTTTTGCTATGCTTTCACTCATTTCACTTTATTCTTTAACCTTTTTGCTCATAGTTAAGCAAGTCTTTATTTTAATCTTTATTGGTTTTTACTAAGAACTTAAGCTTTTACCGACTTTAAAGCTTTGTTACAAATACGTTTTACTCTTTTTAGTTCAGCTTTCTTTCATTTTATTCAGATACTTTTTACCTTAAGACTTAAGGTTTAGACTTAGGCTTTATACAAATTGTTTAACAAGCTGGTTTCAACCCTTTTCAACTCAGTTATGCTATGTTTTGCTAAACCTTCAACCTTTTTCACACTATTTAGGCATCTGTTTGTGCTTTTACAATTTCAGACAGTTTCATGATCATTTTAGCTTTCTTTAGCATAACAGTTCAACCATTTCAGCTTAAAAGGCATTCACCCTGCTGTTCTGCAAGAACAGCAATTCTTCTAGTTTACTATTGCTGTGGACCGGGAAGAATTGTGTACGAGCGGGAAATTTGAACTTATACTCACTGAGATTTGTTTTAGGGTTAGTCATGACGACCTCACATAATTTAAATGTTGTCCAGCTGTCGGTAGAGGTAGGTCATCTTGTAGGAGCTCACAAAGAGCGGTGGTTTAAAAAGTTCGCACTAGCAGGGCTACAGACAGACCCTTACCTTATGCCTCATACATCATTTACTGATTAAACTAAATCTCCGTCTCTGCCCAACTTCAGTCCGCACGATCTTTATCACTATGTGGTATATAGAGTATCCCCATACACCGGCCTACAAAAGTCTAGACGCGTACCAGTTCTTTGTCTCTGGCTGGGTTACTGCTACACGCTGCTACTCCAATGGTGGAGCAATGTACCTCATAACTGCAAAGGTAAGACATTGTATGCCAGTCCTCTGCAATCTAAATGTTATTTTTCATTGTGTTTGATATAGGTCTGGGCGATTATTTCTGTTTTTTTCTTTTGCAATTCGACCGAATAGCCTGTTCTCAGCTGTAAGTAACAAGCTACAAGCCCAGATTCCTGCGCTCAGCCACAGAAACACAGCTGGGATAAAATCTACTGACTGTAAGATACCTAATAACCTCTAGAACTTCTCTGAGCCGACAGCGTTGGCACTTTTTCGAATAACTCGAAGAAATTCACAGCAAAACCTGAAGCGCTACATTGCTAACTGTAGTTTACTGTCTGGGCGAACTAAGCTTAACTCTGGGCATTTTGAGTCTTTCCAGGAGGTTTTTAATCCAGCCGCGGACTTTTGTGTGAATTCCAACATGACTCATTCAATATTTATTACATTTTGTGATTAATATGTGTAAATTATATTAGCGGACTTTGATACTGAAGCATGATGTAAACAATTGCGACTTGCAGTCGGTGTCTTGACCAATCACAAGCTTGGATTTCTTCTTCTTTGCTTTTAATGATGGTGAAATTGAAGAAGAATGAGAAGCCGACTGCAAGTTGCAATTTTTTACATGGAAGTCCGCTACCATAATTTACACATTTTATATACAAAAGGAGAAGAATAATTAATGTATTATGGTGAAATTACCTGCTGAAGTTGTTAGGGTTTGGGGTTAGCTTGCCTTGGTTTCCCGTTTTATTTTGTAGTTTTTCCTGTTTTGCCCATTGCTTTCTGTTTCAGCTTCTTGTATTTGTTCATTAGTTCACCTGCTTTGATTTTGGTTATTGTTTTCACCTGTGTCTTGTTCAGTTTTGAGTGTATTTAGACCCTTGCTTTTCTTTCCCCCTTGCCGGTTCATTATGTTCCCTGGCATCTTTCTGAGGTCTCGGTTTAGTCTGTGTTTTGTTAGTTTATTTAATAAATCTAGTTCCTCCGCATTCCACATTGTCCTCCTGGTCTGCATTTGGGTCCATATCCTCCAGCGCTTCCTAAAAGAAGTACCCCGAAAAACATATTGCACCCAAAGGTTGGGATTAAAACCTTTTGGAAAGGCTAGAATCTCACAGAACTCAAAATCGATCACCCAAAGAGTGTGCTACAGTTACACCCCACCGCCCAACAAGATGTTACCATTTTTGCAGAAACAGATAAAAAGTTTTAAAGGTCAGGCTTTCTTCGGTCAGGATTATATACTTCCGCCCCCCGTCATGCCGATGAGGGTGTGTTACGCGGCATGCAAACGGTCCATAAGGCAGCTGCTCACAACATGGCAGTCACTGTTCTTTTTTTTTTTTTTTTTAGCCTTTACTGCAATGTAGCCATTTGATACGTAAATTTAAGTAGAGACGTATTGGCTTGTTAGCTTTATAGAGACCCCTTGTGGACAAGAAGGTGGCGGTAATGCTCTTTTATTTTCATGCCAACCACCGTGAAACACAACAGAAGAAGAATTGCAGTCACTGTGTTACTGCTCTGCCCTAGTACTGTTGCTTGTGCCTCTTGTATGTAAGGTAGGAACAGAAAAAATAGAACTGCAGTCAACCTAGGGAATTTATTTAAAGAAATGTTTTATTTTAGTGCTCAGTCTGCTGCTGTTGTGCTTAGTGAATGGTATCCCTGATCTGGTAGAGTTCTGAACCTCGTTGAAAGATGGTAAGTAGTGATGGCAAAATGAAGCTTTTATGAAGCACTGAAGCTTGTATTATAAAACGATTCATTACTCAAAGCTTTCT
>JBAMHX010000010.1:18313510-18324148 GCA_037177515.1 Pseudomugil tenellus
ATCAGGATGTCATTGCCATTTATATAGGAGAGAATGAACATGTACATGTATATTTCAGAACTTTTCTCTTGAAGGAAACATTGGTTGCAGTTGTGCAAATGCATGGTTTTAAACAGCTAATTAATTTTTTGGCGCATACGATGTTCAGATTTGCCATGCATGCACACTTTTAGTAAGGATCCAAGCGTTATAAAAATAAGACCCCAGGTCGGGATCAAAGAAATGAACATAAATACAAATAGGATTAAAAATCTTTAAATTGTTTTCAAGCTATCTTTTTCTCCTACAGCTTAGACTATATTTTACTGAATATAAGGGTTGTTACACATAATAAGCCTGTTACAAAATCACAGTAATAAGTTTTCCTTTTACTGTTGCTGATATCCACATGCATGTGCACTGATCATAACCATGAATCCTTGTATTCCCTACCCCACATGACAAATTCCTATTTAACCTCTGTACAAAATGTATTAAGATGTGCTTATAAGTCAGTGTTGTTTTTAATAAATCTCATATCCATTCATTGTATGGTTTCTAAATCATATATGCTTTTCTTACTGCCAGAAAAAAATTCTAACACCTCATTGTAGCTTCACAGTGTTTTAAACCCCTAATCCTTACATTAAAGCTATTCTACTGGCAATGCAACCATTTCTTGGTTATCTTGGTATTTCCAAAAAGGTCTTTGAGGAGGCAGTGAACAGGGTTAAGGGTGAGCTGCAAGGGATGAGATAACGGGATAAAGATGTCTGTTCGGATTAATGATCATTTTAAGCTATTTCCTCTGTACCCATCATGCATCGTTTGCACATTCATTGGGCTTATTGCGTTTAGGTGTGTACATTAGGAAATCAAGTGTTTGCCTCAGTTTCCCTGACAAGCATTCTCATCTTTCAGTTTGTATGCTGAAGTTCAAAAACAAAGACCGACGTCTTCATTTTTGGTTTGGCAGAAACAAGGTAATGTGTTACTTATCTTATGTTATCTAAAATGTGACTGACACCAGTTATCAAATAACTTGATACATGTAATAAACTAGAGAATTAATGGAAAAGAGCCAAGCCATTCTGATGGGTCCTATTCTAAAAGGCACCATTTCAGCATCCTCCTACTAATGCACAGAAATTCTCAATCTAAAATCTTAATATCTAAAGCAGGGATGCTCATTACGTCGATCGCGATCTACCGGTTGATCGGGATCTACCGGACGATCGGAAGGTGGTGTCAATCGATCACATGACATAAAAAATATATACGTTAAGGCCTCTACACATCAAACGCGGCAAGCGGCGGTGGTGGGCGGCAAACCCATTCATTGTGTATGTGTTACGGTTGTGCGGTGCGCGAGGTTGAGCGGTGCGCAAGGCAAGGCGGCACGCATCCCAAATTGTGATCAGCCATCCTACCCCCCAACCTCCGCCCAGAGGGGCCAAGAAAAAAAAAGGAGTGAAAACGATGACTTTGAGACGGAGGTGATGGGGGTCCTCAACAAGCAGCCAGATGCTGGGGAAATGTTTCTCCTGAGCTTGGCCCCTCGCCTCCATAGCCTGTCAGAGGAAAAGAGAACAATGGAGTATGTGCCCTTGTAATTGTAGAACTGTGACCCCGAGTTCACTGGTGCTTGGATGACAATGTGCTTGCCATCCAGGGCCCCCAAGCAGTTCTACCTCTCCCTGAAATCCTGGGCTATTTCCCTCCAAGCAGCTGCATTTGGAACAGGGAAAAACTCCTCCACAAGGCACTCCCAGATCTGGCAGACCTCTGGGATGATAGCCACCACTGTTGAGAGCCCCATTCGGTAACTAGAGGCAATAGTGGTGAAAGAATCTCCAGTTGCCAGGAATCTAAAAATAATTATGTCAGTAAGATTAAGGTGATAGACATGTGTCCTAACAGTACTACACATGAAATCTGTGTCCATCCTGACAGATTTATTTATTTGTTCATTTCTTTTCATATTATTTACTTTTGCAATAAATATAGACTGATAGAATGAATATGTAAAGAATCACCTCACCTCAAACAAATGGCCAGCCGTTCAGTTGGGGACACAGGCTTTCTGTAGTTCGTCTGCATTCTCATTAGGCTTGGACCAACTCGGGACAACAAGTTCTCAAACTTCTCCTTGGTCAGCCTGAAGTAGACCTGGAAGCTGTCTGTGTGAGAATGCAGCTCTAGTACTCCCCCAAGTCCTGCCTTGCGATCAGGACCGGGTGGACCCACATCCTACTCTCCCCCCGCTGCTGCTCTGCTTGTCTCCTCAACCTCCTCCTCCTCCTCAGGAGGAGAGCTAAACACTTCCACTGCGTTGTTGAAAGCATCACTGCAGCATTCAGAAGACTACACTTCCCGCTCTGTCGCTATAGCAACTGGCGCCGCCACCTATGCACCCGCTCACCGCGGTACCGCGCGGTCTCCGCCGAGCAAACCGCGTTTGGTGTGTAGAAGCCTTTAGTCTATCATCCATCTCGTCACTTCATTGCGGCTCTAACACACTGCGTGGTCAGATTTCTTTTTACCTGTGATGTTTCACCTCACAGGTGTGACAAAAGATTTATGTATTCCACATGGTGTGAATGTATCCTTTCTGTCTTTCAACCATTTATGGTAGGATTGTAACGATGAATCAATTTTCAACCAGTTCACGAACCAAGCCTATTAAAACCTCAATCAATATAGAAAATAAATGAATCGACAGCTAAACACCTGTAAATAAACTCCCAGATGCACAGTATGCATAGCAAGCATAGTGTGCAAAGAAAGCAAAGTATGGAATAACAGAATTAGGAGAAAAACTACGTAATCTGGCACGCTTGAGCCGGACGTCAATATGGCATAATGTTTTGTGAATTGCAGCAGCATCACTAAGGAACATGGCGACATCAAGCAACTTTGAAATAGAATTTTGGCTTTCCTGTGTTCACAAGTTGTCATGATATGAAATGTAGTGACGTCTCCATGTAACAAGATGTTTGTTGTTACCTGTTGTTTCATTGTTGAGTGCTACCCACGCTGCCTCGGCAGTTCAATAAAGTTCAGGACCCACACAGAATGTTGCTCTCTTGATTATAAATACGGAACAAGACACAAGTGAAAATGGCGATAAAACTACAGACGAGACAAAAAGGACTTATAAGCATTGCTTTAAGAGACTGATAAGTGACACAAACCAATATGTTACTACGGCAAGCTAGCCTAGGACTACCGCAAGAGCGAAGAAAAGTAAAGGCACAAACTACACAAACAAACTCGTTCCATCGCTGTTTATATAGCAAAAGAAAAAAGGCGATTTTTAACTGCTGTGAAAGAAGCCTTTCAAAAAGTTATTAGAAATTTCGACCTGACATACTTTGTCATGTCAACACTTCAGTGAGACAGAGATGAGGTGAGTTCTTTCTTTCATAAATATTCTACTTGATACATAGACATTAATGCAAAATATATAAAAATAAAACATCTTTCAGTCATAAAATTACTTATACTAATTTCCATGTTATGTCCTTTGTTTGGTTTAAGTTAGTTACATTTTTTTTTTACTTTGATATGAGGACAAAGAGCTAGATGTTCAAATAAAATAATACCAAAATAACTTGGCTTGAAATAGCTATTATTAATATTTGTTGAGAATAAAATCGAAAAAATCTAAATAATGACTTTTGTCATGATTTGAATTGTAAATCGAATAGAAACATGACTTGAGTGCATCATTACATCGCTAATTTATGTCTCTTTTTTGTGAAAACAAAACTCAAAATTATGTTACTTTCCATGTTGAAAGGTGTCATGCATACAGTTGTCCTCTAACTTCAGACAGTTATCTTCTTTATAGTCACAAGTAACTAATGTACATGCAGTGTATTTAGGGGAGGCATCCAAGAGGCATCCTAACCAGATGCCCAAGCAACCTCATCTGGCTTCTCTAAATGTGGAGAAGCATCGGCTATTCTGATTGCCTCCCGGATGAACGAGCTTCTTAACCTAAAGGAGAGCCCGGCTACCCTGGGGTGGAAATTTTCATCCCAGTAGCTTTACACTCGGCTGGAAATTGCTCAAGCAAGAGCTGGACATCACGACCATATGAAGCCAACAGAACCACATCATCAGCAAAAAGAAGAAACGCGATTCAGAGGTCACCAAACCAGATCCCCTCAACACCTCGACTGCGTTAGAAATCCTGTCCTTACAAATAATGAACAGGATAAGTGATAGAGGGCAGCCTTGGTGGAGTTCAACTCTCACCTAATGCTGGAAATTGGGAACAAGCTCTGACACCTGTCGTACAAGGACCAGACGTCCCCTGTACGATCAGAATCAATATTTCCTTGTAACAGCTGCTAAATCATAAGTTGTACCATGACAGTGTGGTAATTTAATATATAAATGCTTTACAATAAACACCTCCTAAAGTATCTACCCCTTGATTCTACAAATCCAAACCTGGCCCAATTATAGATGCCATAAAACATTATGACAGACTGCCTTAGCTAACACATAAGAGTAAGTAAAAAAGGAAAAAGAAAACATGTAGACTGAGTAACACAATGGAGAAATTTTTATTCTACTGGTTATTGCAGAATGCCATGTTGAAGGGTCAAATATCTGATCAATGTTCAGATCAGCTAACAATGTGCTCATCCACTCTACAGGACAAAAGTGTGCCATATAAAACCCAAGCTTGGTGTGAGGGGAAAGTGGGTCACTGCAGGAGTGAAACAGGAAAGAGCTGTAACAAAAATACAAAAGAAACAGGCACCAACCATAAAAATAGAAGAAAAAAACAAAGTGAAAAATAACACATCTTTTTATCCAAAAGTTATCACTTTAAAAAAACTTGGAAAAAATGCAGTCTTTCCTCAAGCCAAAATAAAGGACACTATCATGTGTATGGGTTTAGCAAAAAATAAAATAATCATAAAAAGCTAAATAATCATATTGACAAGCATACCACATTTTTAATACACTATATTAGAGATTTGCAGCCCATATGCACTACACACGTGTAGGCGCCCAAAAATCATCATCAATAATTAGTCATTGTCTCCTGTAGGCAAAAGCAGCTTGACTTTAATATGCTTTGCACCCAGCAAGACTAATTCACAAGTATACGGCTGTGTGTGTGTGTGTGAGTTTGTGCTTACATACCCCACAGAATATAAAGAACCTGTCAGGTTTTAAAAACAGGGAAGCAAATGTTTCATATTCAAAAGCACAAAACACTGTACTTAAAAGGCAGATAGCATGACCCCCTGTAGCTACCCTCCTGCTTAAATATCAACACAGCATAAACTATCTGCGGACACAAATAAATAAATGAATAAGGTTAAAAACTTTGGCCTAAAGACAAAAAGTCATGTAGGTCAATAAAGGCTTATGAATAATGTAAAGGTCAGGGGAATTGAGATACAGTTACACCTATTCTACAGTAGAAGACATCTGTAGTCACACACGCAAGCATCTGCAAATGGTCACAGCCCACACAGACAAACATAAGCAAAAAAAAGGGGGGAAAGAAAAAAAAGTCTCTCTCTCTCTCTCTCTCACACACACACAGACACACACACACACACACAAACAGGCTTTAATACAGCACTGCCAAAAACCCACACCCTTAGAATATTTAATGCCTGTGAAAAACTTTCTAAACTTTCTTTTTAATCATAAATGGAATTTCAAATCACTGCCCTAATTTCTTTTCCCTCATCTTCCCTTTTCTGGCTGACTCGTCTGCGTTTCTCCTCACACTTGCAGTTGAAACTGAGATTGTGTCTTCCCAGCAATGCAGAGCAGGCTTCTTTCACACTGACTCCCTCAATAATTCAGCATTTGAATGAAAAAGGAAATCCAAATGTTACTGTGTGTGATTGTGAGTGAGAGTTCAAGGCATTTTCCGAAGAACACGTATCTAAAAACAAGATTTGAGGATAAGTTCTTGGGTCTTTCAGGAAGATAATTCAAAGTATACATGCGTCGGAGGAAAAGAGGGAGTACACTGGTTATAAATGATTCCAGACCAAAGTACATCATTTTAAAAGAGACGCTTTGCTCATTTTCCAGAAGACGAAAACAGCATAAGAAACTAGGAAAAGAAGTTTATGGACTACTTGCACAATATGGAGCCAGATTACGTTCTGACGCCGAGTGTGTTGCTGAGTACTTTCGGTTTACTCATTCATTCATTCATTGATTTGTTCACGCATTGAACTTTGTCCACAAAATATATTCCCTAAAATATATTAATGTTATCACCAAGCCGGACATCACCAATAAAACAAAACGTGCAAACACTTTAATGTTTTATTTATATTTCATCTTAAGTGTTTGTCAAGCCAATGTATAATCTTGATGAGCGTGCATTGGACGTACTGCTGTTTTGCATAAATAAAATATAAAAACTTACACATTCACTCTCAGCAATTTTCTCCCACACTGCCTATCTCTCCTTTATTTTTTTTTCCCTGAAAACGTTCATAATCACCACGACTTTGCCAAAACCATGTCGAACAGAGCAGTTTTCTCAGGACCCCTTCCAAACCTGACCAGTGATGACATGTTTAGCCGCTGCCATCTTTTAATTGCTGTCTGTTGAGCTGGTGTCTAGCACACAATTTCAGCTTTATAGATTACTGTAAAACTTTCTGGGGAAAACCTGGTCTTATTAGAAAAGATGGCATTCATCCAACTCTAGATGGAGCAGCTCTTATTTCCAGGAGTAAGAAGGATTCAATTCGTAATCTAAACCCACATCTACTCAGGAGTGAGACCAGGAAGCAGAGCAGGATTGGAGTCTGCATGTACGGGATCCAACCTGCACACTTGCCTGTAGACTACAGGTCACGGAGGCGGCAAAAGTTAGGGACATCCTGTCTCAGAGTGATGCAGAAAAATTAATTCATGCTTTTGTTTCTTCTAGACTGGATTACTGCAATTCTTTATTCATAGGCTGCCCCAAATATGCCCTGAAAAGTCTCCAGTTGATCCAAAATGCTGCAGTGAGGCTTCTTACGAGAACTAGCAGAAGAGATAATATTTCTCCAGTTTTAAAATCTCTTCATTGGCTCCTTTCAATATTCAGATGTCAGTATTCTACGAGAAGTTTTATTATATTTTCTGAATAATTTCAATATGATATGAGGTTTTAGTATAATATGTAAATAGCTTAAGTTTCATGTTAGTGAGACATTTCTGAGAGTTAGGGCCTTTCTGACTTTAGGAACCATTTGCTTTTCCTATAATCTATTCAGGATTTTTAGAATTTTTAGCACATTTTGAAAAAATCCGGTCTATATAAGGCGGATTTCTTCCACGGCCACAGGCAGTGTTGGTCAAGTTACTTGGACACTTGGACATAATTAGTTACTATTAGTATTTAGTTAGTTTAATAGTTATGTAAGTTACTTTAAAAAATTAAACACATGATGCATATGCTAAATACTCTATAATTAAGTAATGTATTTATACTTATACTTTTTACTTATAAATAAGTAATAGACCTTTCTTCCTATTTATATTCTTTGTCGATATTCCATCATATAAATCAAATAAAACACTTTTTCTGAAGTTTTTATTTTCAATCTTTTCACTGCATGTGAATTGCATCAAGCAAAAATGAAATTAAGTGCAAAAGTATCTGACTTGAAGTAAACGGTTGAAAATTAAAAATTTTCTGCACATTGCACCATATTTTAATAAAATAAATATAAAACATTTTTTCTGTTTTATATTTCTGCATATTCCAGCATAGAACATAAAATTATATATAAATAATATAAATAAAATACAGCAATAAAACAAAAAATGCAAATTCTCTCCTGACTGTATCCAAAATAATAAAATAGACATCTTTTAACAGCGCTTAAAGTGCAGACAGAAGTGATAATTAGGTTCAGAAATCAGAATATACTGTTGATGCCACAGTTTGACTTACTCCACTCTCAATGTATGTTCACTTTATGTTATCTTAAGTTTTTTTTTTTTTTTTTTTTTTTTTTTTTGAGTAAAACAGTGGTTAAATCGCATCAACAGAAGCTTCTCAAACATGCTATCAGACAGTCTGTTCCTTTTCGAGGAAAGCACCAAGCCAGCTAAACTGAATAACCGTTCCACTGGTGCACTGGACGGAGGAGTGTTGTATTCCATGTATATTTTTTTGACATTTGGGAACTGATTCAGAATCTCAGGCTCATACCCTGACCTTAAATAGTCAGTTACTTCTTTTTCTGTTGAACAGGTTTCTGTGTCCTGATTCTCAAAATCAAAAAAGTCAATTTCAGCTGGGCTGGCTGGCGGTTGAGGCACTTTAGTATTGTCAGTTACAGGAGCAGCTTTTAGAACACTCTGTTGTCAGAAGCACCTTTACATGCTCTCTCCTACACTCATCTCTCAGCTATCGCAGTTTGAACTTGGGACAAGCCACCGCTGCAAGGAGTCCTTCTTGACTCTCCAGTACAGTATCAAAACGAGTCTTGATGGCCTGTAAAATACAATCATGATATAATTAATAATATATTTGTTTAAACTATATAACTGGCTATTTAACCTTTGCATTTTAATATCTGTTGGTGGTATGATTGCCATGATGAATATCCATGGCATTAAACTAGAGAATGAATAATTTATATTTTATAAGATTCTATATTAATAAGCGTGCACATTGTAACATTATTACCCTAAATGCTATAATAAATGTAACATCAACTCAAATCAGTTATAGAATAATAATCTTACCTTAACCATGACATCCGGAAGGCTGGCTGTGATTCTAGAGAGGTCATCTTTCAGGGCAAGTGTCTTTGACATCAAGCTTGTGAGTGTTGGTAGCAAAGCTCCATCGGTGCACTCATCTCCTTGCAAAATGTCCAGTGCTACTGTCAAGGGCTCGATCACAGTATGGTACTCTTACAAGAACTGGTAATCCCTTTCATTAAGGCACTTGATTCCCAGTTTTACACACAATGGATTCAGTTCATTCAGGGGAATTGTGATTATTCTGGAAATGGCCTCATACAGGGATTTCCACCTTGTGGATGCAGGTGTAATTAGCTTCCTGCGGCTGATCTCTTCCACCTGTTCAGAAGCTAATGTTGATCGACTTGCTTTAGTCCAAAGAGATGTGCACTTTTCAATACTACTCCTATAGACAGTATTGGTTTGTGGTGTTTGAATTGAATTTAGGTGTTTGTCAACATCATTTGTTGAAATAAGGTTAATTATGTGTGATGCACATCTGTATAGTGGAGGAAGGCTAAACTGTCCATTGCCAGATGCAGTTGAAAGAGTATCTATAACATCTGTAAAAGTTGGTTCCACCTCATCACCACCTTCTTCTTCATTTTCAGAGTCCAAGTTACAGGGCTGACATACTCTGAATGCTTTAGCAAAATTTGATGCATTATCTGTTACAGTGGCAACTGCTTTGCCATGCAGTCCATATGATGAATAGATTTCTTCAACATCTGCTCCAATTACATCATAGGTGTGTCTAATTCTTTTACATGCTAAGGCAGCCTTGTTGTGTTGGACAGTAGAATTATTCCAGTGAACTGTTACACCCATAAAGCTTTTATAATTTACGGTCCAGATATCAGCATTAGTGAAAAGAAAGTCTAGGTCTCCAAGTGTTGCCTTCAAATTAGCGTCTATTTTTTCATATTCATTATCAAAGTGTCCTGCAAATGACTTTCTTTGCAGCAGCTTGACACCGCTTATGGTCGATATTATTTTCTACAATGTGTCGGAATTATTCAGAGTTTACAGTGGAAATGGGCAACATGTTCTCAACAACATAGCCAGCGACAAGCTCCTTCAGTTCAGCGGCACTAAGTTCTGGCCCTCTTATGTCTATTTTCACCTGTTTAGCAGGAATTGGGCCATCGGAGGTTTGCCCTGTGGAACTTGATGCAGCAGCTGCCGCGGTCTCAGGTGAATCTGGCTCAACAAGTTTCACATTCCTGTGCCGACTTGCTAGATGCTTGCTCCGATTTGAGGTGGAATTTTGCACTGTAGATAAAAGTTTTCTTCCAACACAGTGTACAGCAGACAACAATATTTTTGTCACTCTTCACCGGGTCAAATTCAAAGTAATGTCGGTACATCCAAGTATTAAATGCTGCATACTCCCGTTCTCGTTGCATCGTTGCATCCCTCATACGTCATTGACATGAGACATTTTCAACAACTCATGGGATAGTAAAGCAGTAACACAGCCGGCTTCTTGGAAAATAAAAGTAATTTAATTACTGTTTCTGCCGTTGTAATCCATTACTCATTAGTCCAAAAAAGTAATCGGATTAGACTAACTTGTTACTTCTAACCTATTCATATGCTTCGTGTCTTGCAAAGACAAAAACCCCGCCTTCTTTATAAAAACAAAAGTAGATTGGCCTGTTCCTCTTGACATACCAATATGCCTAAGTTAATTTGGCCAGTATGTGGTTGTTTATTAATTATTTCTGTGCGGCAGGGTCCCAAATGAGCCACGGACCGGTACCGGTCCCCGACCCGGCAGTTGGGGACCTCTGGTCTAAATCAAATCATGTTTTTACCTTTTTCTCATTCCTATAATACAAAACTCAATTCCAGTGAAGTTGGGAAAAAGTTTAAAATGTCAGTAAAATTAGAATAGAATGACTTGCAAAC
>JBAMHX010000010.1:18380356-18404250 GCA_037177515.1 Pseudomugil tenellus
CAAAATTGTCTGCAGGCTCGCCTGATGGCCGATGAAAACCTTTTTGTTTTTAGAGACCTGTTTGTTTTTTCAGTGTGTATGTGTGTGTGTGTGTGTGTGTGTGTGTGTGTGTGTGTATAGTTATGTGTATATGTTTATAAGGAGAAACATTGCTAGATCTGATGGCAGATCTATTCTGAAATCTCTGAAAACTGTCCTGAATATTGTGAACTGTCTACTAGAACAATACTGGGACTCTGGTTAATGAGAACAAACTATAATCTTGTGAGGAAAGTGACATTCTCATCTGCACATCAGTGTCAACCATATTGATAGTGCTGCATTTAAAATGACATACTTATTGCATCGTTCGGTGCACCATCTCACCTGTTGTCTCATCAACAGTTCATCTAGTTGACACTATGTAATTGAAGCCATCTTTACATTTACTCATATCCTGTTCCTTATATCCTGCCATAAGCACATCGCTTGGAAATGTTCAGCCAGAAGACCACTGTACAGATTTTTCTCTTTGGCTTATTTGCTGCACTGCACCAAGATGGAAAGAGTGAAACTACAATAGTTAATTTTCTTTGGTGTGCATTGAGCACAAAGCTGCTTCTGCAGCCAATTACACAATTCTGTGAATAAATAATAAGATGAAATACATGTTCAAAATTCTGGAGACACTGAGATTAAAAAGATTAGATTGCATCTTGACAAGGGAAACTTGGCTCCAGTACTGTCTTTATTCATGGGGTTTAGTTGAGCTGAACTTTGGTATCTATCCTAGAAATGCGTTCATAGTGACCCTGCCAGGGGGCATTAAGCCACCAACAATATAGTTCCTAGGATCATTGGGGCACAGAATGACCTTCTGCCTCAGAAAGGGTTTGTGTTTCTTCCCAATGTATAAATCTTTTCATTTGAATTCCACTCCAGCATGAGGCTGGCAAAAAGATTTAATATTTGTTGTTGTTGCACCACACACTTCCAAAAAAAAAAAAAAAATTAAAAATAAACTTTCTCAAAGACAGCAGGCATGATTAGATGTGGGAATAACCCAGTCTTCAACCATTCTACCGGGCACTAGTATATGTGAGCGTGACTTGTAAAGTTATTATGCACACCAGAAAATAAAACTCTCTGAATGACAAAACCATTTCTTACAGTTTGGATCTTGATGCCATGAAACTGAATCTGAAAGTTGCTTAACTGACTTAATTGATAACGACAGATATAGTTTATATCCATAGCAAAGTAATTCATACTTTCAGGACATGCCTAAGCGGCCAAGACATAAAACCTGGAACAATCTTTGAAGATGATACATTTAAGAATTAATTCAAAGTTTCTACCAGCAAAGTTAAAGCTATGTAAGTCTCAAAGGAGATTCCTGGAGGAAGACAGTGGAAGTAATACGTAAGACTCTGTGGGTGAACTTATCTTATCATCTTCTGATGAAAGATGATGCTATTTATACATTTAAATCAGCACTGTCTTCATGCAGAGGGGATGATGCAATTTCCCACATTGCATGGTGAGAAAACAGAATTTTTCTACATGTATTTAGACACAATTATAATCAGAGTTACCATGGCATCGCTGATTTAAAAAAAGGCCTAGCACAAGAGGGCCTAAAGTCAACTCACTAATTCATTAATCTTGCCACATGAGGTTTCAGTTGATTATATTCAAATCTTTACTCTGAGGGCTTAAATAAACAAAAAAACATAGGAAGTATATATAAATAAGTAAAATGGAAAGAGAAAGAGAGCATTAAAATTAGCACTAAATTTGAACTCACACAATTCACACTAGAATCTTTAAATTCACAGATGTGTTGATCATCACTGTCTTGTTAAAATTTTCCGTTAGTGATATTGAGTTATTTTGCAAGAAGGAATCCAACATATCTGATATTCAAGTAATTGCTAATTTGTCATTATCTTAAAAAGAAAAAGAAAAAAAAATCTGAACAACTGGCACAATAGAAAAAAAAAACTCACATTAGAAGTGTGGCTTAAATCTCTGTTATTCAGTCCTCATGTTTATTCTACAAGAGACGCCTCACTCTAATTAAGAAGGATATTTATTTTCACATAGTAGATAATAACATATAAATAATAAATTTCTGCTTAATTTTGGTTCTGAAGGATTCATCAGAGACAAGGGTTCTTTATGCTGATGATGACAACAGGGATGCTTCATCAAAATCAACCTCATGCTCATCTGATGAAACTGCACAACAGTTAATTATATGTTTCTGATGTAGGATTTATTACTTGGGCCACGGGGATGGCTTTTCTCTCACGGGACAAGTCTGATAGTTGAAAACATCTTTCACCTCATTATGTTGTCTTTCTTTTACTTAAGTTTCCATGTCTTTACACCTTGTTCAAAAACGTCTGGTAACTTTGAACAGAAAAATAAAGGGAATATTTTTGACAATAGTTGAAATGGTTGCCATAGTTACACATGCATGTATAGAAAATAATATTTAATCCTCAGGAGGGAAGAGCAGTTGTCTGCTAACCTAAAGATTGGCAGTTCGATTCCAGGCTTCATCTGACTACATGCTGATGTGTCTTTGGGCAAGACACTAAAACCCCATGACCCCCAAAATGTATGTGGCTTTGGATAAAAGCATCTACTAAAATGCATATAATGTAATCTGTATCTAGGTCCTAGATACAGATTACATTATATACATTTTCTAGATTTCCTAGATTTATTTTAATATATATGCTTTTAAATATAATTTACAATTATTTTAGTTATTTTGTAGTTGCATTAAATCATTGCAGAATCAGCTCACATTTGCACTTTTTTGTGTCAACAAATGTATCTTTTGAGATGTTTGCAAGATGTGTACATGTCTGTACATGTACCACTTGTGAGTCCAATCTGAGCAACAAATGTAGCTTATATATCTATATATATGGCTGCAGAAAAACTAGAAGAGCAAAAAAATAAGAGAAAAGTCCAGAGAAAAGTGTATGACACTGCAAACAGATGCTAAATATTTTGTAGAGCAGACAATGAGAAAATATGGGTCATTAATGGCCCAACTGCTCAATAAGTCCAATACCTTGAGAAGAAGTTAATGAGCATGATGGCATGCAGAGCTAAGGAGCAGAGGTACATGTAATGACTTTAAATTGGTATTGATGTTTTCATTCAATTGTCCTTGTGAGTAGCTGATAGCTTGAGCACTTAGTTATATTTCAATATGTTTTTTACCTTACTTTAATTGATTCTTTCATGCTTCATTTCATCACTGCTAATTGAAATTCTGCTGTATGGTTGTTTTACAGATTTAATTGCTGACAACAACTGTCATATGTTGCTGATTATAGCTTGACAATAATTTATAATATATATAATTTACAATAATTTATCTTATAGCTTGACAATAATTAATAATAATAAGTTTTTTTATGGAACATCTTTAAAAAATATATATATTTTTTCTTTTCTTATTATTGTTTAAAAATACTAATAAAATTACTAATTTCCCTGAAAAGGGATAATAAAGTATTTTTCATTTTTTATTTCATTTTCATTTAGAAATCCACCCTTTCATCCACATAAAACTGGGGAATAGCCTCCAAGATCCCAAGATGTGTAGGTTTGAAACCTCTACCTTCAACTGCACAAGAAGAGGATACGACGGCAATGTGATGAACACGCTTCACACACAATGATACCAATGGTGTCTGTGAAAATGCGTTACTATACCATCAAGTGTTAGAACAAGCAGATATGGAGAACACGTCTGCCAGATGTTAAATGATTGATATGTAAACCGGTAACACTTTACAATCAGGGCCACAAAATGTGCTTAACTACTTGGGAACTACTGAAGAACGAATGAGATACTAATGATTCATGAAAGATTACCTAAGCTTTGTTTTCACATCTCATTGGACTAATTAGTTATTGATTAGTGAGTGATTGCATAATGATCAGGTAACCATAAAAATATGAAAACCCGATCAGGGACTAATGATTCATTAACGATTAACTAAGCCTTATATTCCCGTCACACGAGCTATTGATTACATAATGATTAGTTAATCATAAAAAAGGGCAAAAAAACAATCAGTCATTAATGATGACTTAAGCTTTATATTCTCATCACACCAGATTGTGTAATAGATTAGTGGTGATTATGGCAGTCATAGTCAGACGGTCATGGTTGTCAATTGTCATGAAAATATAAATAAGCAGATTCAGCGACAACTGATTCGAAAACCATTCAATAATTTTTTCATGCTTGATGAGTATCTTACCTTTTTCTGGTAACTGGTGCCAATGTGCAAAGTGACTAACAGAACCAAACTCCTTTTCTAATATTTGTTTCTCCTCTCACAGCAAATAAATTCAAGTAGAACGATAATTCAAAATGAGTAGTTAATCATCACTTTAACATTAACTAATTAGTACCTAAGCCTTTTGTGGCCCCTGAAGTAAAGTGAAAGCTCAAATGGTATATAAGCAACAATAATCATGTATCTCATCAAGTTAAAAACGTACACACATTTTTCCTTATGCCAAATGGTGCACCTTCTGACAGTTAGTGACATACTATTTTTATACTTTTTTATATGTTAGGCTACTCAATCTAATGTGACGGGAATATAAAGCTTAAGTAATCATTAAATAATCATTAGTCCCAGATCAGGTATTTTTGCCCTTTTATGATTAACTAATCATTATGTAATCCATAGCTAATCAATCGGATTTGATGGGAAACAAAGCTTAGGTAATTGTTCATGAATCAGTAGTTCCTAAGTAGCTAAGCGAATTTATGGTGCTTATTGTAAAGTGTTACCTGTAAACCTTCTACAACACATGGCCTAAAAATGCGGCGATTGCTTTACAACACAAATGCTTTCTTACCTTTCCAAAATAATAAAGTTCTTTTATGTTATTTTATTATTTTATTGTGTATAGCCATAAATTTTGCTGTTCTGATTTGCAATACCCCATACTGAGATAATTAAGCAGCTCCTCTGCTTAAATGTCCAAAGCTTCTATATTTGTGCCTTTTGAATAAAGTAAATTTCCTGACAAAAATACCTACAAGAAAAAAGAAAACACAAAGCCAAGTCTGTAATGTTCTAGTTCCCTAGATGGAAAGATTTATAAATTATTTGATAATTGATATGATGTTATACTTTGCAGTTAACACAAGGACTGAATATGAAATCATTTAGTTATGTTATGAAAAGCAGCATTTCTTCTTACAGCTTATTTATATGGAGATCTTGCATCAAGTGTTTCAGTAATGCCAAAAAGAAAAGACATCAATAAAATGATTCTCAGTAAGTTAATGTTCCAACAACAACATGAAATTATTCATGTACCGCTGCACCAAACAAACCATATCTTTTTAGTGTCTATTACAGTATGCTGGGAATTTCAGAAGCTGCATAAGAAACTTTTTAAATGTCCAAAATACATTCATGCTGACTGTTTTCCTATTTTGAAAAGGACTTTATGTACATTATAGTGTGTCAAAAGACTTTACAAATTACATCTGACCAGAAATAGATTACATGACTCACCACTTGTTTTGCATTTGATACAACAAACAAGAAAATTCACTTGATGCACTGAGGCTTCACAGATATGATGTGGTTTCCAAAACCGAAACAATCCCTGGAGAAAATATGTGTTTTTTTCCCTTGTGGATGTCACCAGTTTCTAGGTAATATAATTTCTGTTGAGTTCCATCCCCTACATCCACCATATTTACTACCATATTTACTAATGCAGCACAAGTTTTAGAAAAACATGCCTGATTCGCATCCTTTTTGTTACTTTTCGATTTGATTACTTCAGATCTAGGTTAGTAGTGAATAGACAGCTACTGACAAGGATAACCCAGGAGTCAAGCAAGGTTTGTTGGTTTTGATATTTCCTTAGTAAAGTGTATTTTTACTAAGTGAAAGAGAAAATGTCTCTTTAGGGATAATTTCTGTATTGTCAACATGTATGACACAGCAAGGTAATGCAGTGTTCAGGATATCTTGCTTATTACATGTATGTTACATATTCTTTTGTTTTGCAGATGTTTTCACATTTCTGCCTTACATTTCCAGATTTGGAGATTTTGTTTGGGCAACGTTTGGACTTTTACTGTTTTTATGGTTACATTCTATAGGAGCCAAGGTAAAAAATAAATCAATAAAAACATCTGCAGACAGCTTTTTTCACATAAGCAAGGTCCAACTAAAAACTATTTTAAAAAATTAAATAGTTCAATTCATATGCCTTTGGAAAATATCTTCATTAATAAACTCATTCTCTTTTCTGTTCGTTGTTCATGATGTTTCATATTTCAAATCATCATTGAGGCTAAAATAGTATTGCAACATCATGCTAACACATCTCCTAACCTCATAATGTGGTGTTTTAACACAGCCTTGTTTAACCACAGCATGCATGCATAGTTCAAAACCCCCAGTCTGAATGTTTGCATGTCATTCTGCGGTTGCTATGACAACACGTTTAAATACATTACTAACCATCTGTGAGCATTTCCAAGGAGATGGAGACAGAATCACTGCCTTCCACAAAAACACATTTGTTTATCATCCGAGTAGTCTAACAAATACATTATTTCCTTCACCTAATTCAGTGAACAAAAGAAAAATCTATGGATGCAGCCTGGGTATCCCACCTTCACTTCGACACACGCCAGCAGCTTAGAAACAACTAATTAGCACTTCCATTGTTTCCCATAGCAATGTGTTTGATTTTACAGTCCAATAAATAAGTAGCCCACACGTTAAATGTGCAATTACACAAAATTTTCATGTTGTCAAAATGAAACCCTTCAAGTAAGACTTAATTGTAAAGTTCTGTTGAGTTGTTTTGTCAGATCATTGTATATCATTGTCACATGCTGTGATACCACAGGGTTGTACAAAAGGGTATGTCAACAACAACCATATGCTTTGGCATTCTAATTTGTTTTATGCTTATTAGACATTTGTTTTGTTGGGAATTCAACTGTACATTGTTTTGCCGCATTTAACATGCAAACACATCATACTCGCAAAGCAATTCCTTTCTACTTTGCCAAAAGCAACTTTTCTGCCTGAATACACTTAACAAATTCAATTGTTCGCAGTCAGCACAGCAGCTCTTTATTAGAAGAAAGTTTAGAAACTCCTCCCAGAACTACTGCACAGCACTGTCTATTCATATGTTGAACCTTTATGCAGCTGCAAACATGTTTTGCAGAGATATAGCATTGGAATAGTGTTGTTACAACTTAAGCTACTCATTTTGAATGTTCTAAGCTCTTATATTTTATGCTTTTTGCATGACCTAAATTTGCTGAGAAAAAAATATCCTCTAACAAGAAGAAAGTAAGAGGTCTGTAATGTTTTTCTTCCCTATATGGAAAGATTTAAAAATGATTTGATGATTGGTATAAGCATATAATGCAGTTTAGCATATGGACCTGTAGATGACCGTTATTCCTGTCAAGGACGAGGACACTGGTTTCTTTAGATTGAGAAGAATATAAATTTAATAATGAAGATAAAAGAAGTAGAACATACATTAAACATTGAAACATGAAGGGACAAAACATTAAGACATACAGACATGGTACGAGGTCATAACCTGGGGAGAATATTCCCCAAAGATCTGTGGCCACACAGAAGTATGGAACTATTCTGCCCTAGTCAGATAGGGGAGCTTTGTTTAAAGACTTTGGTCACGTGCGTCAATCTGTTTCTAAACATTTTCCTGATGGAAGGACGCCTGCCTTGCTTCGACTACAAAAACTAAGGTCTTAGCAGATGGTTTACTAAAGGTCAGAATGACATCAATTTAGGAGCCTTATGGTCAGACTTTTCAGCTACACATTAATTAAGAGCAAGGTAATTAAGCTAATCATGAAATTCCTCTACAGACAGAATACAACTTAATTTTCTTCTGTCATGTAAACCACCATTACCTCTTAAAGCTTATTTATACACAACTCTAGCAACGAGTATTTCAATGTTGCCCAAAAACAAAAGAAAAATAATAGTAAAATTATTCTCAGTGAGATAATATTCCAGTAATAGCCTAAAACTCCCTACTGGCCAGTAGAACTGATGAAATGTTTAATGTGTGATGTGGAGCTTATTTAAGAAGGAAAATGAGGAACTAACATTTTTAACGAGACGAGATATCAACAAAGACAAAAGCATCACCTCACAACTAGTCAATTATTTTAGGCCTCATTCACAACACCATATTCTGGGGGACTCTATTTGAACAGGCATGGAATTCAAAAGTATGTGCACCTCCATTTGGTGCATTCACTGATCAAGAAAAAGACCAACAAAGTGTAATAAAGAAGGAAATCGTTGAATGTCTAGTACCAAAAACAGATATGCTTCCACATCACCCCAGCTTAATTGTTGCAATTAGTCAGTGAAGCAACACAAAGTTCTGTATTCACTGGCTTTCTGCTTTTGAGTTTAGTTTTCAAACCTACAATAGTTTTGACCAGAAGTTGTCCAGTATAAGCAGCAGCAGAAACAATGAGCTATGCAAAATGTTGTTAAATGTATTTCCTCTCTGTGGTGCACAAGATGGCCTTCTTGAACTCTCTTTGATGTGAAGCGCATATATAAAACAGCTGGTGTTGCATCCAGCAGAATATGACTGGAACGTTTCTTACATACTTAAAGTTACACTCGCAGAAATGACAAATGTTCTCTATGTATGTGCTTTAATGATGTACAAGTGATATAAATCAACTTACATGCTTTCACTCTCAACGTCCTACCATGAAAAATTTTTGCGTTTTCAAGTTTTCTTCTTGCTTCGACTTTAGCAGCTGTGCTGCTTTGCCCTTTTTTTCAAAAGAAAAACTAAACTGGTAATATGGTGCCATTATCAGATGATTAATATGAATACATACCTATCCACAGTGTAAGAAACGAGGTTACCTAAGTTGAGAACCAGCGCTGTTCAGTTCAGTATAGTTTCCATTGTTATGATTTTTAAAGTTAAACCTCCTTAAGATAAGCTGTTCTAACCTGTTACATATAACAGGTCCCAAGACCTTTCTGAGTGCATCGGTTAGGAACATTTTAATAAGAACTCAGTCTTCAGCATTACATTACCAAAGCACATAGGACAACATCACCAGCAGCTCCCTTACAGAGAAACACAGCGACTTCTTTACCTGCTTTGAGATGACTCAGAGTGACTAAGAATATTTTGCTTCTAACTTGAGTCAGTCCTTACTGTCAGCACAGATGATGTCAAGAGGATGCCCTCCAGTGTAAACCCCAGAAAGCTTCTGGTCTTGACAATATAGAAAGGGAAGGGATTGGTTGGACTAGCTGGAAGAAGTAAATTAAGGACAATTTGTAAATTCTCCTTAACTTCTTCTAAAAAAAAAGAGAGACCAAAGCATCCTGTGTTTCTACCTACATGGCTGTTCTAAAGAAAACATCACTGTTCACAAAGTAAGACTAAAAGCTGTAAAGATTATACTGACGGTGCAAGTGCAAGTGCTAATGTAAAGTTAAATAGTCTCCTTCTCTACAACTATGTTATGTAAGTAAAGGCATTAAAGTGACATCACACACATAATGTGTTTCCTTCATCAAGTTCAAACAAAGAGCCAGAAAGCTTCAGACTGGCTCACACAACATTTCACCTAAAAAAAAAATCCATTAACCTCAATTATAAAGAAAAACAGGACCATGTTTGATATTTTTGGTTTGTCAACAAATGCTTTTAATACTCAACATAAGTTACATTATAATAAGATGTAAAATACAAACTACACTAATCAGCCACTCTAAAAGTATGTTAATTATTTAATTTTTAATATTTCACTAATTTAATTTCTCATTGAAGATTTATACCACAACTCTAAAATGGTTGAGTATTCTATTTTTTTATAAAATAGAATACTCTGGCACCAAGATTTAGTTCAGTCGTATTGCTCCAAATCATAGCTTGCAGCCCTTGGACAGGTTTCTTATGGGCTGCTTCAAAATCCATAGGCAATTAATCTTTGCTGTCAAGGCTCTTGGCTTCAGAAAAACCTCTCTGAAAGCTGACTAAATCAGCATTATGCTGGTAATTTTCCCTCAACATTCAGCATGTGCAAGTTCTCTTTAGCAATGTGTTCCTTTTTGGCGTTCTTTTGGGCACTTGGATAAAAAGATATGGAATAATTAAGATTAAAATTAGTGTTCATGAGTGATGAATAATGTTTGCATTAGAGCGGGAAATGACAAAAAAAAAGTACATTTAAAAAAATAAAGAAAGAGATGCCGTAACAGCACTAATATTATCCACAATACTGAAAACAGTACAGGTGATTGAAATTAACTTTATCATTGAATTTTTGTATCATCAGAACAGCACTGTGCCAGAGACCCAGAAACAATGAATGATGATGTTATTTTTCAGCACCTTTAAATGCTAGGTACTGCAGTGCATGATTATGCTGCCAGGAAAGATATCCAGGTGAATATGTAATCATTTGCCATGGAAAAGTTTAGGAATTTTGAATTTTTCAAATAATAAAATTACTTGTATTAACATAAAGACTTCCACATTTGTTAAATCACTAAATGCATTTCTGCAACCCTCCCTCAAGCCATCTGAACATGATATTGTTTGTGATACAAAACTTTACACCACACACGTGTGCACACACAGTATCACCAAATTTAGGGGCTGATTAATCACCATGCTGCATGGACCAACACTTTCAATACTCGACTTTGCATTGAATTACGAGTAAACAGCTGCTCAATTAAGCACATAAATTCTTTAATCATCAGTTGTTATGGTTCCCAGAAGATTTTAACACCTATATTCCATATGTTCCAAAACAGAAGTATGCCAATTTAAATGCACATGCATTTGGTTGTCCTTCTCTTAGTAAGTGTTCCAGCCTGCATGGAGATGTGTGTGGTACTATTCCAGATGTTGCTTGTTTGTCCATTAAAAGAGAATAATGTGCATATTACTGTTTGTCAAATACTGCACCATTCATTGTTGCTTGGGCATACTGCTGCAAAGTCATCCCCAAGGCAACCGTGCAAAAGCTATAAATGTAAATCTGACTTTTAATCATTTGCAAAGGAAGTAAAATGTTGCTATTTGCTATTAAAATTCTTTGTATAAACTGTGAGGGCTGACAAGTGGGGTTAAAGTACTTCCCTCTGTAGGGAGGAGTCAGAGTTTCCTGCCTTTAAGAGAACAGATGGGGGGAATTAATGTCTCTCTGTCTGGATCATGATAGATGTATGGGGAAATTTCAACCATTGTTTCTTTGTGGACCTCGTTGTCTCCATTTTATTCATGGCCACATAAGGAGTAGACTGCAGGCAAAAAAGCCAGACTGCTCCTTTGTCTGAACCAGGTTCTCAATTGTTGGTCCAACTTGGCAATCATATTGAACTGGACTCATCGTTGGCCTTTACTGTCATCTGTTCACGATTTGATTTATGATAACTAATTGCTACATTTTATATACATGCATGTATTCATGTAATTTATATCACTGTTAGCTGAACCAACTGAGATGTTCTTGTTCCCTTTTGTTTCAGGCAGTAGGCTGAACAGCAGGGAGTATATGTGTCTCTTTTTGCATGCAGTGTGGTAGACCTAAAAACGGTGGTCTCTTGAGTATTTTTGTAGCTTTGCTTTACTTTGAAGTGAGTTGAAGTGTAGATTACAGTGTGTGTGATCACAGTAAGGTCATGTGCAGGAGATTACTGGGCTCAGCAATAAAATCTCCTTCTGTTACATACTGTGGCCCCCGTATTTATTAGATCCCGAACAATCTATTGACAGGAAAAATAAAATGGCTATTATCAGACATTGTTTTGCCTATTAAACACTGATTTATTTTTAATTTGTCATAAAACAGTAAATGCTGTAATGGGTCAGAATCTAGCAGAATGTTGCGCTTGTGGCATTTGTTAATGAGATGAACCTCTAACTATTTCAACCCTCAGTCTTCTTCATCACCGTCCTTTTGCTAACATACCGGGAGTAGCTATAATCAGGCAATTTTACAGCAGTGGCTGAGCGTAGTTGATAGGTATGTTCATACACCCTACAAAAACTGACTTTAAAAAAACAAGAAAAAAAAAAACCTACCAAATTTAGGTTAATTTTCCTACCTAATTTTTTTACTTAACCATAAAATTTCTTGTTCTGTTGGCAGATAATTTATCTTATTTCAAAGAACATTAACCTATCAAGAAACAGGTTAAAAAAATCTTTAAAAAAACCTACTAAGTAAAAATAATTATCTTACGTGAGATGTTTAATCTTACCTAGATTTTAGTTTTTGCAGTGCAGAAAACTGTAAATTGACTCAACAATTGTCCAGTTTCAGTTGAACTTCCTTTGCCATGTGTAATGGTGCAAGGTTTGTTGGGTCAATCATATTTTTCATTTACTTTGGATTGCTGAATTTGTGCGAACTTGGCTAGTTACTTCCTTTCTGATTGCCGCATACTAATAGTGTTTTGTGTGGTGTGGTCAGTAAGTTTGATCTACAATTTGAAGAATGTTCTTACCATTCGGTGGAGCAGACATTTCGTTATTATACACGGTTCTTGCAGTTAGTAAAAGAGACATTTACACTGTATGTTATTAATAGCATTGTTGTAGTTATAGTAGTCTAGCATAACATAAACATTTTTGTTAGCTGTGCATTGAGGAACATTTTAGGAAGAATGACGTGAATGCAGAAGAGAAAATGTTTATTCAGAGCGGGACCGTAAAATAAAAAAACGATTAACATTACGGTTTGTCTTTAACAGCCGTCATTATGTCAGTCAGTTTACTTAGTCAGAAAATACTAAAACATGACATTGCATCAGAGGGCTCCATAAATAATGTTTTTCCAGTAACTTCACGTCATACGTTGCTTATATGCAGCATATAACTAAAGTTTAAATCTAAAAATTAATTAATACAGCTGTAGCCAGAGATTTCATGCTTTATTAAAAGTTTCTGTTCCTTGAAAATTCCTCTCTCATTTAAAATAAAACAAGTACTAAAAGGAAGAAAAATATTAATAAAAGTAATTGCTTGTTCCAACCATAGTCTATGCAGGGGATGAGACGCATTAGTCACGATAGATGTCAGATAACCAGCATCTTCCTCTCACCACCTCCACCAAATAGAGAGCTGCCAAAGTCCAGTCAATCATGAAGCTGTTAGGTGCGTCCCTTCTCCAACACACCTGAATAAAATGAATGACTTGTTACCAAGCTTCTGAAAACCTGGAAGCCATAAAGATGAGGGAATTTAGCCATTTGATTCAGGTGTATTGGAGAAGAGAACCGTATAAAAATTGTAGGTTACTAGATCTCAAGGACCAGACTTGGGCACTGATGATTGAAAAGACAGCCCAGGACAGAGCTGGTCTTCATGAAAAGCTTGTCCTGACTCATCCTGTTTATCTTAGTGGACCCACCTCTCAAACAAGCTAGTAAACAATAGGTACCTGTAGATTTCCACCTTGTTGATTTTTTAGTCCCTGGATGTTTAGCACAGCAGGAAATCATTCATCTTCCTGTAATTATTCACCCTCTCTGTCTTGTCAGATTTGATGATAATTTGGTGAGACAAGTTTTCATTTCTTTTTCTCCTCCTCACTTTGCACACAACAGGTGTTACCTGTTGGTAGTAATTGCTGGGCGGAGCAGATAGCTCTACTTTTCAGCAGGTGTTTGCTCCTAAGCATGCATCCTTGATCCTTCTGCTGTGTGTTGACGTGGCTGTTTCTGCCTAGCAACTCAGATCATCTGTCATTTAAGTGCCATTTGTTGTCTGTGGGCAGTTTGGCTTTTTTCTCTAGTTGTTACATCTGCTCAATTTTTTTCAAGTCTGTTGGCTGTGATCAGAGTGGCCTGCATCGCACGGCTTCCCCTTTTAAGTTAGTCAGTTCATCTGATTCGAGGCATCTGGCATCATCAGACCAAATAACCCTCTCCATGGATCATCCAACACCGTAACTCTAGCTGCGACTCTTAACTCCATTTCTGCAGGAGAAGATGTGCTTTGGTCACCGGTAGGAGACCTGCATTCAATGTGGTACCACATTCGCTAACTTGACTGATTTTGTTTTTGTCGGCAGAATGGCTGTTTGGCATGGTCAGTTCTGCTTTGCCATTTCAGGACGCTCTGCTTGTCGTGCATTTCTCAGTCTCTAAAGATTACATCCTGTTTTGTTGGTTCAATGGATCAGCTACCACCGTTTCAGTTCCAGTGGCAGATGTCCTATTGGCTTTAGAAAGCATCTCTGTGGCCAGGGTAGTGCTGGTGGTCCCACAGATTGAATAGACTTTGTTTTAATGGACCCATATGGTTTGATGCTTTATATTTTGTATTTGTGTGTTCATGTGGCTTTATTTTCTTTGAGTTCCTTTTTTTATTGTTGTGTTTCTCTTGGACACCCAACAAGTATCAGTGAGTATCAGTGTCTTGGCTGTGGTTTGTATTGCATTTTTTGACAGACATTGCTAATTAATTTAAAATGATTTTTAAATCTGTCATCCTCCCTTATTTTGGAAATTAAAGCATTATTAAAGAATTGAGGACCTGTTTACCATAGGTTTTACAAAATGAACCAAGTAAAAGCAAATAATATGAACAGTGAAAAATTCTAGCTATTGATAGGGTTTGAGTTTGTAGAGTGAGGGAGACGAAATTCATTCATTTTCTCACCACTTATTTTAATTTAGGGAAGTTTAGGGAAGCTGTAGTCTATCCCAGAAATTAAGAGGCGAGAGGTGGGTTACCCCTGACTGGTTGGTTGACCATTGCAGAAGCTTCAGTTAAAGGTAACTAACATAGACTTGTATTGCTTCACTAATCTTCTGGACAAGGGCAAAACTATTTGTAAAACCTGAGCTGGAACAAAGAATTATTATTCTCTTCCAATCCTACTGACTCTCACCAGCTCTGTGTACCTACACTGAAAATTCATTTGTAAAGTGTAAAAGCTCTTATCAATGTTTTTTTTTTCATAGTTTAGTTTACACATCATAATGAAATCAGTTAACTTTCATGGTTAAATACGGCTGCTTAAAAACATTAAAAGTCCTTTTTTCAACACATTATGTTAAATTTCTCATTAACTATAGAGAAATGACAAGATATTTTTTTATCAGGCAATACAAAGATATCTGTCAAATGTCTTTTAAACAAAGCACCTAAACAGAATGTTTATTTAATGATAACTCCAAAATTATATAGATATATATTTATTCATATATAATATATAGTTTTCACTCATGTCTGTCAGATTAAATAACTAAACCAGATAAGTGTTCTGATACTAACATATATGATTATCTTTATCTCTGTAATGATATGCATATGTGTAGGCTACGTGACAATAACCTCACGTTTGAGGTTAATGTCTTCTTTATTGTAGCAGACACTGATTTAAGTGATTTCATGCTGAGATTAAAGAAGTTTTCTTTCTCTTTAGGGACACAAGATTTACATTTCTAATCTGGTGATAACTCTTTTAAGACTAAAATGTTTTGACACGCTTAGAGCTAAAAATATGAACATGAAACAGATATGTGTTCCTCTGTAACACACAGACCAGGCTGATTGATATCTGAGTAAACTCCTATTTTGCATGACTAGGAATTACATCAGACCCGAAACCATGGATGCAACTGAAAATATAGGTATATTTTTTTTAATACAGCATTGGTGAAAGAAAGAATTTTTTTTATTATTCTTTCTTAGTAGGTCGACATATATTGGCCCTGCAGCAGAATCATAAAAATATGGCAGCAGATCCACAACGGCCTGTCCAACCATCATCGAACATAGATACACATTCATGCACCAGCTATGCTGACAGTGGAGGCAGGGAATCAATTCATTTAAGCTTTATTTGTGTTGCACCACTTCACAACAATGTCATCTCAGGGTGCTTCAGAGACATCAAATTGAGCCAATTCGTGATAAATAGCCTATGTAAGGGAAATTAAAACATTGCATTGAATCTTCACGTCAATCCAATATCCCATCCTGAGCATGCATGAGGCGATAGTGGGACAGAAAACTGCCTTTAAACATGAGAAAATAAACCTCCAGCAGAACCCGACTCAGGGAGGGCAGCCATCTGTCTCGACTGGTTGGGACGTGAGAGGACAGGAGAGACAGAGTAACATGCACTGCAAGTGTTATTCAGGAAGACCTGCAGAGAGAGTAGAAATATCTTAATGATGACAATACCGTCATATATTTATACATGAAAAATAAGCAGCAGAGAAAGTAGCAGGTGCATCATGGGACATCCCCATGATTGCATAAGTAATGGGCAACTAGACTTTGAAAGGAAGGTTTTAGGCTTGATTTTGAAGGTGAGAGGGTGTCTGCCTCCCGTACCTACACTGGGAGCTGGGTCCATAAGAGAGGGGCCTGATGGCTCTTCCTCCCATTGTGCTCTCAGAGACTTTTGGGAACCACAAGTAGACCTGCAGTCTGAGAGCGAAGTGCTCTGTTTAGAATATATTTAGAATATATGGAACTATGAGATCTCTGATGTACAGTAGAGTTTGATCATGGAGAGCTTTATATGTAAGGAGAAGGATTTTAAACTATATCCTAAATGTAACAGGGAACCAATTTAAAGATCCTAAAACTGGAGAAATATGATCTCTTCTGTTAGTTCTCATCAGAACCCTCACTGCAGCATTTTGGATCAGCTGGAGACAGCTGGAGGAGGGTGACGTGTCTTGCCAAAGGACACAACAGATTGGCTGTCACCACTTGTTAAGAAGAAAATCTCAGGTTAATTCAAGCACCAGTCCAGAGGCCTCATTTATGAAGCTGGTGTTTGAACAAAAACTGGCGTACGCCTTTTATAGGCAGCTTTTGGAATTTATAAAATTGAAACTTGGTGGGATAAGGTCCTTAACTCCATGGCATTGCTGACCCTACCATATGCATATATCAGTGCAGAAGAATAAACTAAATTAAGTCAAATATGAGACATTTGTGCCAAATCAAATATTTACATTACATTACATTTATTTAGCAGAAACTTTTCTCCAAAGCAACTTACGTCTGAGAATAAGAACAACACAAGCACTAAATCAAACAGTAGAGGACATCATAGATAAGTGAAGTCGAACTGCTGTAGAGTTGGGCACAGGTGTTGCCTGCAGTGCTAGGTGCTATGTTAATTAGATCTGAGTTTCTGCAAAGAGCTAGAACAAATTTCTCAAGTTAGTATAATTTACTATTGAAATCTACCATCTATATGTTATTTCTTCTTGTGTATATATAATGTTTTTGTATATATATATATATATATATATATATATATATATATATATAAAACAAAGAAGCATGTTTGATATTGACGTTCCTGCTTGCACACACACACACACAAACCTCAGGATTTAAAACAGAAAGAAAAATGTGTTCTCAATAAGAACCTCAAACAGTAAAATATGTTCTGTCATTGTGAAACAAAACCCTGCTGATTATAAAATACACTTATGTAGCTAAATCACAAGGCAGACAGTATCCACCTAAATATAAATGTACCATAATAATTAAGTTTTAAATGAATGATAATTGCAATTACAATCTCATGGTATCCAGGCAAAGTGCTTATCAGTTATTAGGCTACAATCAGATTATTTTCTCACCTCAAGCTGTTCAGAAAATGAAGTGATAATTGAATATAAAAGGCAAGCATTCTTAAGCGTAAAGATGCATAATGTCTTACTCACTAAGCCAGTCTTCCAAGCACCACTGCCAGATGCCAGTAAGCCTTACTGGCATTGGGCATTGGAGTGAGTGATTTTTCAGAGACCAGCAGAACATATTGGCTCACAATGACAAAATGCTCATGAAACAGTCCAGACTGGTCCCGTGCTGTGCTCTTGAGCTTATGTGTGCTTTGGGTCCGGCATTGCAGAGACACACCAGGAGGAACCACAACTTGCCAGTTCCTCTACGAGTGCAGGCAACGCTGGTTTCCCAGTGTAATCAGTTCTATTGCTGCAATAAGGGCACCAAGTGAAAATTAATCTGCTTTTATTAATGGCAAAGATTTTCATTCTCTATACATCAAAATCATATGTGAGACAAACATATTGCTCACCAATAGTGGTTTATTGGCCTGGGTCTACCCATGACAGCAGTGTGGAGGGCTAAATTGATGCTTGATGCTGGATGAAAGCTGGCTCGTAGGTAAGGATTAGTATAAACATTGCTATTACCACTACTACTGTTTCTAATCCAGTCTCTAGGCTAGAAGGTGGGAATGGTTATGTCTTTAAATGGATTATCTATTTATTAATTTACCAGAACAAACAGTAAATGTTTATTTTTTAATTTTTTCAACAATTTCTCTTTTTCTATTTCTTAATACAGTTCTGCTGTGGATTGCATGCATTTATTTAGGCCATTTTCCCTTCTGAGGGGAACTTTTACACACCTCATCTAACATGTGTCATTAATGCTTCTTTACCTCAGAAAACTGCATTTCCCCCCATCTACGCAGTTCTTCCTATCCTTGTGATTAAAGAAGCCCTATGGGTAATAATTTTTCCAGTCTATGTTCAATTTATCTTCCCAAATCTTAAAATCATTGATTACAAGTGTTTCTCTTAGATTTTGGCTTTAATTTATGTCCTTGCACAGCATGATAACTTAGTACTGAATGCAGCATGAAGCTTTCACAATCTCTAGGTTATTAATTTTTAATTTCTTTTACAATATTGTCTCATATTGTCAAATGTGGCATCAGGGGCCTATAACTATCCCTGGAAAACTAAGGGCCTCTAACATGAGAGTGGTAACAATATCCTCGTTGGACTTCTTCATAAGGAGTATCACTTTCAGAAAAGCACACAAGTTTTTTGGCCTATGTTGTTCAATGAAAGGAACTTGGTTATAACCACTAGGGGTCCAAAGTGGTGAATCAAAAGGCTTCCGTCAGTGCATCTAAGGACTCTTCAACGGGTGACAGAGGAAAGGCATAGTTTCTGCTTTTACCAGATCATAAATTACCTATGCATTAGCTATAGTGCGTCATCAATAAGTCTAATGGAGGGTTGCACACATTACACAGTTTAACCCTTTAAAGCCCAATCTAAGAACAACTGCAAATAACAGTCCCATTTTTCTGATGTCTTTATCTGACATTTTAGCAAAATCTGAAAAAATGCTAATTAACCTTTGGGTATTTTTGATATTTATTACAATGTGATCAATTATGACATTGGAACAGATAACACTATTTTACATGTTGCTAAATGAGATCCATGTGGTAAAGGCATATTTTTCTCTGTATTGTTTAACTGTTTATCAAGGTTGAAAAGATGTATTTTTGTATTTTATTCTCCCCAAATAAGCCTAGTTTATTTATTCAACTATATCTATGAAAAACAATTATATAAAAGAGATGCGTTGGCACATTTTTACATACTCATTCACATTGATTCATTGTCAGTGCGTTATTTTATTCAAACTATCCAAGCTATCCATTATTGTCAAGTTAAACCAGTGTATCTGTTGGTTTTCTTGCAGCCCACCCAACTGAAGCACTCTGCACAACAAATCGAGCACTCCCTGCTCAATCCCAGCAGCACACCCCACATCTTAAAAATAATCAGCTCACCTATAACTTCCTTTGTTTAGAGACTTCCATTGTTCAGAGACCTGAGCTCAAAGTTCAGCCAAAGACATTACCGGTATGGCTATATATTTTCAATGTGTTCCTGAACCTTTTTTATTGATTTTGAGGTGTCAGCTTGCCAGCGGTCCTTCTCAGCTTAAATCAGGAGGCATGGGACTGTTGCATCTTCAACAAGATTACCATTTTTATTATTTCTCTTTGTCCAGACATACAACCCATTCAAACTAATCATTGAAAGATTTTAAAGACTACTGCTGCACATGATTGGGGAGGACAGCCCATTGAGGTGGGGTTACAATATCAAAGACTAAAATACAGCTACATGAAAACCAAAACCCATCCAAATATTTACATATATACAAACATCAAATACACACTCAAATGTCTACAAATATCTTAGCAAATTACTTTGCAGCGTCATCTCTCTAAATGTTTTAAATCTACAAACATATTTCCCCCCTCCTCGTTTGCATGGTTTCTTCCACAGGCTTTCGGAAGAAACCACTTCCCTCCTTTGGTTCCCTTTGCTGCTAAGAAGACACAAGGTTAGTATGGGCATTACTTGCTGAGTATTTTATTTAACACACTTAACCTTAAAATAAACAGAAATGCATCATGATATTTCAACCTACTTCATGTACCATCTTTCCACAGAGGAAGAATGGCAAGTCTCCCTCTGCACCCAAATCAACACCTCATTCCTTAATATCAATAAAATAATCAGTGTGCTTTATTTGCCTTTTTAACCATTACATAAACATGCTATTAGTGATGGGAGTATATTTCTCCATCACAGTCTCCAGCTACCTGCAACCCTGACTTGGATGAAGTGGTTAAGAAAATGGACGGATTGATGGATTTTATTAATTTGCAGCAATCGTGATATAAAAGGAATCTTTAAGAACATAGTAAAAAGTTCTCCAGGAAAACATTTCCCACCCTATCTTTAGCATTTGACTGCTGACACATACTTCATGTGTCTTACATTTACAGTTTTACAGTTAGTAATCAGACAAAAGAAAGCTCACACTTTAAATCACATGTTAGAATTAAACCTATTCAACAGTGGAACAACTCTTCACCCTGTTAAAAGGGAGGGGGGAATCAGAGGAAGTTTGTAGCTTAAACTCAGTCATACATTTGCTCTAAAAGAGGAAGAGTTGCTCATCTTTATTTTAGTCTAAAAAGCCTTAGTCAACTCTGAATTTAAACTAAGTAACGCATTTGGACTGTCACTGAGGAGGGGAGCTTTGTGCTTTGCCAACAGAGCTTCTGTCATTAAGGTGCTATTGCTGCTTTGCTTTGTTACACTGGAGACTGATGAAAAGATGAGAACAGAAGAGGTGCTGATTGAAAGAAGCCAGATGTCCCTCATTAAAAACAATGAAAGCCAGGTCACTACTGGACACAGCCATCCTAATTCACATAGGTTTATAAACAACCCCACACTATGAGACTTATATCTCCTGTGGGATGTCGGATCAGGGATGATTCCTTGTATACACCATGTCAACTTCGAGAGAAGGCGGATAAATAAGAAATGCTTCTTTGTTTGGCGCCATGAAGAGTGCATGCTAGTTAGAAGATGAGTCAAGATGTCAGAAATTTGACTTGGAAGCAAATGTACAATTTGCATGATGAATTGACTGTCTGTGTTTCAGTAAAGCACATTATGGAGAGTTTGGTGATCTTTGAACCAATGCATGATGGTTTATATACCCATTGTTTTCATTTTACATTTTTGGGGATATAAAATTCACTATTTGCAATAAGGTTACTTTATAAAAAGTGTTTTTCTGTCGTTTACAAGGGAAAGACACTGATATGTAAAGTGTACCTACCTGCTTAGCAAATAAACACTGTATGTAACAAATGGGTACAGTCAGAATGTATGAAACACTAAGCTTTGCATTAAAATACAATAACACAGATTTAGCTGTACTCCTCTAATCAGTGAGTTGGTGATTATTAAAAGTTATTTCCCAATAGAATAGATTTTATACCCTTATAGTATCTTTGCAGATCAAAATACCTATAGATAGTGTACTATCAGATAATATTTACTAAAAAATTATGCTAAATGCCTCAGACACTGTGTGTAAAATCCTGTTTCTGGATCTGATGAGCTGATGAGGTCAGTAGAAAGTCTCCAGAAAGTTCCTTCATTAGGATTTTACATAACTACTTTCTGCATCGCCACCACATCTTTATTTCCCAGGGTCCCTGATTGGTAATTAGAAGTGTTTGACAGTCAGGCTCTGTTGTTGTAGTGCTCTGTGTATTATGATGGGAAGAAGCATGTTCATTGGTAATTTACATAAAAAGCCTTTGGGACAAATGAAAGACCTGGCATTTGATTTCCTTTATGATCAATGAGAAGTAATGATTGGAAGAGGCAGAGGACCGACGCCACAGCAGAACAGCTCTCATTATAGCAACTTTAACTGTTCAAAATGTCACCTCTTTCCTTTTATTACGAACTTTGCCACATTTTAGACCAACAGGTAGTGTGAGTTTTCTTTCAGACACCAGCTACAGCTTTCAAACTATCCCTGCCGACTTGCGAGCGTGTCGTCAGCCGCTTCATTTTGACGGTTACGACAAGTGAAAGAAGCAGTTCACCATGTTTCATCCATAAATTAACCCATCAAACCAACAAATAAACCAGCTTAACACGAGGAGCATTCTGAGGTTGTACCATCTCTGGTTTGCTTCCTCTTTGCCTCACCTTCCAGTACAACCAGATAATGCAGCTGGAAGTCATCCTACATGTATACACTCAGTTAGATTAAAATAATATTTTATGTTATAAACATGCTCAACAGTTTGAGAAGAGAGAAGAAAAGGGAGCTGGTATCATCAAGGAATATGAGAGAATATTTGCTTACAAAGAGGAAGCATAACTGTATATTAATACAACTGAATTCCCAAAAGTCAATCTGATATTTCTTTCGTGCTTGTCAGAATGATGGACATGTCAGAAATTGTGAGTGAAAAGCAGCTTACTGAGACTCTGCCAACTATTGATCTCTTAAAACATTTCCTGAACGGTGTTTATGACGACCACAAAACCTCTTAAAAAATGCACAGTTGACTATTCCCCCACATTGTGATTAACAGATATTGTGCTGTGGGAAAGCAGTTCGAGTGCTTTTGCTTTTCAGTGTGCTCTGTTCGAAGCAGTGCTGCTTGTAGAGTCTGACAGCTGCGGGAAGGAAGGATCTGTGATAGCGCTCCTTTTGTACATTTGGGGTGCAGCAGTCTGTCGCTGACAGGCCTTTCCAGTGCTGTCACGCTCTCAGGCATGCGGTGAGAGACATTTCAGTTAAGCCACCGTCCTAGGTTGAGAGAACCGAGTCAATCTTCTGGGGGCAGTGTGGGATTTACTGTATCACCGGAGGACATTTTCACATGTAGGCCTTCCAAAGGGTAGACAACCGCTTTAAAAGCTGAGACACAGCCCCCCAACCCACCACCACCATGCAGTTTAGACCTGTAGTGAACTTCCTATCAAACACACATCATCAGTGAGTCGAGTAATTGCTTCACATGCGCCGTTTGATTCCATTACAGATGGACTGATTGACGAGATGAGCCCCTTCATCACACGGTGACTCATCCTGTCTAAAATGACTGAGCAGCAACAACTGTGACTGCCTGGATGTAGTGGTGATGATGATATGTGTGTGCCTTTTACAGATTGACATGTTGGCTTTGGGGAGAAAATGAGAATGAACAGTGACAAGTTTGAAAAAAAAGAGAAAAAATGGGGGAGGGGGGGGGGGGTGTTGTCGGATGTTCAGTTTAATCACCTCACCCACTAATATCATTAAACATGGTCACTAGAGAAGTTCAGATTGATTGAAAAGGCCTAATTTAAGCATGTTGGGGTATCTTATGCTATTTTATCATTATTTTATTAGTATTTATACTTTTATTGTATTGCTTAATGTGTTCATTTATTTTAGCTTGAGAGCTACTACCTTAATTTGGTTCTACGTTTTACTGAAAAGGTTGCCAGCATTAGCAACAAATTCTCTGAGCCTGACCAACTCAGCCCGTTGCATCCAACTAGTGATATCAAACTCTGCTCTTTCTGTCCTCTAAATGAGGATGAAGTCTCTAAGCTGGTAACAAACTCTAAACCTACCACTTGTCCACTTGATCCTGTCCCTACAGGTATCCTGCAGAGCATCCTACCCACAATCAGATCTGCTTTAACCCA
>JBAMHX010000010.1:18440011-18450850 GCA_037177515.1 Pseudomugil tenellus
CCAATCAGCCTAATCCCCAAGCTGCATGTCTTTGGACTGTGGGAGGAAGCCGGAGAACCCGGTGAGAACCCACGCTATCACAGGGAGAACATGCATGTACATAGAACTTTATCTATTAAAATACTGCAACTTTTGGTTGCTTAAATTTGGCAGCATCAGATTGTTTTTCCACACCTTATAACAACTGTTAACACTTTGAGCTGGAACAATAACTTCCCAATTAAATTAATATGACAATGTCTGAAAGTGTGACAAAGTAATCATTTATCATTTTTTTAATTTAAACAATTGTATCATTATTTCTAACATAAAAGGCAAATATTGTTCTTTTAAACAATTGAAAAAAAAATATTAATGTTATGTATTGTATTCCCTAAGCTGCAAGCTTATCATAGTGTGGTGTCTGTGTGTCCGGAGAATCCAAGAAGCTATCTTTGCCCTGCTAGGATCACCAGTGACAACCAGGTAATTAGGGGTGGGACTACACCAAGTGTGGCTCAAAGAACCGGAATCAGAAACTCTTTATTAGTTTCACAGTGGAGAAATTTACCTTGTTACAGCAGAAAGTGTATAGGGCAGGCGAAAAAAATATTAATCAATTTTCCATACTGCTTAATCGAATTCAGGGTAGCAGGTAGCTGAACCCTATCCCAGCAATTATTGAGCGAGAGGTGGATTGCCAGTCCATCACAGGACCAACCAGAAGACAAACAACCATTCACACATTCACTCCTAAGGAAAATTTCAAAAGACAAATCAACCTAGAACATATATCATTTGATGGGCCGAGTACCCAGAGAGAACCCACACCAACACAGGGAGAACATAAGTTCTCAGCTCAGCTGGTAGTAAATTGACTCAATTAATGGGACGGGATGCCGTTTTGACCTCATGTGGAAAGAGTCTGCTGGGAACATCTGGCAAAATCCCCTGTCAGAGAAAGCTTTACTTCGCACCTCCTGCACAGCTTACACCATGTCCTCGGAGAGAACATTATTATGTGGACTATGTTCTGTGTCTCTGTTGTTGAGGCAGCCAGCTGAAGCTGTGGCTCTGAAGTTGTTGGTGCTTGTCGTGGCAGTAATCCCAGATCTCAAAGCTGGATATTAGCAGTGAGGAGATGCCGTCCAGCTGAAAGTTTATTGGGCCTTCTTGGCCTGTGGGATTCTGGAGGTGCTTGATGGGTATCAACATGCTAAGTGGATTGCTGAGGCATATGAGGAGTTAGAGGAGAACTTACAGGATAGCTTCATGGGGATTCTGATTCAACTCAGGAGGGGGAAGCAGTGCTCTGTCAACAATATGTACAGTGGTGATGGGGGGGTTGCTGATCTTGAACTTGTGGGTCACTGGAACGAGTACTTCGAAAATTTCCTCAATCCCACCAACACAAATCAGACAGAAAAGGGTGGAGTATCTTCTCCAGGTCAGGAATGTGGTTCTGCTCCAAGTACAGGAGTTCAATCATCTCAGGATATTGTTCACAAATGAGGGAAGGATGGAGCGTGACATAGACAGATGGATTGGTGGTGCATCTGTAGTAATGCAGACTCTGTGCCAGTTTGTCGTGCAGAATGAACTGAACCAGAAGTCGGAGCTCTCGATTTACCGGTCAGTCTACATTCCTAACCTCAACTATGGTCACGAGCTATGGGTAGTGAACCAAACAAGGACATTGTGAAGAACTGAAATGTGTTTCCTCTGCAGGGTGGATAGGTGGAGAAGCTGTGAGGGTGAGAAGCTCTGTCACCCTGGAGGGGCTCAGAGCAGGGCCTCTTTTAAAATGCTTTTAATGTTTTTATGTAAAGCACTTTGAACTGTTGTGTACATAAAAGGTGCTATACAAATAAACTTGCCTTGCCCCTTCTCCTTTGTTTTAAGATGAGCCATCATGCTCAGTTATCTGGCTAGGATGCCTTATAGACAGCTCCCTAGTGATGGATGGACGGACGGACTGACGGACTGACTGACTGACTGACTGACAGACAGATCTTACATGTAAATGTGTGAAGGGATAAAGAGGTCAAACTAAATAGCATGAGCAGTTAATGGTCATAAATAATAATTTGACTATATAGAAAATTCAAGACTAATTTCCTGAAGTAAATTAACGCTATTTATCACACTGGGCTGTAAGGTGGAGAATTGGTTAGCGCTGCAATCGCACAGTGAGATGGTCGTTGATTCAATCCTCGGCTTTCTGTGTGGAGTTTGCATGTTCTTCTCTTGTTAGCGTGGGTTCTTTCCTGGTACTATGTCTTCCTCCCACCATCCATAGACAAGCACATTAGGTTGATTAATTCTATTGTTCTACATCCCGTGACCCTGAATTGGATGAAGCAGTATGGAAAATGAATGGATGGATATTTATCACAGTTTTTGCCAAATTATGTACTTTTTCTGTCAGTTTTGTGAGTTACTACTAATTCTACAATTTTCCACCCTGTTATATTTGTATCTTTGAGCAATTAGTCAGCAAGTTATACAATCTTCATCAATGCTTACAGGGAACAACTGATGACTGATGAAAATTTCTGCCATCCTAACAGTTCCTGGTGGTTATTCTTATGACATCATGACAGAAACTTGTCAGCAGAGTTTTGTTGGCAATAGGTCACAACAAATGCTTAATCCTCATGACAAATAAGTGCAAAAATAACATCACTGTTGTTTCCCTGCTTACTAAGACACTTCTTTTATCCATTTTACTGTAAAATACTGTGTCTTTTTAAGACATTGACTCCATCTCCATTTGTAGATCAGCTGGGTTGTATATATTAAGAAATAATGACATAAGTGATAGAAGGTAGAGGAGCTAGCAGTCTGGTGGCTGACTATCACAAAGTTTTTCCTCTATAGGAGCTAACTAAGAAGAATTGAGAGGAAAAAAATGGAAATACTGTTACAAACGCTCAAGGACAAGATGCTACGGTACCATGTCCAATATTTTATTACCTTCCACTAAATTCCATTGAGGCTTTTTGTAGAACCTATACTTGCTTACTTCTCTTTGGATAAGTGGCACAAGTGACTATGAACCTTACAATAGGTCCATGTTATAAATGATTACCAACAAGATCACAGTTCAGCTGAACTGTGTGTACTGTGTTGCTAAATCTATTTAATGATTGACAGTTTTAAAGTAATCATGTTTGATACTTGTCCACTGCACTCAATCATTAAATATTCTTTTAAAATGCCAAATTCCAAGAAGTAACTAACAATTAATAGAAAAAATCCTAAACCCAGCTTTTAGTATTATGAAAATAATAGTTTGTTTTCTTTTTTACAGTTTAAACTTGATATTTTTCAACAATTTCTCAAGTTTCAAGTCAAAACATGGTGTCAGTGATTGCAAAAAGCAGTTGAAAAGATTTTGACTTTAAATCCAAGCATGACTTTCCAAGTCTGAGAAATGGGACATTTCTTTATGCTTGTCAAGCACCAGCATGAGAAGTCCCACCAGCTGTCTTCATGCTGTGCACTCAGCTCTGCTCCAACCTGCATGACACACATTCCTCACTGACTCACTAACTTAGTGAGTGTATATGTGTCTTCCCCCCTTTTTAGTCTAGCCTCATACCCTCACTTACTCCCATTGTGCATTTGTGCATGGGTGTGTTGTCTGTCATAAAAAAACAGTATTATATAAGATCTGCTGAATGGCTGACTGCCAATCAGAGTACTCCTACTCTCTATGAAAAGGAAGTACTACCTTATTAACAGCAGAAGTTATATTAAATGATAAACAGGGGTATTTTTGGTTAATAATACATTTGATTGGAGCATATAAAAACTAGCATTTTTTTTACTTACAAACTACCATAGAGATAAAAGAGTTGTTTTGTGAGTGAACATATACACAAATATAGTTCACACATCAGTTCCTGCCAGTAACAGAAAACAGGTTTCACCTGTTTATATCGTAGCACCTCAGCTTCTCAAACTTAAGCAATGTAGGGACACACCCTGGAATTGCCCTCCAGGCTTCACGCATGGAAACATACACACATGAAGACGTTCAAATAGATTTGTGGTTGAAACATAAAAACATTTAAGGTTATTCTTCATGCACACAATATGCTTCAGATGGTTTTGTTTGTTTTGTTTTGTGTAATTTACCTGTGCTCTCACATGTGATCTGCTTGATTAGCATAGCTTTCTGTTTGTCAGCTCTCTCCCTGGGACAGAGCAACAATGATACACTGCACCACTGTAGACCTATAATGTTTCTTTTGTTCCCTGTTTTCTTTTGATGGCTTTTTTTCCGATGTATGTTTTGCAACATTTTCAGTAAATTACATTTACACAATCATTACAGTCATGACATCGTGACCCAGTTATGATTGCAAGTAGGGTGTTGGCACTTTCAGAAAGTACAGACCTGGATTTAATACTTGGATTATTTATAAAACAAAAAATGTTGACTGGTGGTCAGGTGGGGCTGTTTGCAATACGCATCTCTTACAGACTGCTTACACAGTTTGAACTTAATTAAGTCACAACTTGAAATCTGACTTTGCATACACACTGGAAATAACTGGAAATAACACAGAAATTGTGCTTTGTGGATACTAGACTGTACAATCACCTAAGCGACATTTTAATGAGCTTTCAAGCATTTTTACTTCCAATTGTTTTGATAAAATAATATACTTTATATTTTGGGTAATGTTAGCCTAACTTTAGGAATATTACATTTAAGTAAACATTATCTGTCGCCCAGTGCATTTAACCCTCAAGATCACATTGAAGATCATACAAGAGAAAAAATTGTTTAAAATGTACCATGACAGTTCAGTCAGTGTGATAAAGGGTGCAAGCATGCAAGTCTATCTTGTAAATCTACACAAACATTCCATATGTTAATGTGGGTCAAGTGACTCATGCCTTAAATGCATTTGTTTGAATCAGAACCTGCCTCCAGGTCCACCTCCCTTTTTGATTCATAAAGAGGATAGGGAATGTGCCATATAAACACAATCTTGTGTTTTTAGCAACTGTGTGAAAGCACACACTCTCCCGCACACTTACACACTACTTTCCCATCATATCTTTACACTTTTATATTATTTCACACACCTTACAAGAGAGTCTTTCAAATACTAGGCGTGAGTGTCACCCACTTTCTGCAAGAGAGGACTGCAGTCATGGTTATGTGTGTGTTTATGTCAGTAGTGGTGTAGTGGGAAATACAAAGTGTACTTGAGAGAGAGAAAGACAGCTGATGAAGCAGGCAAAGGACAGAGGAGGTTGTGTGTTTCTGTCTGTGTTTTCTGTGTGGTGGCCTTTTCTATTTGGACTTCCTCTCTTAATTACATCATAATTTCTGTTTTCTGTTTCTTAACAAAAATTCATTCAAGATGAACAGATCGGGGAAGCTTGTGATGTTGCTGACAATGGTAGCAAATGAAGGCCTGTGCATTTGGCTGCTGCATATTGAACTTACATGCAGCAACAGTACAGGTTCAGTCAGGAAGAGAACCACCCCACGACAAACCACACCCAGATAATTATCTGGAGCAGATTTCAAAATAGTGCAAATTGGTCTCTTTACTAACTTTCTAATGAAAGTGAAACCATTCTTTACTTCTGTCTGTTTTTAATCACATTGTGCTTAACAAACCTGCACTTTCTGCCACTTATATGTTTTAAGTATTTACACCAGTTTCATATTAAATATCTATCAAATGTCTTGTGTCTTAAATGTCCAAACTGATTAAACTCTCACTCTTTTTTACTTGACAGTTTATTTAGATTGAAATAAACCACTGTATTAATTATTATGCAGCAAGCAGCAATAAATAAATAGCTTTAAACTTGCTTGAGAGTTGAAAACTATTAAGTCGAATGAGATTTTTAATGATAAATTATGGAAATGAGCAGTGAGGATGCAGTTCATAGAAAAAAGTTAAATAAGATGACAGAAAAAAGATTTAAAGTGGCAACTTAGCCTTTAACCAACTGCAGTGTGTGCAATCCTTGACATAAAGTGACGTAAATGGACAAATATTTTGTCTCCTTCAGCGTTTGCATATTATTACAATTGTATCCAAGACACATCTGCTCCCCGTCCCTCTTTGCTTCTCTCATTTGTCTCTGTATAGTTTGTTGTTCCTGCCAGGAACATACTTTTCCTTTTAAAGGAACAAGAGAGATAGAGTGAGGAAAAAAGAGTGGAGCAGAATCTTTCAGTGTCACAGAGCTCAAGAGGCAAGGCCAGGGGAGTGGATAAAGGTTAGAATCATAAAGATTTCAATCTGCTGAGTCTGGCATGCAGAGTGTCAGCATGTGGTTAGGCGCAGTCGAGAGATAAAGGAAGATACCAGATGAACATCAAAGAAACGAACAAAGTAATGACGTAGAAAATGGTCGTAAAGCTTTTTAAATATTCACTGCTGTTACTTTAACAATATGACGGCTAGAATAGGTAAAGAGTGCTCAAGTTTGCCCAGGCTTTATTCTGCATATCCCCATTAGGACAAATGCTGCATAAGTCATTTCTCACATGCGGAAGTCTTTTTGTTTGGATTCCTTTTGGATCTTTCATGGAATAGATACTATTCCGATGGATCACAAAATGATTTCCAGGATAAAAAAATAAAACTGCCCCAATCACAATTTTCTATAAGTATATGAAAATTGTCCGCATTCTGTGTGTTCATGATGTTCTTAACAACACTGTGAGTTTAAGTTATGCCATTATCTTTCAGTTCATCAGATGAAACTAACCTGATTATAAGTCGGATGTTTAAGCACTGCACGAGCATGCCTCTTTGTTTATAAAACCTCAAAGGATGATAAATGGTGTTGAATTGCTGACTAGTAAGGTTATAGCTGATAATTTACCATTTGAACTCACTTTACTAAAAACTTGTTTAGCAAAAAATAAAAAAATCACTTTTTAAAACATCCTCACATCCAAATTAAATCACGTACTTAACTTTCCTTAAGAAATGTAAGATTAATCAAGTTTTTCTTTCTTTTAATTTGTAACTAATCAATTTATCTTGATTATTCTGGAAAAAACTCACAGTTTTTTTAACAACATACAGCTGCAGCTGTATGTTGTTTTTTAACTAAGCTTAGGTTTGTAATGTTCAGCCTAAAAAAAAAAGTTTTTCCTTTTTCCTCCAAGCTTCCCGTTTGACGTTTTTCCATCTCTCATTCTTTCTTTATTCTCTCTTTATGCTGCAGAGTAACGCGACATCAATAGTTTCATTATAATTAGCAAAAACAAGAATCCTCCATACTGGGACAAATTTGACACTTCTGAACGTGTCTAATTTCAGACTTTTTTGTTTTGTTTTGTTCCAGGAATGTTTTTCTTTGACTTTCGGGGCAGCCTATAAACTTTTGGGGCAGTTTCGCCACTAACCGGAGCTCATTTCCTGGCAGTCAGTCTCGCGTGCAGTTCAGAACATTTTGTTTCATTTTCTGACTGTGGCTTCCCATCAATCCCTCCCCTCTTGTTCTTCTGCCTCTCTTTTCCCTGGCTGTTTCCGTGCGAGAAGGAAGGAGGCTGGTTTACTCTGGAAAACTGTGAGAGGAAATGAAGAGAAGGAAAGGTTTTCAAGGATTAATCTTTTCATGGAATTTATTAAGCTTCAAGCAAAGCAGACAAAATAGGCGAATATATTAAGAAGAGAGGAAGTTTAAAAGGCAAAGAAAACAGCAATAGTGCTGCTCAGTTTCATCTCTTCTTACTACTTTTATTTTTACTGGTCTGTTGTGTTCTTCATCTCCATTTCTTAAGACTTGAATAGGGAGTGAGAGTTAAAATGTGGGGGGTTTTACACAAACAGACTGCCGGTCAAGAATTTCCTGTTACTGTGAGATCTGGAAATCTGGAATGTTCTCCCAGCTCTGGCAGAAGAGCCCTGCAATTAAACAACTCCAAATATAAATCCCAGAAACATATGTTAATTTCTTTGCAGCTCAACAACATGCTACATGTACACAGGATGAAACCTGGAAGGCTGTCACAACTAGCAGCAAAAAACATAGCACGCACACACACACTCAGGTGACCTTGAAGTGAGAGAGAGTGTGCAATATGTACACAAATACACATATACACAAACATGCACGCAAAGGGGCTTGGGTCATTAACTTGCTGAGAAAGCACTTGCTCGGATAGTTTTATGGCGGAGCAGTACGTCATACGTGAGAATCAGACATCTTTTAACAATTATTATCTTTTTCTCAAGCTGTTTTTCCTTCAACTTTCACACAATCCCTTTTTAGATTTACTAGTTAAACGATTAAGTTGGCATAGGAAAAATTAAGCACGCTATAAGCACATTGTAAACTGAAAAGCTTGTGTATCCTTTATTTTTCTTTTATTAAACGGGAATCTGGTCAGGTACTTCAGAAACTGTTCTAATGATGCAACTAAAATGGAAACAACCTCAGTTAAACAAATTAGCACACTGTTAATGGCAGGGGAAAGAGTACATGTTGTTCAGAGCCTGAGGCAGACTTTTTCACACTCTTAATTGTGACAGGTATTGGCAAACCATTCTATCCTCTGTGCATATTGCAACACAGATTGGGTCATTCCTTTTTCCATTGTGAATTATGAGTGTCTTCAATCCTTTCTTTGGGGAAACGTTGGGGATTTCAGGAAACTTAACAGCCAAATCTGGTCCACATGACTGGACCTGCAGTGGGAGAAACTTCTCATTATACTTTTATGTCAGTGCAAAGAAGAAGAATATTTTATTGTATTTGTCTTTCCTTTAAAAGGTCATATTAGTTCCACTATGTATCAGGACTTATTTTGCACCACAAGCCTTCACTTTCTGTGTCGCATGTGGCCAATAGGAGATTTTTAAGCTATGAAGACTGTTTGCTCACAAAAAGAAAAAGCTATAGACTTGAAAATTTGTTTGGGGTGTGGGTGAGAAATGTATAACTCAATAGAGAAAACACACTTTCAGAATAGAAACACATACACACACCTGGGCACAAACAAACATTCCAGATTTGACTCTTTCATGAGAAGCCAACACTTTTTACTTCCTTGAAGCAAGAAAACATAAACAGATTGAAAAACATAAGGAATAACAGAGGTAACATGCAAAATTCCAGCTGTGTCTTTCACAATGAAATTTTTAGTGTTTATTGAGAAAACCACTCCTCAACACTGATAAAGGACGCAGGACAGATGTCTTCTTTGTTAAGGCTTTTGAAACATGCATGTGAATGTTCCTGGTGTCTGTTCGGCTTACTAAGACTTTGTCCTTTCTCATTATCTGAACATGCATTGTAACTCTGTCAAAGAGTATCAATATAATTCATTTCTTTATATTTTTATTTGGATTTATTGCAGCAATTGTGTGAGTGTGATAATATTCTTCCCTGTGATGAACATTACCATCCAGTTTACCAGAAAATGTGATGAGACAATCTGTCAACATCCTTCATAGATTGCATAGATTGTCAACACATAGCAAGATGTAAGCTTTCTTTGCAGCAAGTATAGTGAGGGATTGTACAGTTTTATCATAGGAGATCCATATTGTCTCAAGAGTTATCTGTTCAGTTAAGTCCAGTAATGTCCAAGGATGATAAGAAGATGTGAATGATTACTGAAAGTTAGTCATCAATCACTTTTATTTAAATATTACAACAGAAAAATAATTGTAAAAAAAGTAATTAGGCTCTTCATTTGTGGAAAATGAGAGTCACGGTAGTGGCTGAGAAAGGAAAGCACCATAAGAATTGCCTGAGGGCTGTTTTAGATTGCGGGATGTGGTGACACATAGGTTTTGACAAGCCATCATCTTCATGAACCTGTTTTATTACTAAACTGACATCTTCTTACTGATGGGAACAAAGAGTTGGGCAATGGTTACAAAATATGGGAACTTCTACCAAAATCACTTTATTGCTGAAGGAGGGAAAATAGAGTGCTTTAATATATGATTTTTGATTTATTTGTTTTCTAACTGCTTTGAATGTTGCACAGCAGCTATCATTATTGAATTTACAATCTAAGATCCAGTTTACTTCACTTTTCTGTCAAGAGACCTAGTAAGAAATATGATCAGGTAATTTTGTTGAGGATCTTACAAGGAAAAATAACACACAATGAGACAGAAATGGTAGGTGTTAAATATTTCAGACCAACCATGCCATGAGTCAAAATCTATTTACTTTTCACGCTTGAGAAAATTTAACTTATCTCAGTATCACACAGCATGCATGTTTTGTCCAGTCCAGGGATTTTATTGTAAAGAGTACACTTTTTGTAGATTATCTTGCGGTGCATGATATCCAAAGCTTACAATTACAATAAATTATTCTCCACAGATATGCCTGTTTCTGTTATTATGGTATGTAGAAGTCCAGACATCTGGAGAAACAGGTACTTTCCCATTCGTAATGTCAACACGGGTAGCTCCTTTTAACCACTGACTTTCTTTCTCTCCTCCTTCCTCATGATCCTATTCCCCCATCTTTTTTTTTTACTAATCACCCATTAAATCTAAGGATATGAACAGCATGGACTTATCATATTTCTCTGTCGGCCATGTTAGCTTTACAAACCTGCTCCACAGCTGTTGCTAAGTAACTGTTGAACTTGTGCCCATTTAAGCGTGCAATGTTTGGCATGTCACCATAGCAACCATAGTTATGGAGAGCATGGTTAAATATTTGTAAAGGAGAAGTTATTACAGAAGCAGGATAAACACACTGTATTTGTCAAGGTTTTTAGGTAAAACTGGACCAGGGAGACAGAAATGGAGGAGAAAGAAGTCGATGGAGCGCATCTGAAAAAGGCATAAACTATCTTTAATCTATATTAATCTATGGTGATTACATATATATATG
>JBAMHX010000010.1:18463656-18476865 GCA_037177515.1 Pseudomugil tenellus
GAAGGCTCGGGCAGAAGCAAGTACAAAAGCACAACTAAGCTATATCTCGACATCACATTACCTGTGTGTGTGTGTGTTTGTGCGTCTGTGTGTGTGTGTGAGTGTGTATACTGTATACACATAGAACACAGCTACACAACCATCAACTTCTGTAAATAAAGCAATTTCCACGTTACAGCAGCTGTATTTAGAAAGTATGCTGCTTAAATAGCGTAGGTGGGTTAGCTAGGGGGTTTCACAGCACATATGATAGAAAGAATACTTTCCTATATTCATGTTTATAGAGCAAATTAATTTCTTTTTCTTCTTTTTTAAGCTTTTTTTGGGACAATCCCATTTGGAATAAGAACCTTACTTTGAAGGGAGTCCTAAAATATGCAAAACAAAAATATAGATATATTTTCAGTTTTATTATTAAAACACACCTTTGATATCAAGATATTCAAGCATGAAGCTGATTACATACATAACATAAACCAACACAATGTGTATCTTTATATGATCTAAACATTATTTATTTATTACAGTATTACCATGTCAGTTTTTGTGGATCCCTACACGGTATTGGAATATAAAATTTTCACTGTATATATTTCAGATACCAGTTGCACCTTTGAAGATGTTAGTGAAGGTTTGTCTGGCAAGGTTTTGATTGTTTTTTTGTTTTTTGTAGTCAAATCACATTCCTATTTTTATCCACTTTCTCTCCGGCCACATTGTGTTGCTGCCCACAAACCCAGTCACAATAACTTGCATTTAGTGTCACAGTTCCTGTGTAGTTCTACTGAGTGACTTTCCAAGGTATTTTTCACAAAATGCTCTAAGGAACAGTTCATTAACCAAACCATAGAACCACAAGGCAACGTTATTTGTATAGCACTTGGCATAAAACATTACAAATAATTTCACAAGCCTAAAAGTATTAAGATAAATATTTAATATTTAAATATGATATGTTTCTTAGTAAAGCAGGATTGCATATGCATGTTAATGGTAGACCACAAATGAACTGCCACACAGATCATCTACCACATGCACCATAGCAGAAAAGTTCTCCTTTTACTATCTTCAGAGTTATTTTGCAATATAGGGAGAGCAGGAAGGCTCCAGAAGAAACAAAGGAAAACAGCAATAAGTGAGAACTGGAAGGGAAGGAAGGAGGAAATATTTGTGTTGAGACATCACTGTAACAGAGGGGAAGTGCTTTCCTTTTATAGCAATGTTCTCTCTCTCTCTGGCACATTCCTCAGATACACACTTCACTACTCCCCTCCTCCTGGCCTCGTTTCCTCTGACTTCTCTTCTGTGACGCAAATACAACTGGGAATGTGGGAGGAGATAGACGAGGAGAAGGAAGAAGTGAGGGGGTGGGTACTGGTGAACTATGAGGAGCTGAAGGCAGAAAAATTCCCTAAAATCCTTCCTTGTGGCTGTTTTCACCACTTTTCTTTTCCTCAAACTCTTGTGTTGAACCTTTACTTTCACTGATGGCTCTCCTTTGGAACGAGACATTAATTTGTGACTACAGACTTTGTTTTTAAAACTTTTAGTCAAACAGGCTTCAAGAGAATTTGCCAGTTTCTTACTCAAGTGTCATTTAAATTTATCTAAAAAACAAAACAAAAAAAAAATTAAAAGTCCCTGTGCTTGCACAGCAAAGCTGATTGAATTCAGCCCCTTATACATTTAAGAGCCTCTTATACATTTACTTTTATGGTTACAAAGCAATGCACTGGAAATTTAGAAGTCATAAGTGCCAACTTAAAAAGCACATGATTTATTAAGCCACCATATATGTTATAACTCAGAACCTTTCTATTTTAGAGAACGAGAAGTGAATCTAGTCGAGTACGTATGAAATGCACAGAAAAGCAGAAACGGTACCAATGTGCTGCAGACATAAAAATTTAGATTTATAACATGAATGCTAGTCTGCTTTTATGAATTTGGGCAGTACAAGCTTTATCTATAATGTCATGAAAATACAGCATGAGAATATATATACACAAATCAAGTTACACTGATATACGGGTTACTTAATATGCAATCCTGCTCTGTGAAAGGTGTCCCTCATAACAATCAACATTATAAACAATATTGTGAAAATCCAACAATTGTTTGATTGTATAGCATCTCATCAGCAAATGAAAACGTTAAGTTAAACTTTGCCTAAACTGCAAAGAATTTTAATCCCTATAGCTATCCTATCTAAAATGACTTGACTACAGCATCTTTTTATGAGCTTTCCTCCTGCCAGCCATTTATTTATTTGAATATACTTTGTAACATGTATATTTCTGTAATGATGCTGTTGCTGTTTGGATTATTTTCCTCCCAATGTAGAGTATCATATGCCAGTGTGAGTCATATTGAGGCACCTGTTACAACATACCTGACAGGAAGACTAAATGTCACATATAGATAAAAGTTTGGCTTCTTGAGCATGAAGTGCACCCTACTTTATGGTCTTTATTGTCTGAACTATTGCATTAGGGTGTTGGGCAGAAGAAGAAAGTCCCTTCAGTTAGTTTCACATCTGGTTGTCTTATTAATGCAGATCTTTCATAACATTCTGGCCCATACATGTTCAAGGCACACTTCCTGTTCATGTTCAAACTCAGTATGTGCTTCTGCTTTTAGATTTCGCACTTCCTGTTTTTATGTTCTTTCCTTTTTATAGCATGCAAATATCTTAGTACAGTGTTGGTGGTTTTATTAACAGCAGACACATGACTCTCACAGGAGAAAAAAACAATTTTTTGTACTAAAAGTCAGATGACATTGTGTTTTAAATATTAGCAGAAGATACGACTGGTTAGCAATGCCGTGTTTCATAACATATATGTAAGTGATTATGACCTATGAATTTTAAAGTGCAGAGATACTTTGCAAAGTGTAGACAACTCATATTTTGTGAAAAATGATTGTGAAACAGTAGGTTTTTCTCATTTAACTAAACACAGATTAAGTACATATATAGTATATATTAATGCAATATGTTGTATTGTTTATGTAAAAGCACTAAAGAAAAATCAAACACTGCTAAAATAATTTGAACAAAAAATAGTAGGCTATTCATGTTGAAAACATGCTATGTGTCACACTGTTAAGATAACTGCCAAAGTTAGCATGCTAACCAGCTAACATCAGGCTTGGTGGCCTCTGTTTAACATTAGAAGGTCACTCTGCTGATTGTTTAGGATACGCAACAATTGATAAGTCAGTCGGTAAGCTTTAGTTAGTTTTTAGTCCCAGCATGGGCAACTTTTTTCTTGCCATATGTGATGTTGCAAGCACACGTTTCAAACTTGCTGTTTACGTACCAGTGTAAGAGAAAGCTAATAACCACATTCAGCCTATGAAGGCTCTTTGAAGCATTCTGATATTGTTGTACAGTGACACATTTTTTTTTCCGTATGAAGCACAGATACACCATGATGAAAGTGTTATCCATCTCTGTGGTGTGTAACTGAATCAACAGCGACTGCAGTTTTCTTCTTATGAAATCATATCTGTTTAAAGACCCGCAGAAAAACATAGTCTCTGTTTTATATTTAAACATTACTGCACTAAACACTTATTTTTTAATGTAGTTTTACAATATTTTGAATTTGAAAGTATCATTGCTCTCTCATTTCTATACCAGAATAGTTGAATAATAATATTTAATAAATTAAGTAAAGTTGTTAAGTAGAGTTGTTCAAAATTGAGTTGTTGTAAATAAAATTTTCTGGTTATTAATCAATTATTTATCTGTCAATCAGTTTTTTCTCATCTCATTAAGTTTTATCCTGGTATTTGTATTCACTTTTATCAGATCAGGGATGTTTCTATCCAACAAGGGGTTGTTTTCATTGATAAGTCGCTGATAGCTACTTGCTTTCCACTCCAAATATCCCAACGACAAAGTTGGCTCTAAAATGGCAAATAAAGAAGAAGACATGTACTACATGTCTGGTAAAGAGCACTACTAAAGAGCAAAAGATGTGCAAACATAACCCTTCACCTCTTTAAACATTTGCTTTGAAAGAGTCAGACTTTTTTGTATATCTGTTGTAATGATCACTAATCAGTAGTACTCCAGATTTTTTAAATGGTTTTCTTTTAACAAAACAGCTTTTTCCATCATTTGTAAGCCAAGTCTTTGTATTTGACTTTTTTCAGACAAATGTAAACCTAACTTACATATCAAGCGATCATGAAAAAAACACCTTTTTCACAGACTGAACCAGTGTTGTATCAAGACATGACACAGCACTTAAAGAAGCCTGTATAACCATTCCTGAAAACTCTTTTTAGAAAGTATAATAAAGCATGCCAATTGGGATTTTGTCATCAAGTTGTTATTTGACAAACTAGCCCTCATTTACACCAACCTATGTACACAAACACTACAGATTTTAAGGGCCTCTTTTCCATGTGGATTTTTTTTGCCTATGTAGCCATTTTCACCTGTGGAAATCATATTTCTACACAAGAGATTATCTGTAAGACTAATTCTCAAAATATGATTTGAAAAAAAGTTATACTTGTGATGTTTCCAAAATTTGCCTGAAGATTTCTTAACAGAACTTCCAAAATCTGTCCAATAACACAGTTTCATTAGCCTCCCCATGCAAATGATCCTTCTTTTTGAGTCAGGAATGTTCATGTTAATTTAGTTTGCACTTAGCTGCATTAACATAGACTCAATAAAACACAGTGCTCACAACACCTTTTAAATGTTCAGTCCACCTCATTAGGACTTGGGCTTTCTCAAGTGTAATTCCACTGAGAAATGTCTAGAAAAAAAACAAAAACTTGCAGTATCTGTTAAAAAGGTATTTCATGTTTCTGTAAAGCTGTTTTTTGTAGCACACAATGATGCATTTCCATATTTCACTTGACAATTTCAATATCAAAACTTTGTAGTTTAGAGCTCATCTCTTGAACCACAACGTTAGGGGGGAGTGTTTATTGGCTCAGCTGTTTCATGTCAGTGGTCATGTTATTTTAGTTCCCATATTCCATTTTTTAGCCAAAATAAACAAAGTGCCTGTGGCTGCTGAGCCAATTCATGACACAGCATAGACATTGAGACCTGGAGTACAATGGATCTCTTTGTGCGCAAGGGCTCAAACACATAGGCACAAATACACAGTGCTATGTTTAAACAGGTGGGCAGAAAATGGTTTGGAGGTTGTGTGTATAAATGTGAGTTGTGAGTTTGGTTATTAAAAGGAAAGGAGTGAATATGGCATATGTGTGTTTAGACTTGGCTGACCTCTCAGGAATACCTACCACAGTGACACTAGCAGTGCTGACACCAGCAAAATTCCTTCTTATAAAAACAAGCATCTTGGAAATGGAAAGGAATAGAGAAGGTTAGAAAGGGCAGGAAAAGAGCAAAACATTACGCAAATTTATACAAGCATCAAAGCTGGAAATGATACACTATGGACGGCTACACATCTATGTAAAGAGAACACATTGTTTTGACTTGAGCCAACAGGATGATCATGCTGTCCCCCATATATGACCACAAATTTGCTGATAACAAGATATAGTGAAAAAGCTAAAAATAAAACATAGCTTAACAGCCTATGCACACTGCCCTTACACTTTCCTCTTCACTATTTTAGCCATTTAATGATCTTGTGTTGTTGTCTTGTTGAGGCAGTTTCAGAGTTATAACTTTTGTTGTTGTTGCAGAACAAATGGCCTCCCCAATAGCTCCATCCCAACCCCACACTGAGATTTTCAAAACTATTTCAGTCATGAACAGGTAGTAGTCAAAGAACCAGAAAAATTCTTAGTTTAATAAGTCAAGATGCTGACTCAGGAGTTGACCACATATGGTCTGACTGTTGCAGCCCAAATAGGGAACTTTGAAACTATTGCCTTTGTGTACACGCAAATATGGGCAGAGCTTATGGGAAGTGACTTGCTGACTGAGGTGAATTACAGGTACTGCTGGCTGTAAAAGGAGGAAACAGAGGATTTTATGACGCTGGGACATGTTTGCTCTACAGCTTGACAACAGGTTGTTGAGCATTGGTCAACTACAGGACCAAACTGGTGGCATTGAAGGGGCTTTCTCACAATAGTTGTTCCCAAGATTGCATTTGCTACTTGTGCTGTTTTTGTGAGCATTCAGCTTTTTTGGGTTTGGGAATTATTTTACAACATGACCCAATGTCTACATTATTACTGTCTGCAACAATCGCGCCCCATAGAAACTCAGACACAAGAAAAAAAAAATAACCATGGATGTGATTGTGGTATTTCTTTGTGATTTCTCATATTAGGTTAAATACATGAGCTTATATCTTTAAGTCTTTAAAATGTTGCTAGATAATGCTGCACGCTGTCATTATCAAATGATTCATTTGTCAAAAAGGTACAAATTCAGGGCTGCCATTCTTTCATAGGAGAAGATATTATGCAGACATTTGATTTTATATTTGTTTAACATCTGATTTTTTTTTTTTTTTTTTTTTTTTTACACAAAAAAAGAATTGTTTGGTTTAGCTAAAGTTTAGGATTTCAGTTAAAGTAGATATTTTTTATATTGTGGCTGTAAGGAGACTTTGTCATTATTGTTACATTAATAAATATGTAGTTACGATTATGAAACTGTTTCAGCAAGGAAAAAGGGCAAACATACTTTAGAGTGAGATTCCAAAGTTTTGTTTACCCAACCAACATCACAGTTTAAAAAGTGGTGTAATTGTCAAGTCAAGTCAAACAGTGAACACCTGTACACAAATAAGTCATATGTATGGTAATAAACTCATGAAACAGTATCATTTACCATGTAAAGAGATGTTAACAGGCTAACAAAATGGTAAAAAAAAAAAACATGGAAACTATTGGGGGATGTTGCCACAGGAAACTGTGGCAGTGACACTTCCTATAGCACATACTGCATCCACCCACACAGGGCTGTAACTGTCTCTTATTTGATTGGTATCAGACAGAAGGGACAAGGAAGTGGTTGAAATTTAAGCAAAGGGTTAATACTTTTGGACAAGTTTCCTAGATACCAGCATACAAATAAAAAAGTGATCATTTGCTATAAGACTTGAAATGCATTAATTTCACTTTGATCATACGTACTGATTATTATGGGTAGTTGCCTGGAAACATGAATGAGTGCAACTCTGAAAGCACACAAACCTGGATTCAAATGTCTGCCTTACATTTAGATTCATGGAGGCATACTTACGCTGAAGTTCACATCTGCTGAACAAACGCATTACTCCATTGTTGACTCAGACATTGGAAAACAAGGCCTCCAGTTTTCACATTAAATTCCCAAAGCTGAGTAAATCTCTAGCATGAGCAGACTGAAGTGTGATTTATGCAATAAATCACACACCTTTAAAGGAGTAACAAACAGATGTCCAACTAAGCCTGTCTGGACAGGGACAAGGTCAAACATGGAAGAGCACTTTCAGATAGACTTTAACATCTTGATTACACACACATAAGCTGTTTAACCATGGTTAGCCTCCTAAATATTATGTATTGAGAATGACAAATGTAATGCAATACATGCACCTGTGATGTGGAATACAGGAGGGGAACCAGTCAGTGAACAGGAGAGGACAATAAGTTTGGATGAAATAACATTACCTTTAATAGTCAAAGAATAAAATGACAATTAAAAAGAGTTTAAACCCATAAAACAAGCTAAAAAGTCCAACCGAGGGTCAATGTTTGTTCTGAAGGACCTGGTAAGGTGGCTGTCTGCTATCCGTCCTTGGCTTTCCTCAGCTGACGGTGTCTGGAAGGAGAACGGACAACTGCCAGTATCTCTGGTGGTAAGGAAAAACAGGGAAAAATAAGCCTTAGAAGTGTTGCTCAACCCAGCTCGCCACTTACACACCAGGCAGAGTTTTCCCACTCTGCCTCTGCGTGTTCCAGATGTGGAAGCTCCCGCTCAGCTCCCGCTGTAGTCGTCACCTCGGGCCTTTCAGCCACCAGACTCCTCACTGCTCACAGCCTCCTCCTTAGTCAGAAGCACAGAGTCCTGTTTGTCGTGACTGATGGGGCCTTACTTATGTTGCAGGTGTCAACAATGTCCTTGATTATGGTGAAGTGTGCAAACCTCTGTCTAATTAAAATCATGCTTAAAAAAAAATTCATGCAAAACAAAAACAAGCCCATGCAATATATTAAAACAATGTAAAAGAAACACCTGAAATGCATTTGTCTATAAAACACATCTGCCATTTGTCCCTCTCCCCTCAGCACCTCTGCATGTGCCCCACTTTATCCACAAATGGAGCTTAGTTAGCTACATTAGCTAGCCAAGCTCAAATAGAGAATATCCTATGGCTGTCACAGCCAAACTAACAATCACCATGAAGCTAGCAATTATCAGGAGAAGAAAAAGCAAAAAAAAAAAACTATCTCATCAAAAAGCAAAGTACTAGAAATGCACACTAGTTTATGAGCCTGTACAACAACACAGTCAGCATGGAGAATATGTTCAAAGATGAGTGTGATTGTACAAATGTATCAATGTTCAGCATCTGAATGCTCTCATTAGCTTGGATCATGGAAGTAGATAAAAAAATCGTATCCTGCTTTGTTGCTGGCACACATATTTTTTTGCCAGGGGACTATATGGTCCCATAAAAACCTTAAATGCATGCCTCAAATTTTTCAGACTTGTCAGACTTTTCTTCAGCTAAACGGCAAAACTAGAATCCAGAATAATTTACTTTGGAAGTAAAGCTGGGCGCTCGAAGATTAGCTTGAGCACATAGAAATGTTAAAACAACCAGAGATCTTGGTGTCATTTTGGGCTTAGAGCTAAATGTTAACATCCACAGTCTTTTAGTACATGAAGTAAATGTCTAGAATAAAGGGGTTGATGGATCAAAATGATTTACAAAAATGTATTTGATGCATTAGTGCTTGGTACATTTGACTGTGTATGATAGAAGATATGGCTGAATGCAGATGTGGACGACTCAAAATTGCAGAAGTGCAGCATTCAGGAGGGTCTGTGGTGTGCACATAGCAGGCATGATGGCTGAGTGTAAAATCATTTGCATCAAGTCTGGAAGTATTTCAGCATTTATGGGTGGCATTGTATGACGTCTGATACATTTGGGGAGGTCTGTACAGATGAACTCTAATGCAGATCAAAGAAGAGAACCCTGGTCCTCCTGCAAACATATTGTTTTGTTAACTTCAAGTGAACCAAATGCAGGAAGGGACTACAAGTCCTTTTTGGGGGGTAAACAAGGGGCATTGTGGGTAGATACAACCAAAACAAACACTGTTGTCTAACAACTGGCAAGTTGATGGATTAATTCCGGGCATTCCCATACAGACGTGTCCTTGTGCAAGACAATGAACCCCACATTTCCTCCCAATGTGTCTATCTGGGTAGGAGAAAGCACCTAATATCAAACAGATAGAAGTTTTGTGTATGTGTGTGTGAATGTGTTGTTATTTATAAGCACTTTGAGTGTTTAACATATGACAAGAAAATGCAGAACAAGTAGTTTTACCCTTTAGAAACCGTTTGGGGTCAGCTGCTGAAGAACAGAGTAAATGTTTTGATAGAAATATGATTAATCCAGGACCAGTATGAGCTGCTACAGCTCCCAGTTTTCTCTCTAAAGCAGTGAAAACAGGAGTTGTTCTATGTCATGTAGTTTGTCATGACAAGTATGAGAACCCCATGTTGCTGCATGTTTCCATTCAAAAGTAGTAATAGTGCAGCTGTCGCACAACTCAACAGCCATAAAAATCATTTTAATAAATATATCTCCTCTGAATCATGATCAAATCAAATAATGATGTGTGTGAACAGTGACGATGCAATATCATCCTTTCAGCTGTAGCTTCAGTCACTGAGCAGTGTACCATTTGCAATGATACAGGACTTTATTTAGCTTTTTTGTCCAAATTAATGTAAATATTTTATGAAGTTAAACTTCTACTGAAATCGAATTATCATATTTCTTTTTCATAACATAACAAAATGAACTGAGACCTAATAGTGTTTTAAACACTGATTGCTGCTCCTTTTTTTCTGCCTGTCCTAAGACTGAAAACTGCTTTTCTCCTCCTCCACGGCAGACCTTTTCACTAAATGTGATAAATCCACAGCAGAATATCCTGGGGAAAAATACCTGATTCTGCAAAACAGCAGGGTGTTTTGTTTTTTTTATCTGTGTTCCTTTTTAGTAAGTATAAGTGTTACAACACAGCCGTTGCTAGTTCTTCATTTGCTTGCTCGTCAGTGTACAGATACTTTTGCATCACTCTACGTGGTTGCTACATTGCTGTTCTCGTTCCTCTCTCACTGTCTGTTACGTCTAATGAATATATAGAAATACCCTGTCTAAGATTTAGTAGCATTTATTTGACATTTTTTATGTGAATATAAAAACAAGTCTTTTTTCTTTTAACATAACATAAAGTTTCTCCATTTTCTTCCCTGCATCCAGTTCATCTTTCTTTTTTATTTTTCTCAAGCTATCCTCCTGTCAGCATGAATTTCTTAAGAATTACACGTCACATTACTATCATCAGAAAACAGTTGAACTGCGACCTGAGATAAAAGATCTTGAAATTTTTGATCCTTGTCCGTAGTTCCTCGGTAGAACACATATTATATCAGTTTCACCATGGCCACATAGTGCAAACACACAAAAAATAAACCATCCCTGTTATTGAAACAAAGGTTTGGTTTGTTTTGGGTTTTTTTTGTTTGGGAATCAGTTGGATCTCCAAGAACTGTTAACACTGGCTGTCTTCCAGGTTTCTAGTTGCATCAGTTCCCCTATCTGCCTGTGTTCCCTCTGCATGGCTGTTTCTCTGCCGAGGCCTCTTTCCTTTACTGCGCACCAGAAAAATGTCTGACAGTCTGGACATGCAGGCATGAAAAGGTTTAGCCACAGACTGCAGATAATGTTTCTCATTGAAAAACGACATTAGCCAAACTAATCTAATCTTACTGCGAGCCCTTCAAAACCAGCATGAAAATGGAGCAGAAGCGCCCTCTGCTGGTGAATCCAGGAAAACAAGCTTGCTACCCTGTGTCATACATGTGTCCTGTGAAAACCCCTCATGAGTGCCACAACCTGAGTGGTTTTTAGTTCCAGCTGAATCACAGGACATATCACTAATATCAGAGGTTTAACACCTGTTAGGCGTGGTGTCATTAACATTATGTACTTATCATGGGGGTAATGCTTAAATGTTTTTCCCACTCTGTGGTTGTTCCCACATTTCTTAGGAAGCACAGCGCTTTTTTATTTGTATGTTGATGATTTTCAGGTTTATTTTCCACCCTAGCACTGAGGTTTACGATGTGTTTGACTTATCCCGAACTGCTTAACCTTTAGAATATTAATGAAAGAAAAGTAATTTTCTCATCAGTTTTCCTTTGCTTGTTTTAACAGAGGGGGGAGGGGGGAACTAATGCCGATGGAATGCTGGATAAGCATATAAATACAGGGGTTAAATCCCACTTTTGCATTGACAGAGGTTTCCTCCTAGTTGCCTGTCTAAAGTAAAACATGTTCTGTCCAAATGTCTTGAAAATGTATTTCATGTTTTTGACCCAGAATTAACCACACATGTATGGCAGGGGGCTGCACGGCCTGTCCAAGGTGGACCTGCCTCTCGCCCGATGTTAGCTGGGATTGGCTCCAGTCCCCCTGCGACCCCGTTCAGGAAATAGAAGTGGTAGATAATGGATGGATAGATATATAGCAGGACTTTAAATGGTTCAAAATGCAGAGGTCTGGTTCTTAACAGGTACAAAGAAGTGAGAGCACATCGCCCAGTACAAACCTGACTTCCCTGGTTTCCTGTAAGAACAGTATAGAAACTTTATTGTCATTGTACAGACATGCAACATACAAGTCCTTTTAATTAGTTTTAATTCTGTAAATGTCCTTGCTCTTCCTTATTTCTCTCTCCTATTGCAGTCATACATCCCTTTCCACTCTTTCAGGTCTGCTGATAAGACATTGTTTGGGGTTCCAAGGTAACAAAAGAAACTCAGAGGTGATCATGCTTTTTCTGTTCTGGTTCCTAACAGGACAGTGAAATGAACTTTCTCAGCACAGGTTTCCTCTTTTGTTATCGTTAACTCATTTAAAAATCCACTTTTATTTCCTGACCTCCAACCCAGTGAGGTTATGACAGTGACCATTAACTGCCTTTGTTATAATTACTTTTTCTTGTTTGTTTTTAGCTGTTTTCAAAGTTCTTCTTGTGTCTATTTTTTATTTATTTTCTTTTAATTGTACAGCTTTTTGGTCAAACAAGTTGTCATTTTTTAAAGAGCTCTGTAAACAAAGACGGTATTATGTTGTGTAGTCAATCTGTTGCTCATGCTCTTCACCACAAAACTAAATACATAAATATAGATAAACAAATAAAAGTGGAGCTAGTTAGTGTCATTAACTTATATGTATTACTATAGTGGCCATTTTGGGTTTCTTTTCATACTGAATGCTTATTAATGTTCTATTTTTTAGGTGCATCTTAAAATTGATTAATTAATGGGTTTAAATTCATGAGTCCAAACAAATTTAGTACGATAGCACCACAGGTTCTTTTATCCAGACCCTTTCTGATGTCACTCCAAAGCTTTTGTGCATCCTACCTCAGTTAGTGGTCCATTAGGTAAATATAAAACTTTACTCGACTCTTTCTGTTTGTAAGTGAATGTGTTTTTAACTCACAGAAAGACAAGTATAATAAGTTTCATCGTTCAGGAATGAAATAATTGGACAGAAGACATTTCTCACCATAGAGAACATAACGGTCATCTGAAAGCTTGTGAAAATGTGCTCAAAAGACTCTCAGACCATATTAAATAACTTTTTTTGATCTGAAATATCTACTCCTGTCTATATTTTTAACATTTTGTGAAGGAAAAAGTACCTTTAGAAAATCAAATGGTTTACAAAACTATCAACCATTGTGCTGATTTGTAATTACACTTATATCCAGCAGAGGGCAGTAAAATAAGGAAATACCACTAATCTGAAAGCCTGTCATGCAGATACAAACGTGATTTTCTCTTACTTACACTGATTCTCTTTTTTACAGCAACACTATGTTCCTGAAACAACATAAATGGAGAATCCAGTATTTTGTGTTTATGTTTTCTTTTATTTTGCTGTCATACCAGTTCACATTAAACATTAGTGGTACTAAGTCGATAGCCTAAAATATATATATATA
>JBAMHX010000010.1:18483947-18496103 GCA_037177515.1 Pseudomugil tenellus
ATTACACCAAAAAAATTAACCCAAGGATGACACTTTGTATGGATCAGTCTCCTTTTTTTTTTTCTCCCTTTCCAACCACTTCCTATTTTGGAGTTATACTCGCGCATTATCTGTGTCAGGCCGGGTTCATGTAGCTGACGCAGATTAAATCAGCATAATTGCTTTAATGTAACCGGATCATGTTGCAGTTTGTTTGCTTTTGTTTATATCGACCACAAATAACACTCAACATCAGTGTTTCTGTACCTTTTTTGTCTGCAATGTTGACTGGGAGACTAGAATGTGATAGAGGTGGTGAGAAAATATATAAAACATATTTAAAGACATGGATCCCTTTGTGTGCACAGCCCTACCATTGCATGGACTAAATTTCTCTTTAAGTATGAAAGAACAGGGTCAGTTGTTCATTGTACACAGAAACGGGCATTGCAGGATGCAGTAATCCTGTGGAGTGAATCCAATCGAGAGCAAGAACAAAGTTCTCGCTTCTCGTGGAGAAAGTAACAAGCTTAAAGTTGAGACGGTATAAAAAAGAAATTATAAACACATTCCAACTGATAAGTTCAGGTTTGCTGCATTGCCTCTCTTTTATTTTCATCTTTTTAAAGGCGGTGGTTAAAAATCTCATGTTGTAAGCTGCTCTGGATCAGGTAGTGTGTTCTTCTGCCTCTGAGCTGCTTTGTTTATGGTTGAAACAGAAGTTAAAACTCATTTAATGGCTTCAGAGTGAGAGTGGTTTTTGCTCTGAAACCCAGGTTTTTTACGCTAAGAACCGGAAAAAACAACCCCCAGGCAACTTTGGACATCCAACTCAAACTATTTTTTAACAGAGTTAATAAAACAAAACCACTTTTTTTTTATTTTTCTGGGGAAAAAAATCTATTTTATATTTGCGATGTGTCTGAAGTTTTCATTCCAAAACTGGAAAACTTATTCTTAATATGGAATTAAAGGAAGTTGTGATTTTTAAAATATTTACTCATTTTACTAGCTGATAATGTGTCAAAAGTAAAATTTTACATTTATTAATCGTTTAAATATCTTTTTGTTTTTCCCCAGAATTTACTGAGACTTGACCTCAGAGAGCAGAGCAGACTACCTCCGCCTCTCAGTCTGACATCGATAACGCCTGCTTCCGTGTCAGAGCTGTATAGAAACACTTCATTTTCACTCTCGTCTCTGCCCTGCCTCTCCGGTGATCCTTCAGACAGTCCCTTCGTGTCCTCCAGCCAATGTGAGCAGCCAGCAGAAAGCCCCCACCCCTCCAAGCTGGGTTCCTCCACACAGTGGGCGAAGTCGGCCTTTCTTTCCCAACGCTCCGTCAGCATGGTGGAGACGAGCAGCACGGCAGGAGCAAGTCTGGGCTGGCCTGACATAAAGACCCCCCAAAGCGACATAAGCTCCAGCTACTCCTCCTCCACCTCCTCAGTTTCCAGCTCCTCTTCCTCATCACGCTACAAAACCGAACTGTGCCGATCTTTCACCGAGAACGGCTTGTGCAAGTACGGTGGCAAGTGCCAGTTTGCACACGGGCCAGAGGAGCTGCGCGACCTTAACAGACACCCCAAGTATAAAACCGAGCCGTGTCGCACCTTTCACACCATTGGCTTCTGCCCCTACGGGATCCGCTGTCACTTTGTCCATAACGGCGAGGAAGAGAAGAAACCGCCCTTCTCTCGCTCCACATCATTTTCCTCCTCTTCCCACACTTCCCACCACCCCACCAGACCTCCTCTAGTACGACAGAGTTTCAGCTTCGCTGAATTTTCTTCTGCTCCCCAACACGTCCTCCAGCCTCTCCTAACGGCTCCCCCTGTCGCCGCCTCTTTCACACAAGCTCCGTCAGCTTCTCCTCCTTCCTGCGCTGATATCGCTGACCTCCTCTCCCATGCCTTCCTGGAGATGGACACGGCATTCGAGGCCTCCCCTTCCCACCATTATCAACCCCACATGAGTCAGACCACACCAGCTGATCCTCGCTCTCCATTCTTGCCATCCCCTGATTCCGGTTATTCGCCATGCGGGCTGTCTCCAACTGGTTCGCCTTCCCTCAGGCAGAGTCCAAGTGCTGCAGGGGTCCTTCCAGGGCTTTTGGGTGCCCGGTCCCTGTCCTACACTTCTCTGTCGGACCAGGACCAAGATGGCGGCAGCTCTTCTAGCTCGTTCAGCGGCTCCGAATCCAGCGGGAGCAACAACGAAAGCATCGGCAGACGTCTCGCAGTGTTCAGTCAGCTCTCAGTTCCTGAGGATGCCACAGGATTTTTCCTTTAAGCTGTCTTGTTCATACATCACTACTCGGTACATGCATTCATCTTACACACACACACACACACACACACACACACACACACGTACACACCTCTTCCCCAGCTGAATTGATGCTGAAAACATTCTTTTCACCTAAGTGGCCTCAAAAGAGATGAAGACTTGGTGACTGCTTCACATTCCCCGTTAGATACGTGGTTAAATGTCTCACACACAGTGACGCCGAGTGTTTTCACCACAACGGTACATATCAAAAGTTATTTGACAGTGTTTAAACTTTCTTTTTTTTTTCTAAAATAAGCTGATATGGTGAGTGGACACAAACTAAATTGCAGCGTGATAGGCGTTCGCGTCACCTCACCGATTCATTCATTTACTTTATCAGCATCTTAAATATATCGGCCTGATGAAGCCAAAGAGGACATTATATCTCAGACTATGTTTAGAAGTTCCTCGATTAAATTATTCACAGTGTTGTTAATAAGCTTGTGAAATGTTTGTTTTTCCCCTTCGTAATTGTGCAGTCTTGTAATGTTTAGCTTGGCAGCCTTGAACCTGAAGGCTTTTAAAATGTGCCAGTTGGGTCCTGTTAACGTTGCTACCTTGGGGGGGGGGGGGTGTTGTTTTTTCTTTTTCCTCTTCCTCTCAAAAAGAGCCCGTGTTCCAACCTGTCCCGATGGCTTCTTGTGCATCAGCATGCTGCTACTACTGATATAATAAATTGCCAAATTGAAGCTGCACAAAAGCCACAATCGGGCAGCCAACATGTTGTTGACTGTCAAAGTTTAAGTCCTAGAGGATCTTTCTAAACAGTCTCTGCTTTCATTGGATGGTTTTATTCATATTTAACAAACATTCCCAGTAGCTTTTTTTTTTATATATCCACCTTATTTCATCTGTGATTCAGTATTAATACTTGTTACAACTCTATGTTGCTAAGACTGCATCTTCCCAGTAGCATCTATGTGAACAGAATTCCTGGGTCTGTTGCCATGGCGAGCTGTAAGGTTAGGATATGTAGCACGGTGTTTTAGAAGCGTTACTTGTGTGTTTACAGGATAGTTTAGAAGAACGGATGATATGTTGTTCCTAGTCTATTTAAAGTTGCCTTTCTGTCAACATGTTTAAGGCCTGTTTAGTAGTAAAAGGTTATTATCTTTAGTAAATTAATTTCTTTAATTTATTTAAATGTATTTATAGAGAAGTTCTTTTGTTAATGCTTGCATCAAGTTTAATATATTTGGTTTTCTGTTTTTTTTGTACTGCAAATAAAGTTCTGTCCTCTTTTTAAAAGCAGGTTTATTGTGATTCATGTGTGCGTCACGAGCTTGTATTAAATAACATGAAACTTATGACGACTTACTTTGTGTGTAAGGTTCATGTGAGTGTTTTTGTAGTATACAGGAAGGAAGGAAGCTCACAGGAAACCAGTAAACTGACATTTCTACTCTTCACTTGTAGATTATATTCCCTCAGTGACCATAAACTGTGTGTACAGGATAAAATTGTTGTGACAAGTGTTAATTTGTTATCTCCACCTGATAGTTTTGTTTAATTTCAAACGCTGGTTTTTAGTTTAATCTGTGTGCACTTTAAAACCGCACAGGGTTACTGATCAAATGAAACCACACACAAAGTCGTTATTCAAATTTAGTCTGCAAATATTTTGTATATGTCACATTATCTTCGCCAATATGTTGGAATAACTAGAAAACAATCTCTAACATAGTAACAAAGTAGTAAAATGCAGAATCATGAACACACAGGAGCTATTATCTAATCCTGGTTAACATGAGCTGGGCTGCCTGTCTGGGAGTGATTAGTGGCGGTGAAAGGGTTAAGCCTTGTGTGCAGCTTTGTGTCCTGAAGACATTCTCCCACACTCCTGCCCTGTGGGACGTAGGAAAGGCAGGCAGATGGCTGCATTCAGGTCCACCGCAGGTCAACATATGGCCCTGGGAGACAAAGTTTGTGTTTGTGAGAATGAGCATTTTGCCATGCATGAGTGGAAGAAGTTGAACCAGTTGGCAAGATTTGGGGGTGGGGGGGGGAGGGGGGGACTGATAGGACAGTTTGAGGTGAGAAAACATGGATGTTTTTCTTTGAGATTATTTAAATAAAAAGCAACTTAGCTGTTTGCTAAATGTATAGCTGTGGATCTAAATGGACCATTTCCCTCATCAGTTAATTGTGTTTCCTAGCAACAAAACACTACTTTTAATCTCTACCAGGGTGCACAATACGCTGTCTACTGTATGCATCATGTGCAGAGGAAAGCTATAGACATATTTATAGGAAAGCTTAACAGTGTGAAGATAATCCTTTTCAAATGTGTTTCATTTGTTTTCAAATAAAACATCCAAGTGGATTTGATACTAAAGAAAGTTTGTTGGTATTATCGGAATTTTTCAAAGATTATTATTGATCATTGCCTCTTACTGACAGACATGGGGATGACAGACTTTCTAACTCGTGTGAGAAAAGAAAACTAGCAAAAAGGTTTTATTTACATTTTATTTACATATGTCATACAACCAGTGCTTACTGGGACAGTGATGTTTGTTATTCATTTTCCATACAGTTAAGGATCTATACCAGCAACTAGCAAGCGAGAGTCAGGGTACACCCCCGACAGGTGTTTTTTTTATTTGATCTCCGAGTATATAGTGTAGTGCCATTAACTTTACTATAGTTATCCATCAAATGTTTATTTAGAGTGGATGTGTCCACATGAGAACTGCAAAAACAATCCAAATGTTCTGAGTTGTGTTATTTTTATAAGAGCTGTTGTGTTTTTATGGCTGTTTTAACGCCTTGTTTCCAGTAAAGAAAAATAATCAAATGTATAAGAAAAACTTTCACTTCAAAGATAGAAAATAGTTTAAAAGGTGTGGAAAAATATAACTTTATTCCTCCTAGAAACTTAACGATGTTTCATAAATATGGTATTATCATTCCAGAACTAATGCACACGGACTCACTTTAGGTTCTGATGATGATTTAGCTGCATTATAGCCACAATATTGTTAATAAAATACAGAAACGCCAACTTGTATCACTGACACACAAAAGATGTGGCGAAATGTGCCAATTATTAATCTAGACAGGCGCACATCTGTAAGCTAAATCTGATAACAGTTATAAAGGCAGAGCTGACAGCTAGTGGGTCTACAGTTGAATCAACTTGGGCTGGATTACAGTAAATAAAACTCTAATTCAGCCTCTATCAGCCCAGTTCACCTTGATAGGTAAACTGAATACAGTAACCTCTTCATATTATTCACAGTTGATAATAGATGAAGTAGTTTTTTGTACTACTGTTGGGTAATCTAGCTAACTGATACTTACTAATCATGAATAAATATTTAAATACAAGGTTTTTTTATGATCTTGATACTTTAGTTATTACTGACATCAAATTATGTATTGTTACCAATTAGATTTAAACAGATAAATGCCACATATTATAACTACTGTTCTGGTTATTCTCGTCTCAGCAGTTCAACTCGCTTGACAGGAACCAACTTTTCCTATTTAAACTGTTTATTATTCTTTTCTTTTTTTGTAAAAATAAAGTGAATCAAAGTTGTGAGATGACCTTGGGGAAAAATCTAACCCACATCAATTGTCTCGCTCAACTTCTCACAGTCTCCTGCCGGTCGGTGGGGACACTGTTACTGAATAGTTGCAAGTCATCAGTTTGATTCATTGTAAAAGCTGCTTTTTCTTGTGCTGTCTGAACACCTCCTTTTATTTCTTTTGTGCACTTGAGCACACACCTCCCTCCCTTCTGCTCTCCACCCTCCCTCCACTGCGGTGGGTGCCTGGGTAAAACAGGGCACTTGTTTGTCACTTCCAACAAGCACCATGCAGATCTCCTCTCTTCATCATACCATCATTTTTGTACAGGACTATTCATTTTTACTCGTTCCATCATTTTCTATAACACCTTCATTTTTTACTGTCCCATCAGTGCTCCCTCGTCAACCTCTTTCTACGACCAGCAATAACTTTTTATCTCCCTGAAGCTTCCTACAGAAGCTCTTCTTTATCTCTGCTCATTTCTTTTTTGTATGATCTTCCAATCTCCCCCCTCCTATACTTTTCTCTAATCTCTCCTGCTTTTTTATCCCTTCTCTTTGTTGTTTTTATCCTCTTCAGACAGGATTTGGGTAAAGTATTAAATGAGCTGCAGCGGATAAGGTAAAATAATGGGTAATGGTTAGATGTCATGTTAAGTTTTGTCCCATTGTATTATTAATTCTAACAATTATAATACTTGCATAGAAGTTCCAGCAATTACACCTCCATTGTGGAGATCAGTCTGATCAACTTTTTGTTCATTTAAGTACTCTTGGAGGAATAAACATATAACTCTAAAGACTAAAGAATTAATGTGGGAAACTCTAGCCATATATTGTCTATCCAGGAAGTTAGACATAAAGGAAGGGCATAATTTGAAATATTATGTTTTAAAACTGGGGAGAGAAATTGATAGAAATGAACTTTGAATCACCAGAATGCACTGTTAACTAAATCTTAAAACAACTGAGTAAAACTGGAGGAATATTGACTTGCATTTCTCTGTTGACATGCTTCAGATACAGTATATAGGACAAAATGTTTTATTGCAAAATTAATTAGATTTACACCAGGATGGCCAAAATCGGACATCAATATGCACTACACACTGCAGCTGGACACGTGGATCTCGGCAAAAGACAGCACTTGCATTTACAAACATTGTTAATAAGAACAGTTTTTGTTAAATGTTTAAAATGTTTGAACTAAACTTTGCCTTCCATAAAGTAGAAAAAATGACCTTGTTGAACTGCAGTTATTAATGTTGTCACAAGCATGAGAATGAGCCAAGCTGGAACAGAAATGAGATTCAGTGGTTAAAGTTGTAATAAAAATTTTACCAACACATCATGCCTGCATAGCAGCAGAACACAGATAGATGTAACACGACATCAAGAAAGGAAATAATCTCTTAATAGCACACAAAACATTTCTGTTGTCATTCAGGTTTTACTGTCCTGTGAAAAAGAGCACATTTTTTTAAAAAGTGAAAAAAATGAAAACATGTATTGCTAATACTACCATTTTGTCATTTAAACACCAAATATATATATATGCATACATTGTCTCATCACAGAATTGAAAACCCTTAATGACACTTTTTTTTCCCTTCAAATATCCCTGGAAGGTCTGATTTGTTCAACTTTAGAACCATTGTTGTGACTTTATTGCAGATAGTAAACCCAAACAAAAACTAAATGCAATGCAAAAGAAAAATGTTACCTGACATTGCAAAGCAAATCAGAGAACAACACACACGTCAGAGAAGGATATGACAACAGCTTTATGTGTCCCTCTAGTGGCTGTACAATCTGCAGCCTTCACATGTCGGACCTTGTTTTTGTGGTTTATTCCTCACAGAGAAATAACACTAACTGCAAAAACTTACATTCTCATTGATTTAACACAAAGCAAGATATTATTAACAAACTGCCTTACATGGTTTCCAGCTCTTAAATAAAAGTAAAAAATAAATAACAAACAGAACAGATGACAGTCTGCCAAGACGGATTGCTGTGTGGCGTCAGGACAGACCGACGCACCAAATAATTCCACTTTCACACAATTGGACAAACTATATTTGGAAACAGCAATTACAACCTCATAACTTAATTATTATGTACCGATGACCCATTACCGATCTGCTTTTTAAACTTAAAATGAAGTTTAAATGGCCCACAAAAAGTAAATCAGACTGCAAAAGGAAAACAGGCAGCAGGGTGAAGCATCAGGGGTCAAACAAAGCTCCCCTGTTATTGATATTTATTCAACTAACACCAATTTGTTGCTTTATTTGGCAGAATGTGTCCATAGTAATAACAGGACTAATCGTTTTGTAGTATACAGTTGTATTTCAGTGACACTATTTTGTTTCACTGTTGTCAGTGGCAAGTGATGGTCTGGAAATATCGTTCAGAACCTTCTTTAACATCTCTTCATTTTTGTTTGACCATACTTTTCTTTTTTAATCAGAGATTTTAATCTAGATACTTCCCCTAGCTACACATTAAAATGAGTACATGCTGGGATTTTACCTGGCCTTTACAATCATGTGATCATATTCACGTCCACTAACAGTCTTTACATCTTCTTTTAGCAAAGCTAACTTGAACTACAGCAGAAAACTCATTTTACAGCCTAAATGAGCTTTAACCTGAAACGAAAAGGACTGTTTCCTTATATATATATAAATAAAACATACGTATAGTTAAAAGGCTGGTCAGCCCTTTATGACCAGTTGGTCAGAAAACTTCTGAGGAGACCAGTTTATCCCAGTTTTGATGTTTAACTCCCTCTGAGGTTATTTTGCTGGGTGGAAGAGCAGGGACTATTGTCCTCTTTTGGCACCAGATAATCAGGTCACAATTTTTGGATGACCACCTGGAACTTACCTGTTGAAAAACAAGCAAAAAAACCAAATCAAGTAAAAAAAAAGAAAGTTGAATACCATTTGTCATCTTAATTAATATCCAAACCACATTGTTTACCACTTACTCCTTATTTTTTTTACAATAATAAACATTCCCAAAGACCCATGACTTTGTTATTAATGTCCACAATGTAAATAATTAAGACAGTTACAACTTTTTCAGCCACTCAAATCCCATTAACACTAGTTTGGCAACTGTTGGTGGCTAGTGAACACAGTGCATCAGCTTCTTGTAGAAAAACCTCTGGATTGATGTTTCTATTTGCACTTACAGGATGGCATGACAGAGACCTCAGCTGTCACCACACTCTCCAGACCAAGGTTAGACAAAGCCCCTCTCACCACACCACATGAAAAAGCAAGGTACTAAGAAAAAGACACCCAAAAGAAATGAGGTAAAACATTTTTTTTTTTTTTTTTACATTTTAACAAAATAAAAATCATTCACTGCTTCTTCTTCGTGTCTTAAGACTGATGTACCTTCGGAGCCTGATCCAGGTACTGTTTTCCAGCAGAGAGCTGAGTAAGTAGAACAAACTTGTTGTCTTGCAAGACATAAGTCCCCTGCGGTGGGAAAACACATTCATTTAGAAGAACATTTAATAATGGACAATACGAACTCATCTTTACTAGGAGTATCCGTCCTTATTTATCTGCCAAACAACTATCAAATAAAGGTTTCGTGGCTGAGTTTCTTTAAGACTTGTGTTCCCAAAAATCCAACAATAATAGGAAGATTTCCAGATACACGTGTCCATTTTCTTTTTTACCTGATGGTTTGTTCTGAGGTTGTCCACTTGCCTTCTGAACACCTTTGTCCAGAAGTCTTTACAGATAAATTTCATTATATCCAACTCATCCTTAAAGCTGGGGGAGTCTCTGGTCAATCTGTAAACATGAACCCGGACACTTTCTGTTCAGGACAGCATGTCACACGGCATTTACTGAGGTTCATCCAGCACAATGAGCCTCATTTACCTCTCAATAAGTCCTTGTCCAACTCTGAATCCCATGCTTTCCAAGACAGAAATACACACAGCTTTGTCCTGCGGAGGGGAAATACAAGTCACATGTCTAATTATTAAGCCATATAAGTTAATGTCTTGTAAACATGTTCTGTCAATGCAACAAGTTTTGATAAAGCAAGTTATAATCCAAAACCTGGAGGATGTAAAGTCTACTATTCACTAAAAAGCTACAAAAATAAGTCAGCATTCTCACTGGGAGATTACAATTCTTTTGTATTCAATGAAACAGACTCATAAAGCTTTTTAAAGTTAATATGAATGATACATGTCTTTATTCATTGAACGAACCTTGCTGCCCATCTCTCCTGTACTGGACTGCAACTCTTTGTAAATATGCGAAACTATCTCCATATGGAGAAATTCAAACAGGGACTCGTCTGCCATTCTGAAACACATTAAACCAAATAAAATCACGTTAAATGCGCATGTTAAGCAGCTTCAAATAGCCTATCTACAGAACACAAATAATCATCTAATAAGAAAAGCACGTCCTTCTGCTGAACGTTAGCTAGCTACATATGATTAGCCCAATAAAACTATAGTTTTGCTAGCCTACACAACAAGCCTTAATAACCTTTGTTTTATGTCAGTATATGAAAATGTGCAGGGCTAAATCACCAGATTTTCCTAAACATATGTTAAAGCTAAATGTATTCAACCAGCTGTTATAGCATCCGTACCTTTCAATTGAGTGTGTAAGCGAAGTAGCTTTCTTCTTCCGTGACACTCGATATTTGTGCCAGTCCCACTTAAATTGACGCGGGCGGTGACAAGAGTTGCACACCTATGAAAGCTAGAGAGATAATGTGTTGGATCTTTTTCTATCAAAGAGTATGGAAAATAGCTATACACTCAACGATAAAAAAAAAGTCTGGTTCTTGAGTCAGAAACAACTTTACTCTTCTTGAGTAAGAGTACCTTGCTGTATTACGTTTCGGCCTACGCTGGAGTAATAAACAAACAAATTCTAGATTGTGTGAGAAGAAAGAAGCCAATCGTTGTACGATACGTCATTTTCCACGTGATATCATTTGACATATCGGATTGGATGTTCAAATACAAGAAACTTCCTAGTTGCTCATGTGACGTGTGTTTATATCATTAAAGCCGAGGTTTGGTACTTTCTGCACTAATTTTAGATTCTAAAACGATTGCATGTTTTAAGATGAATCTGTTATCCAAATATACACGTTATTTTTTACGAGTTAATTTGGAAAAAGAGCTAAATTAGGCATAAGTTGTTGTTACCTATTGGTTTGAATCAGGTCTGTTGCAACAGGGAAACACTCAACACTTGTAAGACTGCAGACAGAGTTTGCCACCCTATTGCATGAGCGTAATTAAAAAGCTGGTATGTATGTGTGCAGTCATGTCCAGCAGGTACCCGATCGTGGTGCAGGGGGAAGCGTCTGAAACAGACTCAGACGATGAAGTTTACATTACCTCACTGTCTCCTCAAACCACCGCAGCTGGAGCTAAGGTTGTCTTGCTTGCGTCCTTCATTGTGTGTTTAATGTTGATCTGAGCAATATATACATATGTCTTCAAACACCAGTCATGACTGACCCCTTCTTGTTGAGGTTATACTTTATAATATGTGAATTATATTTTCAGGTTCCAGGAGAAGCCTCTGAAACTGACAGTGAGAACGAGCCGGAGCAGGCGCTCCGGACATCTACGTTGAGCCAGGAGAGCACTCGGATACTGAAGAGAGACCTTCCCCCTCTTATCGTAGTCAGAGACCATCCTGATATACAATCCATAGTGGAAGACCGACCAAGCCCTTCACACAAACCACACGGTGAGGACTGATGGTACTTAAAGATCTTCATGCAGAATACTTTTGAATTGAAAAGTGGTTGACTAGATAAGAAAATGTAATCGTGCCCCAGGCGGAGAAATAAAATGTTCCAATAGAAAAACTTTTTTAAAGTTTACTCCAGATAATGGGAAATCTGTGACATATAAAAAATAATACTTGAATAGCAATTTTGTTTCAATCCAGACTGTGACAGAGCACTGTCAAATGGGCAGTTCACAGACTGGAGCCTTCTCATATGACTGGAATCAGTTCTCTTCAGTAATTACAATCCACAGTAGTAATATGTGGATATTTTCTTTTTCTTAAATGAACACTTTGTAACTATCTAACCTTTAAAAATATATGTTTCTGACTTGTTTTAATGGCACAATGACATTTCTGGTACTGGAAACTGGATATAAATTCACTATCAAATCATGTATGGCCTTCAACTTTTTAAGCTTTAATGAAAAAAAATTAGAGGTGGTGATGTTTGGACCCAGTGGATCTAATAAATCCTTCTGTGGCGATTTAGGTCCGTTGGCACCCTA
>JBAMHX010000010.1:18510317-18522279 GCA_037177515.1 Pseudomugil tenellus
TGAACGAATGAATGAATGAATGAATGAATGAATGAATGAATGAATGAATGAATGAATGAATGAATGAATGAATGAATAGACCTGCAGTCTTGTTCTGGTTCCGTTTCATCAGTTATCTCATGCCTTGATTACAGGAAACAGACTGGAGGTGGAGGCAGAGGAAGTATTAGGAAGTCCTGATGTGGAGGGAGATTAGGTTGTGTTCAGGTCCTTGAGTGAGCTACAGGGTGACAGAGTGGAGGTGTGAGAGGAAAGCTGTAGGCTGATGGGGCTAGTATGTAGACTCATTTCAGCTAGCTGTTCCATGTCCTTTGTGCAGATCTTCTCTTTAGAATAACACGTCCAGGATGATATCAACGCTGGATAACCAGTACTGCAATTCCACCTCCCTTTAGTTTTCCACTGAGTTGTTTATTGCGGTCTGCATGGACCATTGAAGCCGTGTACAGGCATATTACAGTCTGGGATATGTTCAGTTAGCACCTGGAGCTGGTCAGTTTTGCTAGCTAGCAAGCTAATGTTATCAATCACAACGGTTGGAAGAAATGGTTTAAATCTCCACCGTTTATCTCTCGGTCTCACTCTGCCCTGCCTCATCTTCTCTTTCTTTTCAACTCTATTGTGATTTGAAGTGTTATTTCACTGATAATCATGAATTTGGGGAGCATTATCCGTTGATTCTGGTGGTATATAAGTCTTGTTACCATGGAGACTCACCATAACAAGTCTTAAAAGAGCAGATAAAATATGCAGAAAGTCTCTGCAGGACAGCTTCTTAACAGTGTGAAAAGTCTTCTTGGATAAACCAAATAGACAGTTTATGTCTTAAAAAGACCTATATTACAGTAAACACTAAAGTCAAGACAGGACTACAGTTTGCAGCCACAAATAGTGATATAATAAAAAGAACAACATCAATAATGAAAAAAAGTTCCTTCATAAAATGTGAATGAGAAAAAAAATTATAAAGGTTATTTATAATTAATTTAATATTAGTTTGTGATGGAAAGTATTCATTTTGTTTTATTAAGCTAATGAGACAAATAATCCCATTATCATGAAAAACAAGGACTGTTTTTAAAATTAACTAAGAACAAAAAATGGAAAAAGAATAACAGTCCAGCATGGCTGCTCTGGACTTCCATAGCCCACAGATTATTTCTTTTTCTTCATCTTTTCCGGATGATGGTATTTAAAATTACACAAAATCTTCCAAATGAGTTCTTAAATTACTATTAATGTTTGTGAAGTAATGTTTAACATGGAACACAACATTTTCTAATCAAATCCTATTCTTGAATCCCAGCTTCTGTCCTGAACAGAAGAGATAAAACAGTGTAGTAATTATCTAATATCTGACTTTCGCAAAGAAAAAAAAACTGCACAAAAGAGGATTTTTTGTTTGAAGAATTTTTATTTTTTTATATTTCTGATACTATACAATATATCAATAAATAAATCTTCCACAAAAGTTCACTAGATCTTGTAAAAGTACCTTAAATATTCTCAAAGTTCTTATCTAACATTTTCTTATTCCTTTTCACAAAAACGACATAATGGGCAATGTCCAGCAAGTCTTTAATTCTCTGTCATTTTTTGACATAATATAATAAGTTTTAATACTTTAGACAGAAGAAATCATGAACAATGATTAGTTGTTGGGTACAATTTAAATCCTGACAGCATTTAGTGTTCAGCATTTAGACAAAAATCCTTCATTTGATATTTGTTTTGGAAATGCTGGCCATGTTTTTTATTTGGGAATGAATAAAAAGTGATGGGTAAAAATATTTTCCTTTTTATAAAATTGTGTGTCAGTATTTTTCACATCCTTTTCCTCTGGATGGAGCTGTGCTGCATTAATACAGGAAAGGTGCTCTGCTGTGGTCAAATAACAAATGCTTTTATGTGCATGTTTTTTATTGTATTATATGTAGTATATTACTTAAATATATCATAGTACATTGTCAAATCAGTGACTGTGATTCTCAGCTTCTTGGTTTTCTTGTGCCAGATGCAAAATCCATTTTAATCTTTTTGGAACAAGAAATTCCAAATTGGTAGAGAAGCTATTAGAGAAGCTCTTTTTGTCCCAGTCCATCTACTTGTACGATATATTGTTATTTTAAAAGATTCCAAAAATGTTTTTATGTGCTTATCCAACAGTAGGCAAGAACTGAGTGGATGTACCTTTGAATTTTTTTTATTTAGTTATACTGAAAACTTTCTTATTTGTATAGAATTTGTGAGCATTATAAAGTCAGCCTTATGATAAAGAATGAACAGGTAACACAACAGCTGTTATTATTTCTGACTTCTAAATAAACCTTAAAGCATGATTAGATAATTAATTAACATACTTATTCATAATCAATAAAGCAAATAAGACTGGCAGTGGTTGTTTATGATAAATGGCATAAAACAGCCCAGATAAAAATCTTCTATCTAAATTCTGCCTTATTAGCAGAGACACTCTTGGAAAAGATTCTTTTTTTAACCCCAATAAAGCCAAACAAACCATATTTGATACATGCAGTTTCATAGACATTTTGCATCACTTTATAGTAGAAACTTTATTCAAAATCCTCTTATTTACCATACAATACTGGTCTTCTTCCTGCTTGTGAACACCAGAAAGCGCAAGATTGTACAACAATAATTTTGACGTATCAGATGGTAATAAATGGTAAAAAAAACTCAAAGATAAATTGTAATTTTTTTTTCACATTTTGTTACATGGCCAAATAAAAACATCAGGTTTAAAAGATTTGACTTTTCTGCCCAGTTGTTCTGCTTTAAAGGGTTAAAATTAATGAGTTTTTATGTTGCTGACCAAAGGCGAAATTAATAACTAGGTAACAGTTTCCTTAAATGTGCTTTGTTTATATTTTGGCAAACATCTAAAGGTAGTACATAATAATATTTCTAGAGCATATTAGTAAATCAAAATACTTCTAGATGGGTTCCACCACTACTGTAGCCTCCACAGTAGGATACAGTCTGAACACAACAAAAGTGGTTCACTCAGCTTGTTGCACTCATGAAATGAATTTAACCTCAACTGTTTCCTGCTAATTCAATTCTGTGTGATATGAAGTGAAAGTCAAATCTACTTCCAATAGTGTCCTAGTGAGTCATATACCTGATGCATCCTGAAGGGCGGCATCACATTAAACTCATGATGGGAAGTGAAAACGTGTGTCAGGCTTTATATACTTTCATTGCAGGGACTAATTCCAGTTTCAAGTCTAAGATGGACATATTTACTGGGAAATGAAGAGCCAAAGAGTTTCATATTGAGCAGGAAAATAAAGAAATTGTAAGGTTTTTAAGTGGAATTAAATCCACATATGCAGATGGAGCGTAACTGTGAGATTGTTTTGAAACTGTTTTTTGTAAGTAAGCTAAGAGTGTAATTGAAATCTCTGAGATAAATTAAATATTTTTGCTATTTTCAAACTCATTAAAGAAACAAATATTCTTTGCAAAACTGGTTACTAGCTGCATTATTCCACGTCCATGAATGTACTTGCCTGAACGTCCAACTGGAATTTTGGACTTTTGCATTTGCTTACAAACTGCAAATTCAATGAGAGATTCTTACAAAGACCAAAGTGTGCATACATAACCTAACAGAGATAGAAATACAACAACAATCAAACCACTTTCCCACACAGGCCAGCATGTAAAGATGTAGAATTTTAACTGAGCAGTCAGTGTTTCTGCTCTGTTGTTTTGAATCTGTCTCTACAGTATGTAAAATGGCATCAGAGACTTATGTGCTACTATGTCTTCTCTGGTGTCAGCTTGTTGGTGGAGAAGCGAATGTTGAGAATAATGTGTCGAGCCCAGTCCTTCCTGCTTGCATGTCAGCTGTGTGTGAATTTGCTCCTCTGTTAGAAACAGAGCGCATAAACCTAAAATTGTATCCATATTGGCATGCAGCGTCAGTGGACATGTTGTGATCAAACTGCAGGGAGTTCTTTGCACCCTTGCGAGTTTTGAGACAGATGGCACGGCTCTTCACAAAGTTCTTCTCTCCCGCTTTTAGGGATGATACACATTGTTCCTCTTTGATCTCTTTGTCACAGCTGTTTGGCTTGCTTGTGCAAGATGCACTGTCTCGATCTGCATGACATTGTCTGAGTTTCAGGCTTTGCTCTCTCTGATGCTGCTCTGTGCCTAGCTCCCACGTCCAATCAAAGAAACATGACACCAGTAAATACGCCATTACTCTGCAGCTGCAAACATACACAGAAAGATCTTTGCAGCTGTACAAAGATTCTGCGCAGGCTGAAGTAACAGAGGCATCTGGCTTCATTTTGCTGTGTTTTAGTAGCAAACATAGAGAACAGACATAATCGAAAAAAACGACCACAGGTCAAAATGTAGTTTTTGTCTTTTAACTAAACGGATATAAGCCTTGGCACACACTTGGAGTGCTGCAGCACATTATAAAATGGCACAAATGTAAACACAGGAGTATATTATGGAATGTGTGTTCCTGCCATATGTCATCAAAGCTGCGACTTTTATCATCAAACTCTGATCAACCATCTTCACATTATATTCTTATATCAGGCATCGATGCGATCTTAGCTTAAAGTGTAAGCTTGATAAGTGCCATCACTACCAAAATGAGCCCATATGTACATGGAGTTTGAGATGATGAGTTGCATTCTGTGTAGTTATGTAGAGCTGGTAGATTAACCGAGAACTTTCCAAGTAAAGAAGGACTCATATGTAGCTAAGCAGATCCATCAGATGGAGGTATATATATAGACAAAGATGAGCAGCAGGATGTTAAGCATGATGCCGATGACTCCGAGCACAGCAAGGAATCTTTCCTCTGGTGTGCTGAGGTGTGGACACATTAGTTCCATGTAAAAAAAATGGGGGAAAAAAGGAATGCTACTAATAATAAAAGCTAATATTTAATGATAGTTATCTAATATGTTCAATTTTTATAGGCCTAAAAGTCTCTTTTATGCCAATTGTAATGATTTACTTGGCGCTTTTGGTCCAGGCTAATGATTTTAATATGGTACCTAGCAAATTTACTCAAAATGGCCCCAAAACCTGCTGTTTATCCAACCAGTTTAATTGGCAGTAATAGTTATTCAAAGCTGAAATCATGTAGTATCACAAAGTGGAAACAGTTGAGGATAGGAAACAGTCAAATATAGCCACCATTACATGAAGGAGCACTATGTGCTCTATGTCAGCAGTATGAGAAGTCACTGAAATGTCATCCAACAATTGTGGTTCAATATAAATACTTATACATAACTGTTTCTCTCAGAAGCATTTGAGATGTGGATATAAGTTGTAAACGTGATGACACTGTTTAATGTGATACAACTTGTGCTTCTGTTTTACTTTTTAGGAGTGGCAGTAATGCTGTAGACAAATGTCACCATTGTTCAGCCAAGCACTGTTTGTGATCATCACAATTCAGAGCTTTTGGTGAATAATAAAAACACTTAAATTATATAAATCCTTAAAAGAAGTCAGTTGTCTCTCTGAGGAAAAGCTGCCTATTTGGGTCTTGTAGAAAACTTTAGGTGACGGAGGTGTAGATGTAGACAAAAATGACCACCAAAAGATTGAGAATGGTTCCGATTATACCCAGGACAGCTAAAATTCGTTCCTCGCGGTCATTGGTAGAGTCGTCTTCTCTTGCATGAGCGCTGCATACATAGCGGCTGCCGGGGACCATGGTTACCATCACAGAACCCCACCCCCACAGGGCACAACGCCTGTGGCAACAGCGGGCACCAGTTGGAGGGATACGAGGCAGTGGTGAAAAAGAGGACAAAGTTGAAGATGAGGAGCAAAAGAGACAAGTGAAAAAGGGAGAGAGAAGAGGAAAAAATAAATTAATTATTAGAGTATTGTTCCCAAACACACATATGAACTTTTCTTCCGTGCATTCATGCATTTAATATTGATAAGAGTAGCAAAAGGTTAAAAATCAGTAGAAAGTTAAAAGAGTTTTGGAGCAGATTATTCAAACTTCATTTGGCAAACTCCTTCAGTCCTTTTTGTCCTCCTGTTTTGACTCAAAGGATGTTTTGTTTTCTTTCTTTTTACTGCCTTTTTCTTCCCCTTTGGAATGGAATGGAAAGCCTTTATTGTCATCTCACATAGTGACACGAGATTTAGAGCTGACCCATAAGGTGCACAAATCCAATTATAAAAAATTTGAGCACATATTAACAAATTAAAGAATAAAAGAATTTAAAAGAATAACTTAAATAAAGAACAAGCTACTGTACAAATGATTCTGGTTATGGTAATAAAGTGTCATGTGATAGCAGCAATTAGGTAATGATTATTATTAGTGCAAAATACAGATACAGATACAGAGAGAGAGAAAGAGAGAGAGAGAGAGAGAGATGCATATGACAATCAGTGCAAACTTTTTACATATGTTTCTCCCTCTTCCTTCAGAAATGGCAAAGCAAGCTTTAGCACATTTACTCAAAGACAAGTTAGAGGCATCACTTTTACATTTTACTCAGATGTTCCTCTTAATTGGTGCTTTCAAATAAAACTTGGGCCTTTAATGTTTTAATTTAGTCAATAAAACATGTCCTTGAATGTCAAAAGGCCATTACAAGCTAATATCTAAAACAATACAACATGATGTCAAACTGGGCATAAACAATAGGTGAGAAGAGACAGAAGCTGGAAAATGGGAAACTCAAATAAAAAGATGAAGAGTTGTGTTATGAAATCCTGGCTGTCAGAGTGTTGTGTTCATTTTTCTTGTGAATAACCCTCCAGGCTGCATGAATGGGAAATGTACCTGCTCAATCAATAACTCAGCAACAAGACCATAATTTATTCTTTTGAGCCTTAAGGCGAGACACTACAAGAGAAAAAAATAAGTATTGAGTGTTGCTAGATTTATTCCTCGCTTTAAGACATTTTTTGTACACCAGGTTTTCTGAAATGGTAAAATATACAAAGTAGGTATTACCAAAAAAAAAAAAAAAAAACACACAAATTCAGATCATTTCTAAAAAGGAAAATCTGAGAGCTCATTAAGTTAGGTTAAAAGTTGCATTTTTTTGACATGTTACTATTTATCACTTCGTAACATTATTGGCAAATATTTGATCCAGTCAGATTGATACAAACAGCTGCACAAAACCACCAAGATGCAGAAATGGAAATGGTTTGTTATACTGGAAAATATACTGAATATACGAATTCCAAAATCTTCCCCAATTTTTTGAGGGCTGCACACCCCATTCCTACCTAACGGGACAAGATAATGAGCACATTGTTGCATCCTGGAGAGAGCGGATGAGAGGACAGCTACTGTCATTCGATGATCTCTTTTCAACAAACATATTTTAAAAAACTGCTGTAATACCATGACTTTATGTATTCACCTATCCCTTTTATTCGGGTAAATGAATACACTGATAGGATGATTCAAAGGTGCAATGTGAGCTATGGCACTCTGCTGCTGCGCACTGAAAGTTGTCATGTAGTGCAACTCCTGCTTTGATTGACAGCTTCCAGACCAAAAACTTGTTGATATTTAATCAGCTGGCGTTTATTCTTGCTCTTCAATTGATTTATTCTTGGTCTTTGTGCAAATAAACATTTGGTCTTATTGGGCAGACATAAACATTCAGGAACGTCAGGGAATTTTGTCACACCAGGTCTCTTCTGAGTGAAGAATTGATGCAATGCCATTGCATTTTCGGCCCTAATTTTCATCTATTTCTGTAAATATGGAGAAACAGTTGTGATTTGATTAGCTGCCTTAACCATAATCTAGCAAACAGATAAGAATAAATTGTTTTTCATGCTGCCAAAGCGACACAATGCCCCAGGAAGATGTGATAGAGGTTAGAGGCTATCAAAAGTGACGGTGCACCTTGTAGTCACTTGAGATAATGGACTAAATCATTATATGAGTGAGGAATTGTGCCTCTATTTGAAATACTACAGAGCCATCACCAGCATAGTGATAAGGAGATACACTAACATGCGGTAAAGTACTGATGTACTTCGAGCAGTGAGACTGCTCATTTTACTTGTCTTGATGAGTGTAAAGTTTCAACAAACACAATTACAATAATGTAATACAGTTACAATGAGTATTTCTTATGTAATAAATCATTGGTTTAACCTTGGGAATGAGAATGATCCCTTAGGTTCACAACCAAAGAGAAAAAAGAGCAGAAGAAAGCACAGGACCCTGAGAATGCTGATATGACTCTGTTGGTTTTTTAATTACTTTTTTAAAAACAATTCACATTCTGCAACCAACATATAAAAACTACCACAACAACTTAATACCCCACAAAATGAGCCCTGAAAATATACAGTACAGCTTAACTCTAAATACTATCCAAAAAGACTAAATGGCATATCACCTCATCCTTTTGATGTAATCATCAAAACAACAAATACTAATAAAGTAAATTAGGATATAGGACACTTGGTTAGTGCCAGTCAAACTAATAAAACACACCAGCAACACTCATGGAAAAGCCTCCATGATAGTGCTGATCTGAGAGAGAGTGACAAAGAGAGAGAGAGAGAGAGAGAGAGAGAGAGTTTAGATGCAAACCAAAGCAGCTACTGAAAATAAACTCAGTGTATTATCCAGCTAAACAGGATCCATCTTTAGTAAATTAATACATCAACAAAAATGATGAAAGAAATAAATAATAATTTGGCTGTACCAACTTAAACTACACAGACTGGTATAAAATAGAATCAAATAACGTAGCCTGTTATAATTAACATAGAATTTTTCTCTATCCCTTTCTCCTGTTTTCTTATTCTTTTTCTGTCCCCTCTGATGTGTCCAGCAGTGCATTGAAATCTTAACAAAATGATGTAACCAAAATAAAGAATTCAGATCATCAAGAGGAACTTTGTATATACATATAGTTCCTCTTGAAAGAGCGACGTTGTTCAGCAAGACACAACAGACAGATCCACATTATCTGCCTGTTCTAATGCTGGACAAGACAAGTTAAAAAAAATTGACATAGAATAGGAATAAGTTTCTTAATGAGTTTTCTAAATGCTTAGTGCTTGTGAGAACCTCTTGTTAACAGGGTGATGAAATTACAATCCAACCTCTGTGCTGAAATGCATGACGGTGTAGTGCAAAAACACCAAACGTTGTCTCACTTTGTCTGAGTCAGTAAATGAAAAATGAAACTTGACCTTTGAAAAAGCTGTCATCTGGAACATCTGGCTCCAACAACAGCATTTGTTTGTCAGATGTAACAATGTCATCATAAGTCACACCCAGTTTTATGCAGGGTATTTCACAGGACTGAGGTCATCACTGAAGGATTGAAGGTTGGGGGCTTGAAAAGCGCCTCTTCCGTCTTTCCGTCTCTTTCCTCTGTCTATAATGTTGCTCCAACAAGATAGCCCAACAACCTGTAGCTTTTTCTTTTTAAGAAGCAATTCAATTTGTGTGTCATTTTGCAATTAAATTAAATCCCAAATACTGCAAAGAATAGAAGATAACCAAATGATAGATGGACTTGTACATATACAACAATATTCTTGTCAATAGCCTGGTTACCTTTCATTTGGATTACTGTAATTTCCTGCTGTATGGTCTCCCCTAAAGAATTATTTATAAAATGAAACTCCTCCAAAACTCTGCTGTCATCAACAGAACTCCCTCTATTCACCACATCATCACATCAGTCCTGCAGCAGCTTCACAGGCTCGCTGTTCACTATTGTATTCAGTTTAAAATCCTATTGCTCATATTCAAGTCCATCCATAACCTAGCTTCTGCTTATCTCACACAACTCCTCCATGTCTCCACACAGACCTGCTCACTCAGCACCTCCATCTCACCGACACTCCTGCTCCTCTCAGCACGATGGGGGGGCTCTGCTCCCCATCTTTGGAACTCACTTCCTCCTGACCTCTGTGATATTAAATTATTTCCAATTTTTGAATCTAGACTCAAGACTCACTTTTTCATTTTCTTGCTGTTTGTTTATTTATTTGTATTTATTGTCTGTTTTTTTCTGTTTGATTGTTTTTGTATGTTGTGCTTGAGTGCTTAAAAAGGTGGCTTGAAATAAAATGTATTATTAATGCTTTTCCAGTCACGTTGACCCCTCAAAGCACTTTATACCACATTCACCCATTCACACACACACACCTTTATAGGTACATTGGGTACTTTTGTGTTCAGTGTCTTGCCCAAGGACACTTTGGCATGTATTCAGGGGAAGCCTGGAATCGATCCACCAACTTTCCAGTTGCTCTTCCCCCTGAGCTACATCCGCACGAAGACACCATTTGTCTCCCAGCCGGTCTGAAACTGTTGTGAAACTACTTTCTTCAACAGTTTGGGGTTTAAACACTACTCAGAAATAAGCTTAACAACAGACTACACAACTTCCCAACCTTAAAACGTTTCAGACTCATTCAATGGCACAGTGACATTTTCAGTGTGTATTTCAGGAGCCTATTGCTGGTTACTGGCATTATGAAGCTGAGAAGCCAGACTATACCTATGACTTTTTCATCTTTACCTATATAGGTCATATCCTAGCAAACACAAACACATTGACTATTTTGAATATATACCATGGATGATTCAGTGAAGACACATGAAGAAACCATTGATGGAAGAGAGAGAAAGAAAGAGAGAGCAAGATGTAGCATAAGAGTCAAGATTAGACTATTTTTTTTGGATGTAAAGAGGTCACTGTATAGGTAGGATGCAAAACGGATGCTGAATTAGACATCTTAATAGAAGGAGGAGGAACTTTCTTTCCTTTAAAGTGTCTTTAAAAATAAATAAAGTATTCGAAACCAGTCTGTTTATGCTATTTGATTATAACTATAAGCAGTTTAGTCTAAGACTTGGACTAAACATTACTTAGACTCTAAGTAATGTTTAAAATAAACTGGAACAGTCCCAACCTATAAGACCAGTACTAATGATGTGTAACACATTTGGCCTAATGATATTAAAAACCTATTAGTTGAGATGGGATTATGACTTCCTGGCACACAGTGGGCTTCAAATGGCCAACCACATTAGCCAGAATGGAAAAAGAATTAATGATAAAAAACAGCAGAAAATCTGGGGAAAACTGAGGGTTCATGCAAAATGTGAGATGCGAGACTGCATATTGCTAATAAAACTACAGAATTATGAACTAAAAAAGTTTTTATACTTTCCTGTTGAGCTCATTGATGGAAAGTATTTGCACCCTTCTATGCATCTGATTGCACACAAAGTTATTGCAATGTTTGTGCAGAACCATCACTTTCAGTGTATTTACAGAAGCTTGCAATTTTGCCCTTCTTCAAAATCTGTAATTCATGACATTCAAATAAACTATTTTCTTTGCTATGTTTTTGTTTCTTCACTTCTATGTTACTGGGCATTCATTTTGGAGATGAGTGGTGTAAGTTTAAATTCAAATTTCTAACTTATTTATTTATAAAGCATTTTTCATGCTGTAAAGCAACACAAAGTGCTTTATATAGTTAAAAACGCATTTTAAAAAACAAGGCTATTAAAATGTACTAAAATCTCCTTCCTTACAGAGACACACAAACAAATTCAATACAAGTCCTCCACCCCCCTATCCCCACTTCCCCCATTCCTCACTTCCTTCTTATTCTAGCAAAATAATAACTGTAAATCCAATATTCCGTCTCTTAATGCAAGAATAGAAATACTAATAAAATGAAACATAATAAAAAAATTAAATGTCTGGCTTGACACTGCTGCGAGAACAATATTTTTGGGGATCCATCCACAACAGGAACCAGCTCACCCATCCACACAGGGACAATCGGATCACAGAAGGCTGGGTTTAAAAATTAATTATTAATTCTGATGAAGGAATTATATATTATTATATAGTGGGGGGGGGGGGGGGGGGGAGAGGGGGGGGGGGGGAGGGGGAAGGGGGGGGGGGGGGGGGGGGGG
>JBAMHX010000010.1:18545289-18561997 GCA_037177515.1 Pseudomugil tenellus
TCTGCTAGTGAAAGGCTGCAGATTTTAAAGGCTATGACCTAAATTTCATGGAAGACAGCAGTTATTACAGCTGCTTCTTTCAATCTCAGTACTATTTTAGTAAAAAGATAAGCTAACAGCTTCTTAAAAGAAAATAGTGAGGACATAACTCTGAATAATACCTTTAACTGGCAACTTTTCATTCAGTTTTTTAAGGTTAATTAATTAATATGCAAAGCAAGCAGATCATGCTGACAACGAAACCAGCTCTGATGCTGGTGGCCTCTCCCTGCACAGAGGTGTGCTCTGGTTTATGTAAGGGTTTGATGTTAGTCCTAACAGACAGCTTCGTGGTTGGTTTAACAGCTGGATCAGAATTTGGGAAATAGGATGAACTAGTATAATAAGCAGGTGCACCAGTAATCCTACCAGTGGTTGCAGTGGTGGTGGGATTCGCCATGCCCTTCTGGACAGATGTTGGCTTTACTGTTGGAGCTGAGGCTGGTTTTATTGGGGCTTTCATAGCTGGACTTGTTGGAGACAATGTGGGCTTTTTCGTTGTTTTTCTTGTTGAGGTTGTTGGTGCTGGTTGTGTCACTTTTCTTGTAGGTTTTCTTGTTGGCATTGGCAGTTTTCTTATTATTATTGGTTTTCTAATGGATGGTTTTTTCGTTGTGGTCTTTGCAGTGGTTGTAGGAACAGGTGTGGTGGTTGGCTTCTTGTTGATGACAAACTCTACAAATCAAGAAAAAAGAAAAACATTATTATAGAAACAGTCCTAGAAGCCTTTACAGATTTTCATATACAAGGCTTGAAAAAAAAGCATTTATAGTTGACATACAGAATTTTATTTTGAGTGACTGGATGCAAGTTATGATTACAGTCTATGCTACATACCATTCTTTCAAAAAGTGCATGAAAGCCGTAAGGAATGTCTCGGGTTTGAGATTTATATGAATAAATGTCAAATAAAGTAAATTTCAATCTTGCAGCAGACAAGTTTAAAACCAAAATGAATACATAAATTTAAAAAAACAGCTGTTTTTTTCCAATACGACTAACAGAAGAGTCCAAATTTAAAGTAGATATTGTATGTTTTCCACATAGTTTTGCTATGACTGTTATTTTACTCAGAACAGTGCTCATAATGAATAATTTACACAAATAAACTAGGTTTATTTATAATGGGCATTCAGCTGTAACACACCATAATGCATGTCACAAACAAAACGCAAGTCTTATAAATTTCATATTAGTTTCTTTTTCTTACCCTCTTTGGGGTGAAAATGAATCAGCTTCCCCTTTGTTTTAACAGGTACGGGTTTAAAACTGCATTTTCCTGGTGGCGCTCGTCTGCATGAGTTAGAGAGACAAAAGAAATCACATAAATTTTATGAAGTCCATATTATTATGATTCATTTATTAAAAAAACAACCCAAATCTTGAGAGGCTAGTGGAGAGTGACAGTAATTCAAATAGAACAATTATTGTTTACAATCAATGCAAATTCCTTGGATGTTGTTTGCTCAAAGTATCTGGGTTATAAAAATACAGAATTTAACCTTTATGAAAAGAATCTGAGAAAAATACCTACAAAAAAGAAAAACATGACCTATTTGGAAAAAAATATTTCAATTTTGCTTACGGCAAAATCATTCATTGTATTGTATCATATTGTATTGTATTGCATTATAAAATCTATAAAAATCATCTGAACATCAGACATAAAACAAAAATCTGTTTATTTTTTCAGGAGGGTTTTGGTGCTGATTTTAAAGTTGAGAGTTTATGAAACAGCTAAAATAAAACTTTCTATCTGTGAACTTTCTGTTTTTACCCAGGTATTTTATGTGTATTTTGGAATATATCTCACACTTGGTGGGGATTATTTAGAGCTTCATACAACAAAGTGTTGCAAAGTATTCAAATATGCTGAAAGTATGCTTGTAACTAAAGAGATGCAGCAATGCAACCCTAACCCTTTGCTACCTGGAAGGGTCCACAATCTTATAGATGACTCCTGCTCTGGCTGTGGCACTCGGCGTTCCAGTGGCTAAGAAATATAATTCACCTAGAAAGGTTTATAGAGGAATAAGCAGGAAAAAAAGAGTGCCCGTAAGGCAAGATGGCCAACAGCATGGAAAGAAGAGGAAAGTGGAAAATAAATATTTACAAACAGGGAAAAGACCATAATTGTTGAGAAAATATAGGGGAGATAGAGAAAGAAGAGAAAAGGACGTAATAAGCATGTTACATGGCAGAACTATTATTATAAACTTACAGTAAATCTGACTTACAGTAAATTTGCTTAAATAGTTAGGTACAGAATGGCATGAATGTTTCTTTGCAGTTTTGGAGACCTCTTCCTTTTACCTTTGTTATACGTGATGCTTGAAGGTATAGGCTACACATGAAAGCATTGATTACCTGCTTCATCCTCAGCAAAAGAGATGATGTATCTATAATAACTGTTGATGAGTTTTGGAAACCTGCAGGTCTGGTCTCTTCCCATACAGATCTCATTGTACTGCCATTCCCCCGTTTCTGCATTCTCCTTTAGAGACATTAGACGCCTAAACAGAAAGAGTTCCACAGACATATATATAGACATAATACATATATCTATATTTATATATACATAAATAATTATAGAAATAAACATTTAAGCAAAATATTATACACATTGTGACTGGATATCATGCAGAAGGTATATTAGTTGAAAGTTGTGGAGGAAATTCTGAGTATTAATAATAAGTGTCAATCCACACAAATAGTCCTTCTGAGTTTTATTAATCTGATCAATCGGGAGGTGAGCATTACACGGTTCTTTGTTATAACGTGTGTGACACTCAACCAATAATTTCTCTATTAAACATGATACACACAAGGATATATATTGGTGCTGTTCTCACAAACAGCGGTTGTGTAGACAAGGACATCATATTAAGGTGCTGTACTTTCTCAGTGAACTATTTTGAGTAGGGAAGGTCATTTCAGCAAAAGTTGCACACACATTATTCAAGTAAAAAACACATAATGTAAAATAATCTATTGATTCTGAAATGCCTTCTTTTTGTTTAAACATAAACATACATGACAACAGAGGATATAGATCAAAATCAGGAAACTGACACCCACACCTCTATTAACAGCTAATTCCATGTACTCGGAGCTCTCTCCAGCCAGCACAAGTCAAGTTTTCAGATTGACTCTTGTCATCTCTTGTTCTGTCTCTTTCTTTTCTGCTTTTCTTCCGATAAAGTCTTGCTTTTTCTTTTTTTTTTTTTTTTTTGCTGAATCAGTCACAAAGTGCATTCCAAATGCCATTGGGTTTATATCCTTTTGATAATGTGTCACATGGTGCACAAAGCAAAACGTAGCTGCAACATCATGCAGCTTGAACAAGTTGTTTAGTGCAGTTTCTCAGTCTCAGGCTGCTGCTGGGCAGCGACAGCTCTAGAACAGCAGATGACACTGTAGATGACAGTGGACCATCCAACGAGTCTGGAAAGCAGAGTTTTAAGTTTGAAAAATTTACGTAGTGCATCTTTAAAAGGCCATTTGGGAAGTTGCCTTTCTTTCTAGCTTGAGTCTCTGCCAGAGGCCTGGCAGGTTGAGGGTTCTGCAAAGTAACTTAGCTTTCATGTTCTTAAAGTAGGGTTCCCAGACCCACTGAGGTATATGAAGTCTGGTATATAGAGGTATATAGAAGTCTGAATTATCTTTAAATAAGTGAACAATAACATATTGGAACCACTGCACAATAAACGTACTGAAGCAAAAACATCTCCTTTTAGCTTATAAGTAAATATGATAGTAACAACCGATGCAAATCTGTCAGTCACGACTCTGTTCACATAGCTCAGGATGCACAGACCACACTACCATTCACTTCAACAGGAGATGCTACATCTAGTGATACATATCTGGAGTCAGGTTTTACCAAGAACACCAAATTTTGCCCCATTTCTGCAGGTGCTATCAAACAAAGCCAAGCTAAAGAAGAAGCTACACTCAATATGTTACGATCATATTCACAGCAGCTGAAATGTGTGGAAGTATGTCTGGGAGGAAAGCAGCAAATTAACCTGAAGCTGTATTGTTTTCATATGACACAGACGAGAAAATGTGAAGAATTCAGTCACAGTTACTTCATTCATGTGTGAAATTTTCTATTCAGTTAGACAACCAACAGACATTTCCAGTGGCGCTCAGCTGATTTAGTCTGCTATCCCTGGGAAGGAGATATTTTCGGAGACGTTCTCTATTCGAAGGAGGTGCTGGACTTCTGGATGCTTTTATGTGTGAGGTGAGAATGGAAAAAAAATGTTTGTCCATTTGTAATAATGGTGTGGCCACAAGGATAAAAGTTGCCGTGCAGATTAAACACATAACTACTGGCTGTATACTGTATTAGCAAGAGATGGATGAGATCTTCTCTCTTCTGAACAAAGCTGTTACTGCAGTTCATTTTTGTCAAGTCAAGGTCACCGCAATCAACGCAGGATTTTACCCCTCATGTGTTAAAGTTTTGAATGGAGTGTTGAGCTAAGCAGATGAATGGCAGAGTTTTTCAAAGGAATGTCCAGACACAACACTTTTTCTTCTACTGTTAGAAGCCAAGCAGGCTTATCTCACAGAGATATTCAACATCCGTTACTTCTCAAGGAAGCCAGATGTCAATCCTTGGAGTCTGTGACAACATCCCTGCTTTCATAAAGAAAACAAACCTACCGAGAAGGAGCAGATAACTGACATATTGCCCAAAACTGGTTGAGCTTTTCATAATTTATTTGGTATTTCATCACCTCTCATTGCTGTGTGAAACTTCAGCTGTTACTTGTCTGATGTGAATACTGAGACACTGGACTGGATGCATGATACTTTTACACATGCTGCAACACAAAGCACCTCATGGGTATGGCAGAGGAGCAATTGTTGCAGGACATTGAATGTAATTTCAGCTCTTCCCATGCAGATGCTCCCCTTTTGCTCCCACTAACTTTTTCACTTTGACTTCAATAACAACATAAATGCAGGACCTTCGAGTTGGTCCAGGAATAAAGTGTAGTACTGTGTAGTAAAAGATGGGGTAATCTTTTTTTAATTAATTTGGAGTGATGTATGATTTGATTTTTACAAGTGTAGCACAATTTTATTTGCAATGTTTCATTACTGACATTCTTTTGATTCAGATTAGTTTTTTAGCATTAATTAAGAATATGTGAAGGTTCAAAAATGCCATGATCTTGAATGTTTTTTTTTCTTTCTTTCTGTTTTTAAACTGGTTTCATTCTTACTTTGTCAGTTCTGTTACTGCTTATTCCCTGAAACCATCACAATCAGTTACATGAGAAAAGGGCCGAAGTCCCATTTTAATTTAGGTTTAATTTACTCAAATGCAGTTTATATAAATTCATTGTAAAGTTGTAATTTAAGTTTTAAATCTAATAGTTTTTATGAACAACTGGTATTTAAAATTGTAATTAATATGTTGTAATTGGGATCACTGGTAAAGTTTCTCCCTGTAAGATGTTCCTCAACCCAAAAAAGTTTGAGAATCCACGTCTTTGCTGTTCCCCGGACTAAACTCTTCTCAGACGGTCCTGCATAGAAATGTCAGAGACACTCTTCTAGTTTGGAGGTAATGGCCCTGAGTGTTCCCAATTACTAGTAGAACCACTGTCACCTTCACTCATCGCATCCTCCTTTAACTCAGCTTCTCATGTTCCTTCTTGTTATTGCTGCTGTCATTCAACATCCCTCCTTATTTCACCATTGCTCTCTTCTGTAGTTTTTGAACCACCACAATGTCCATTTGGTTGTCCATCACCAGTTTATCAGTCTGGTCAATGTGTCCGTTTTTAAACATCTTCGCAGTATTCAACCCATGTGGTATTTCATTTTCCTAATCTTGGCTGCTTTTACTTGTTGTGTTGTGATAGTTGATTATGTGGCGAGAATTTGTAGTTTTGCTGCCTTCCTGGCCAGGTCACTCTTGACCCTGGCGCTTCGAGCCCAAGCCTCATACAGATGTACCCGTACACTCTTCCCGTCACCTTATAATGGCTCTTTAAGTCACCTCTCTACATCTTATCCTACTACTATTTGTCAGACTGTGTTTGCACTATCTAGTGTGGTTGACCATATAATCATTTGTGCTTCCGCATGTTCTCATGTCCTGCATTTTTGCAATAATATAGAAATTTCCTAAATGTTTTACTTTTAAAGGTATTTGACACACACCCGCTCATGAAATCGCCAAAGATGTAAAGCCCATTGAGGTTGGGCATCTGACAGCCTCTATAGATGTATCCTCCTGTCACAGACTTGCCCAACTTGTGAGGATAGGCAAAGATAGGCAAGATGTCATCTGCAAACACATGGACACAGAACAACCCTCAGTTTATGCAGTTATATTAATTTAAAAAATAGATACAACATCCAACATGATAAATAACAAGGATTCTTATTGAAATTGTGATATATATTGTAATAATTTAACATTTACAGTAGTTTAGATTGTAAAAATGACTTTTCAGAATCGATTTTTTATCCCACAGAAAGATGCTGACTCACCTAAAGATGAGTTTTGACAGAGTCTCCAATCATAGCAGCTGAAACCTTCTTTGGCCCTCCATCCATAGTTGCCTCCTTTAAACAATTGTGATCACACAGTAAAACTCATGATGAAGAAAGACATCTTCATAAAGATGGACATATGGTACACTATGTTTCTGAATTCAGACAATGGTCAATACAGAAACAGATGACAGACACGTGTAAACATGCTTGTAAGCATAAATAGCTGCTCAATTAATCACATCAACAGGAGTTCAAACTGAGTTTCAGAAATAGGAAGAAAGGGGATCTAAGCGACTCTAAATGCAGCCAGACGTTCTGAGTATTTTTAAATAAGCAGTTTTGGAAAGAAGTTGCACAAAATGTGTCTTTGGTTCAGCTACAACATTTACACAACAACATCAAAATAAACAGCATGAAAACATGGATCCATTCTGAATGGTGTGGAAGATTTCTTCTCAGCACACTTTCAGGCCCTCAGAATCGATTAAACAAATCAGCTTGCATGAACACTGCTGCTGACCATATCCACCGCTTAGTGACCACAATAAAACATCTTCTGATGGCTACTTGCAGGATAATGCACCATATCACAAAACTCAAGTCATCTCAAACTGCTATCATGAACATAACATTGAGTTTTACTTCCTACAATGGCATCCAGAATGATATTTATGGGGACGTCCCATGATGCACTGAGGCATTCCTATTACTTTCTCTGTTGCTTATTACTTGCATCATTAATATATTTTTCCTTTGCCTGCAGGTCTTTCTGGATAAAAGCTGCAATGTATATTAATCTGTCTTTGCTGTTCTCTCCACCCCCAGCCAGTTGAGGCAGATGGCTGCCCTCTCTTAGTCGGTTCTGCCGACTAGTTAAAAGGGAGTTTTCCTTCCCACTGTCACTTCCTGCATGCTCAGGATGCTCAAAATTCAATGCAATCTTTTACGTTTCCCTTACTTTACATACATTAATTATTACGGATTGGCTCAAATTGATCTCTCTAAAGCTGACATTGTCATGAAATGGTGTTATACAAATAAAGCTGAATTGAATACTCTCATCATGCATGTGCAGTTGGTAATTCTGCAGCAACCGTGTGATGCTATCATGTTAACATAGACAAGGAATGTTTCCAACATCTTGCTGAATCCACGCCACCAAGAGTTAAGTCAGTTGTGAAAACAAAGCAAAGATTAAAATGCCATTTCTTTTAACCTGGTAAGATTTTTTATTTGTTTATTACCACAAAATAAAAATATATTTTTTTCTCCTTTGATTAAGAAAGTAAATGAGCCTTTAACACAAGAAACTGACGCAGTAAAGTGAAACTAATGAGTTAATTAACTAATGAGAATAATGTTAACCAAGTTCTTCCCCAGTAAAGATAAGTAATGTAGTGGCGCTCAAGCTTACACAGAAATAAATGTCACACAGGAGCAATGTGTAAAAAGATCCTACCTTTAACAATGAGGTCTATTTCTTCATATTTGTTCTGGCCCACGTCACCACAGAGCATCCTGCCTCGGCCTGCGCCTGTCAGCGGTTCACCGCGGTCGATGGAACAACGCCACATGTTGCGGACTCCATAAGCATAAATCTCTGCAGTGAAAGAGGTGGAGGATGGGAAAATTACAGCCTTTGCGAGGACTGAATGAATACTCTTCAGAAACAATAGAAAGTTTTTCTTCTGGTAAAACTAGAATTTTCTTCCTTATTGGGATAAAAGGAAACCGACTTTCATGGTTGTCAGTGTGAAGGCTTTATAAAAGCTAAACTACGCAGCAGATTTACGGCTTCACCATTAAGCCATTTCATCTTTAAAATTGACAAGCATGATCAAACATGTGAAAGGGTCTACCGGGTCGAGCCGCCTCCTCCGCCATAAATGGATTGTCAGAGGGAATGCTATATGGGGCACCATCGTCATTGTTGTCAACATCAATACGCAGCACCTTGCCAAGAAGGGTGGACCTGTTAAACAGAAAAAAACCCACAACTAGCTGAGGAGGTTGAGGTTGTCTTGAAGGATGTGATTACTGACAGTCATCCACTTCTCTGTACGATCTTTTCCATCCATGAACATTCTTCCTTAAATTTAATACATAACTCTTACTCATATTGTATCATGAACATGATACAATCTGTTAAGGTACTCAATGTTAATATTTATTTCCAAACTATCGCAAATATGACTTTTGAGTAGATCATTCTGACTGGTACAAAAAAGGATAAAACAGCTATTCCTCCTTTCATTGGCTGAGGGATCTTTCTAAAAATGTAACTTGCTGATTGCTTTCCAGGATCTTAATGGAAACAATAGCAGCATATAAATAAATGTAGAGACATTAAAACATCACAAAATCAGAAACACAATTTAGAATAAAAACTAGAAAAGCAAAATAACATTAGATAAACAGAATTAAAAACATGATCAAGATTAAAAATTTAAGACTAAAATAAATAGTGCAGATTTGGACTTTTTAATAAAAACAAATACAGATGAGAACAGCTGGGTCTTTAAGCTGGATGGAAATAAACTAAGTGTTTAGCTGATCTGAGGCTTCCTGGAAGCTGAATGCTGCTTCTCCATGTCTGGTTCGGACTTAGAACTGATCCAGATGACCGGAGGGGTTTGGAAGGTTAATCAAAGGGTCACTGATAAAGACCTTCATAGACCAGCAATGAAAATGTAAAGTCTGTCCTCTGATGGAGAGGCAGCCATTGTAAAAATAGTCTCTATTCTGTGATTTTAAAGTAATTTAATGTCCTGGTCCACAATTAGTTTGTTGTGATTTTTTTTTGTTGTATTTTTATTAATGTATTTGGAGACTTTCTGATTTTTACCCAAAACCTAACCTTAAGTCATTTATGCTGAAATACATTGGTCCATTTTACCACCATTTACTCTTTGCAGATTAGTTTTCCTTTTCATTTATTAAAAAAAAATCCCTGTCTTTACTCATCTCAGTCACTCTGCACCATCCTCTCTCAACTTTCCAGTCCCTCCATTCCCAACAGGGACTCTCTTTTGTTCACTCTGTCTCTCTTCTACATGCCAGTGAGCATTGGTCCATGATGTGTAGTGTAAATATTAGACTTGGCAGGGTACATCATATCTCATTCCTAAAACAGCTATTACAGCACGTCAACAACAGAAACCTCAGAAACAGCTTAACTGTGAAAGAGGAAAAGGTGTCAACATTTTGTAGCAGCCATGTTTCAAGAGACAAAATGCTATCTAATAAGTATTATTAGATATATTCTTCTTTTTTCTTAATGTACCTTTAAATAGCCATGAGTTAATGTACTTTGAATGAAGCAATATTTTTCCAGGAAGTAGTCTTTTATAAAGTTACCCCATTTTTGTCATAGAAACCAGGGGTCAGCTGGAGTTCTTAAAGAGGTCATTTTATCTTAATTAGACATTTTAACACCCATAACAGCTATTAACATAGGGTCCAAAATTCCCAGCATCAATTATTTTTTTGTTTCAGTCATTTCACATTTAATCTGCACCATAGCTAAAAATATTAGACCTCAAAATTATACAGAAGAAATAGTCATTAACTTTGCTGAGAGAGTGAGGAGCATCTGTTTAAGATATTCATGTTTTTAAACACAATAAAAGCATATAATGCGCTGTAGTTTCTTCAATAAAAGCTAAACACTGCTTTTGACTAAGTTTATTTCACTAGGTCATTTATTTTTTATATTTTAGTATACGTTACCAAGAAGGTTTTAAAATGTACTCATCCTGTGCTCAATCTGCTTTAAATTACTAATGAACATCAGTTGATAAGAGATTAGCAAACACTGCTCTCAGTACATTTTCATTAATTCATATAAATAATTATACTGACTTGTTTTGTGAATTGCCAAATTTTCCAAATGGGTCGCCAGCTCTTCCACCATCACCAATAAAAATATACAGATACCCATCATGGCCAAAAAGAAGCTGTCCTCCATTATGATTCGATGCTGGTTCTACCACCTCCAGGATCGTTCTGCAGGAGGAGATCCACAAAGCAGGCGAAGATATGAGTGACATCTCAGAAATGCTTAAATTCACAATATGTAGATACAAATGCAGATATCTGAGTATGCTGTAGACCTCTCAGAGGAATGATCCAGTTGGTTATCATCATGTGATGAGAGCGTGAACTCGCTGATTCGTATTCTCTCTTCCTTCTTGACCGACACAGAGTAGTACACATACGCTTTTTTCACTGCTCGGAACCTAAGCACCGAAGAATTGCAATTGGTACTTCCATGTAAACACATTTTATTTTTAAAACTGGTTTCTGGATATAAACTTAAAACTAAATAATTATAGACCTTGGGTGAAAGGCCAAGCAGAGGAATCCCCTCTCATCTCCAGCCCATGGTGATGTTAGGACAGCCTGCGTTAGGTTTAGGAAAGGTCGGTCAATCCTGGAGCCATTTGGCAAATACACCCAGACATAACCCAGCTGCTCTGCAACAAAGAAGCGATGACTGCCATCATCTGCATGGATCATGGCCACAGGGTTACGGAGACCATTAGCAACTTCCTGCAGGCACAATTCCAGGCAGCCTTTGGAATCCTCTCGTACCGAGCCCAAGTTAGCATTTAGTTCTGGAGACAGGAAAAGAACATGACAAACATTTTCCAAAAATACTGATAAATCATTTTAAGCTTGAAAGATTAAAAGCCCAGCAACTTTTTTTGATCAGATAAGCCAGTTGTGAGAAATTTCTCATTTACGGTGACGACATGGCAACACAAAAACACATCTAGTTATTATCATTATTAAATTTATTTATTTATTTAAAACAGTTTTTTTGTTTTGTTTGGGTTTTTGCTTAGCTTAGAATATTTGACAAAGATTTATGTTTATATTTGTGCTGCTGTAAGTCATTTTTTTCATTTGGTTATCTTAGTTGTGTGTTCATACCTGCATTTTTCAAGACATTAGGGTAGCAATACTGTTTGTCCTTAAGCTCCAGATAATCACAGAACCGTGCATGATCTTCTTCTATTGAGGTTGTAAGGTTAGAAAACTGCTGTGGGCTTCCCAAGTTTTCCAGGAGGAGACTGAGGGTGTATCGGCACTGATGCCAGTAGCCAGAGCAATAATCTCTGCACAGTCCGGGAACAATCCTCATTGGTGTGTTGGCATCTTCAGCGTCATACAGGTGGGCTGCATATGGAGAACATTCCTGAAAAAGAAATCCAAATGTCCGAAATAAGCCATCAAAGATGGAAATTTCAGTTCTTTTCTAAAGGCTCATGGATGTTTTTATCATTGTTTTAAATCAAGACTTATTTGTCATCATCCATGTGTGTTAATCTTCTTGTTAATCTCAGTGACAGGGATGATGATGTGCATAAATCACGTAAACAAATGATGGAGTTGTACATGTATACTGTCACAGCTCCTCACTGCCTGATTGTAACTAGTCAGGCCTGGGTTATATGCAGCTTAGTATAACTGGACCCAAGTTAGATCTACACAGTTATTAAGTCACAACCACACTGTCCACACCCATAAATGGTGAGCTGTAGGCACGGGGAGGCACGGCACTCAAACCGACATGCGGCTGACTTTCACTGAAAGCCAGATCATCAGCGGGAACCGAATCCAAACAACTAGCATTATGCAAAGAAAGATCTTTTTCCACATGCACACACATACATATATACTGTATATGACAGTATGACATATTTCTTCCTACAACATTTTTTATTTTTAGCATAAAAGTCTGACAAAATTTAATTTAAAAGTTAGTGTATTTTTTTTATAGACAACTTTAAAAATCATGTGTTTTTTCACCTTCCTGCAGATATGGTTGTTAGTATTCTGTAGAGTAACTAAAAGAATAACAAATGATAAACATCTCTCCACCACATTTATGAACAGTGCCTTACTTATCTCGAGCAGTTTATGTTGTTGGCATTCTTATCTGCCATAAAGTTTCCTAACACAACTACTGTTCGATTTTGGCTTTACATTTAGGTTTGTGGATTTTATGTGCTGCAGTACTTTTGGTTTGTTCGCTCTTTAAATAAAATGTTTTGTTCTTTATCAACTTGCTTCTTACTAGACATCTGAGTTCATTTCTACACAGCTGTGACAGATCAAAGATAAATGCAAGTCACATCAAAAAAGCATCCATCCATCCATCCATTATGTACCGCTTATTATCGAACGGGGCTGAAGCCAATCCCAGCTGACACCCTGGACAGGTCGTCAGTCCATCACAGGGCAACACACACAGACAAACAACCATGCTCACATACACTCACACAATCATTTATTGGACCAATTTAATTTTTCTTTCTTCAGTTATTGTCTGTGACAGGCTATAGAAAATATTTTACCCACTCCGTTTGTTGATGGGATATTACTTGCAGTGGAAAGCAAAGCTTGGAAGTCCATTTAGTCCATTCAAGTTACCATTTTCTGCTATTTTTATGGATCTTATCTTGACATAATATTCATAGGCTTTACAGATCTGTCTGCCTTGCTCTCCTGTCTCTCTGCCTCTTCTGTCAACCTCTCTCTTGCAGGAACTTGATACGTCCTGTACTGTCATAGCTGGAAGCAGAATTGGTTGTTTGTTTGATCAGCTAAGCTCTGGGATGATGACAGTCTCCCTCTTGCCATGTTTTAAACAAACATTTAAGGCATTTTCAGCCTCTTTGTCCCTTTTTCATTATACATGACTGCCTGTCTCCCAGTGTTATTGATATGAGTGCCAGGAAGCTGCTGCAATGCAGATGGAACAGAGGGACTCAGTGTGGTGAATTTACACAGCCTAAGTACTGTCCCACAGGAGCAACCTGACCATCTCCAGGATCTCTTTTATCTAAAACCACCAACCTAGGAGCTGGAAACCACATAATGGATATTTGTTACTCTTTCATCTTTCAACAAAAAGTTCATGAATATAGAAACAAAAAATGAATAAATAAATATAGAAAGACTGTGTTCTCTACTCAAGTCTAAAAATGCTAGTTGAAGGTTTTTGTTTAAATAAATTCCTTTTAGAAATCCTGTTCATTTTTTACACAGACATTTTATATTGAAAACTATAATCTGCATACAGTGTTAAAAAGGAATAAATATCAGTTATATATTCATTATTCTGAATTCAGGCAACAGTTAAGCTTAACTAGCAGCAGTAAGTCATGCAGCCACTCCTGCACTTTCATTAAAACCAAGTCATAGCCTGCACTGAGTGGAAAGAAGCAAGAACCACGGTGAGCTATAATTACTACATTCATAGAAACATATATTTTAGGACTCAATGATTTGTCACTGTCTCAACATAGCATATGATGTATTAAATTGACAGGATAGCTTGCACCTAGTTTTTTTTTTTTTTTGTTTAACTTTTTTTTTCATTGTATTGTGAAATTTTTTCTTGTACAGTTCAGCCTGCATAGTTTTGCTTCCTCAGCAATAAGGGCAACACCAAATTTATGCCACACCTTTAATTCAATCTGTCCACCCAGTTAATGCCGGGCCTGCAAAGTCAGCACCCAATTATGCAATCAGTGTGTGACTTCAAGGCTCATTCCACAGATGCAGAGGTTGGAAATCAGTGCTGTGATCTGTTTGTGATTAAAGAACCAAAAAAAGAAACCAAAACAAAGTGAAATGCCCTTGATATGAAACAATTATAGGAAAGAAAAATTGTATAATGATCACAGTAATGCTTAAATTTAGAAAGTTCTTTAAACTGTGTTAGCCAATGCTGTGAAAAGAAATGCAAAAAGCATAAATGCTAAAAGAAATGTGCTTAGTTTTATTGTTATTTTCCTCTTTATTATATATTTCTATCCTTTGTACATATAAAATAATGCCTTGCTTCAATATTTTAGAAATACTTTCTATGTTTATCTTTAATTGAGGTTAATCTGTTTTGCTACTGTTTTCTTAAAGGCTGAAAAATCTATTTTTACTTCACTGTGTTTGGATCGTGCTGAAGTGGGTAAAGGTGGAAAAATGCCAGAGTGGAGTCTTTTGTTAGTTAGATAACCTGAAAAAACAATCAATTCTGAATGATTTTTTCTTTTGAGATCTACTTAGTCTTTCTATACACATGGTAAAGAAGACAATGCCACAATTCTTCTCTTAACATGTTAGTGTAATAGTTTGGAGTCTGACGCCTTCAGACGTTTTGCTTGTAGGATCTGATTATCTGATTATATCCGCGCTTCACTCACAATGTCAAACATAATGCTTTGGACTGCAGATCTAACTTGGATCTGAACATTTAAACGAAAACATTAAAACTCATTTAGTTTGTTGCAAAGTTAAACTACAGTAATCGCCAACTAGCTATTAAAGTGAATTGTTAGTTGTTTAAAAGAACAAATTCTTACTTACGATGACAACCTACCATACTCCTTTAACCAAAACATTGAAGTAAATATGGTTTTACTTTACTAAGAAAACTAAGGGAGATGTATTGAATTTAAAAACATTGTTAAACACAGGTGTGCTCTTCCTCTCCACACTGTGAGAAATGGGAAGCCTGGCATTAATTTTTAATTTCAAGCAGAAAATAATCCAGACAGAAAATAAAATGTAAACTGAATTATGAAGGATAATAAATATATACTTGACATGGGAAAATTACTAAATGGAAATGCTTTAAAGTCTTGAGGCTCACAAATGCATTCTGTTTGTATTGACATTTCTGGCTGGATCGTTAACCAGGTGATCCCAAAGACTCCAATATATATGCTGACAGATGCAAAAGGACCATACAAAACCAAAATGACCAAAACAACACAAAAAGTCTTTTAAAAGAACTAAAATATTATTTCTTACCTGGCAAAGGATGGTACGTATGTACTTGCCACAAGCTGCAAAACCAGAAAGGTCTAAGTTTTCCATAACAGCGTAAAACCTTCTTGATATCTCTTCATCCTTCTCCAGATCACAGCATCCAAACTTGGTATACTCTTTGCAGAAGACAAGTGGTTGCTGAGGCTCAAATGGAGGCTTGTAGTCCAAACATTGAGGATGACAGCTCCCGCACCTGGTCTGGAGGAGCAACAGCAGAAGGAGTAGGAGTATATGAGGTGATGGGGTGTGGGAGACCAAATGGCTGGTCTGTGGGGTCATGGTGTGCAGATACAGCCTTCTACTTTAGGATAATTTGTCTCTTGACACTGAAATGAAGTAAACACTTTTTTTTATCTTGAGCATCTATGAAGAAGAGACGTCAGTTTTTTTTTAATTGTATATTTGCTTTTTTGTCCATGTATGCTTGTCTCTTAAGGTGTGAAAGTGTGTACCAGACACACTAGCTCAACATACAACCTGGTTGCTGAGAGCCTCAAATTGCTCAGAATGTGTTACATCATTAACACTTCCATAGCAACGCAGACCACACTGTGCATGAATAAAAGTAAGCTACTGGACACTAATTCAGTTTGATGTATCCTTCTGATCGGGAAAAGGTACAGTCCAGCCAGTTCAGCTTTTATTCTTGTCCCAGTCTGTACAAACCACCTGTGGATCAAAACACACATCCCAGAATGAAAGAAACAATCTACTAATTGTACATGAAAACAGGTGTGTCAGCATTAAGATCCATTTTTGTAACTTAAACCATGAACTAATGCAGCATCATAGCAAAATGAACAACCTTTTTTAAAAAGCGTGTCAAATTGAGAAGTTTTACCTTCCTCCAAGATTTCTGCAAAATATTTACTCCCAGACTGAAGTAACCTTGAGACTCTTCCTCTGTTTGCTCTGGACGTGCTGACTTGCTGCGGCTGGTGTAAGCCGTGAATACAGACAGACAGCAGAAAAAAAGGGCCAGAGAGAGCCTCTTTCATTCAGTCACACAGCCACGCTGCAGCTTTGGAATAGATCCCTCCCACTATGGTTATTTTCTCCTCCTCTTCCTCCTCCTCTTCTCTTTTCATTTGCTTTTCAACTCTCCTTCAAAGACATGTGCATTCCTTACAGTCGCATATGGTGCATGTTGCCCTGAAGTTGCAACTTTCCACCTCTGCTGCCCCTGAACTCCTCCACACCTTTTCTACCCCACATCTCCTCTGTCCCTGCCGCTTCCGGACAAACACTAATTTGTGTATGTCTGCGTATGTGTGTGCTTGTGTGTGTGTGTGTGTGTGTGTGG
>JBAMHX010000010.1:18563857-18580680 GCA_037177515.1 Pseudomugil tenellus
CCCTCCCCCCCCCCCCCCCCCCCCCGACCCCCCCCTTCCCCCCCCCCCCCCCCCCCCCCCCCCCCCCCCCCCCCCCCCCCCCCCCCCCCCCCTCTTTCTTTTTTTTCTTCTCCCCTGAATCTGTGTGTGGTCGGATGAATCAGGACGTGAGCTGGAAGTAAAGACCAATGGATTCTCCAGGCACCAGTCAACCAGAATCTTAGAATCTCAAGAGCACAATAGGCCAAAATTTGCAACTAATTATAGTGTTATACAATCTTCCGCTTTCTAATTAAAATAAAATACTTGAAATAAGCAGTTTATCTTCAGACAATGTCTATGATGTGGCATCGTAAAGCAATATGAGCTAAAAGAATAAAACATTTTCACATAATTTCATTTACATCTCTGTGATGGACTGGCGCCCTGTCCAGAGTGTGCCCCGCCTCTCACCCAGTGTCTGGCTCCAGCCCCCCTGGGACCCCATTCAGGGAATAAGTGATAGATAACAAATGGATGGATTGTCTACATCTGTCCTGATTGTTTGTTTCTAATTTAGAGATTATACCTAAAAGTTCTTAATCCTGAAAGCTTAATTTATCTGTAATTGTTCAGATCAAACAGATATGCGGGCTGATGGAAATATTGGGAGCTGCATGAGCCCAGACACACTTGTGGAATGAAGAAACTGAGGGGTAAAAAACCAGACATTTTATGTTAGACTACAACACAAAAAAACACTGTGCAATGCTTTACAATAATAGTATTCATGGATAAGGAAATACATATGTTTATAAAGAACTTATGTGTTAAAGTTTAGTAAATTAGTTTACAGGTGTATCATATATTTATGAGTTACTTCAGATACATATTAAATGGGTGTTTCAACTAGATCAGATGTCAATATAGACAGCCCATGCAGCGCTTCTGTTGATGGATTGCTTTCAGGACATTGCATATGAACTGTCTCTTTCTCCCTGGACTAATTGGTCATTTAAAATGTTCAACGATGATAACAGTTTGCAGTAAAACCCATATAATAGATCAACAGTGTGCATGTGGCTTTTGTGATTTATGTGTGTTTAGACATACCACTACCATCTGTGTCTCATTATTGCAGAACCACCTTTCAGGTCACAGTGATCCCCATCTGGCTGGGAGACTGTCAGACTCTTTATCACTGCACTCAAAGATAGAAACATCATCAACAGCCAGACACTCTCTGGATTAAATAAATCACCAGACACTTTATCAAGTAGTGTCTTTTAATAATGACTTCCAGTTGTCATAGATTAACTTCAGCAAAACGGCTCTTAAATAGCAAACAGAGCCATTTGTGAGTTCAGAATATTCAGAAAAACATTTAGAGACAGTTGGACTGAGTTAAACTCATGTCACAATGCAGGTCCATCTTCAGATGAGTATCTGATGTTGTTCGTTTCATCTTTTCCATGATTATAGATACTTCCTGCCTGTAGAAACATGATGAGACCTGTGCTGCAGATCACGGGGCGTTTCAGCTCAAATTTATAGTGTTGTTCTTTAGAATGACTAAACAAGTGAGTCATTCTTTACTGGAAGACAGAGAAACACACACACACACACACACACACACACACACACACTTAACTAGGATATGAGGGCAACTATGCACACTCAGCTTAATGGTGTGTACACGTGTACACATTCTCTATGTTAGGTTTATCTCTGACTATATATGTCAAGGACAGATAGTTACAGATGGCCGTGTATGTGAGCAATGTCACAACTTTGAAGTGGTTAAATGTATTTAATTAATATTTTGGCATATCAGTTTGTTTTTTGGCCTATATTTGTACATTTCTGCACTAAGTTTAGATTTTGGCTGCTCTTTCCTCTCAGATCTTAGGTCTGTTTGTGGTTTGCAAAGTTTCCACAAGTAGAATAGGAGGAAAGCTTTTTGCTATTAGGCTCCTCTCCTTTGTCTCCAGCTCCCAGCCTAAAAACTGTAGACACTTTCTTTCCTGCTGTAATCCAATCTGTATAAGATCAAATCTATAATTTCAAAAGCTAAATCTTTCAATCACTTTTAGCCATTTATTAAATACCTGAGTATAAACACTGTGGTAGTTTCATTCTCATCATATTAATGTACATTATCTCATCGTTTAGAGTAGACATATACTGTACGTGTATTAAACTTTCTTTACTGTAGTGTTGCTGTGTACTATACTTTTACTTTTTTGGTTCTATTCACATGACTATGTTTTGCTAAAATAGGACTTGACTTGCACCTGTGCTCAAAAGGGTTACATGGATATAGCTAGATCTACATTACACCGGATTTTGATCTTAAACAGTTCTTTAATATCAGAGAGGACCACTCGGTCACTGGCCTGAATTGGAAGACTTTAAAGTGTCTGCAAACCCACTGAAAGGTGATAGTAATGCATGTTATATAAACCGTTCTGAATGATGCAGTGATGTGCATCAGAATAGCCACCAGGAATCTGACAGAGTGCTTGTGAACATTCAAACTGCGACTGTGGCCAATCAGGTGTTTTGTCATTTTATCCTACCCATTGAAGCATGTTTTGCTTTCTATGTATGTGCAAATTTAAAAAATGTCATTACAATGTGGCAACAAAGCTAGTTGTTTTTAATCAGAATGCAGAATCGATGTCCTGATAAAACAGAGTAAAATTAAGTAATTAACTTTTTAATCATTACGGTACTAAAAAATCTTGGCCTGTTGACTAGAATTTTTTTCCTTTTATTAAGTTGTATCAACCAAGCTGTATTTCAAGATTTCTTAGTAAGTTAATGTAGATTTACGTCTTCATTGTGTCCATCTTGAGTAAGTAGTCCAACCTGTTAGTGAGGCTAACAAGTATGAGTCAAATGAAACAGTACAAACAGCAGTTTGGAGGGTGGTCTGGTTGACCAGACAAATAATGAAGGTTAGAAACTTATGGTGGAGTTTCGAATGTCCTCATCGGCACCCATCTTGCCACAGACTCTCTTGGATCTGCGATATCTCAATTAAAGTGAGTGATCTACACAAACACAAATACTCTTATTTCACTGATATCTTGATGGATTTACAACTGGTTTGGTTTCTTATTAATGCTATTAACATAGCTATAATTCTGGATACTTACCATATTGACATTGCAGCTTTTGTCTTTCAAAAACAACTAAATTTGCTAGCCATATTCTGTAATTAACTTATTCCATTGACTATTTATATCTCCGAGCAGAGTGTGAGGGATATAATGGTTTTGCCCCAACCGTCGCTGCGCCCACCGCAGATCCTTTGTGTTACTGCGATAACTTGAACAATATTCAAAGTGGGTTTTTCATATACATAGATACCATAGAGAGGATGAACTAATTTGATTTTGAGGGATTTATATTTTCAGGTTGGCCACTAGGGGCGCTCAAACCTGAAAACTATTTAAAACAAAGTGCATGATGAAGTTATAGCTGAATATTACTAGATTTGCATATGTATTCAAGGATTCTGGAAACTGAAGATTGCGGGTGTTCGAGGATATACCCCTAGCCGTCACCTCCAACAGTGTAATTTCTAGTTTGTGAGTATCCAGTGTATCATTGCTGCATCTCTGCTGTTTATAACAAATCCAACACTTTTAGATCAATATGAAATTGAGCAGGTTATGGTTGCTTATAAAGTACATGCATAATTTAAATGATGTTGTGAATGAGCAAGCTGACTGTGGCAAGATGGCTGCCAGTGTGGACGTGGGACTCCACTGGCCAACAGTGCAGATGAGTCATCAAGCCTTTATTGTATATGTGTCTGTCAACCAACAAGCTAATTGCAAGCACTGATCACTGGTTTCTGTTACTTCAGACAAATGAATAACCGGGTAAAAGTGATTTATTGTAACTTAACCAGATGTTTTAATAAAGATGTATATTATAAATAAAGCTTTTTAAATAAGCATAACTCAGAATTAGAAAAAACAATACAATATTTATCATCTGTTGGTCTAAATACTTAAATAATTGAAAGCACAATGCATAATTGCCCCATTTGACCTCACCTGGTACAACTTTGGTAGACTTATGCAACATCGCTGCTGGATGATTTATTTTTAGTCGTCTCAGATGGCCCATTTTCCTTCCAGTAGCTTGCAGTGATAAGCTACAGTTCAATATCATGATGATATTTGCTTCAATCAGTAGACCTTGTTACAGACAAAAGCACAGCTAACACCTTCACACCCTAACCCTCCACATTTGAGTGTCAGTTTGCCAGTAAAAACTGAGACTGAGGGGGAGGATTACATCATTGTTTTTATCCCCCTCTCTTACTCCATATATAGACTTATTTGTTGTCTAACTCATACATCTCTTCAGCAAAAAAAGAAAGGAGTGTGTTTAGAAATGGGTGTGCCTGTGTGCGCATACTTGTGTGTAAAACACATATCGACATCAAATGGGCCATATTTCTTCTTAAGGGCAAACAGAACAGTCCTGCAAAAATACTCTTAACTTCTTCTATTCAAAAATGCATTGATGAATATGTAGTGGAAACGTCAGGCAGAAATAAACAGTAAACATGTGTTTAATTATGATGTAAGCCTTACAATTATATGCAATTACCTTACATTGTAAGATAATTGCATGTTCAGAACATACAGGTTAATTATTTGTTCTGAAAGTCTTTGTGAATGCATGGCAGATTGTATTTGCATATGGTATACCAAACAAGTCAGTGTCATGTTTCTTCAATGATCTTTTTCCAGAAAAAAACAGGAGATAAAGCTATGAACTACATATAAGTGAAAGATAACAGTTTATATCACAAATCACAGCACTGGTCTAAAATTTATGTCCATGCAATGTTACAAATGACTTAACCAAAACCATCCAACTCTTGAAATTGTTGCCTTAGTGTTGATTATCTGTGTTTATGATCCAGGTTCAGATCAAAAGCATATCCTGTATAAAATCAAGTTCATTTCAATTTAATCCTGCAGAACTAGTTTAGTTTGTAATGGTTTTGAGTTCTTATCAGATGTGACATTACACTATTCCAAATGTAAAAGTCAAAACAGAAAGAAACAATTTAATGTGCATGAACACATTGAGATTTTATACATTCAGAATGAAATCAGACAGAAGATTTGTGCATTTGTGCATGTTTGCACAGGACTGTTTTGTCTTTGTGTGTGTGGACAGATGCAGTCATCTGTGTCTGAGGATCTCTCATCTCCCCAAAGACAGCCATGCCTGGCAGGACTACAGATGGAGTGTCTGGGATAGCCTGGGGTGCTAGCAGACACACACACATACAGTCATTTGATTTTAAAGAACATTAGACTTCCCTGCATTCATTTTCTGAACCATATATAACTACTTTTTGCATAATTCAAACCCTTATCCTAACACCAAAAATGTCAAACAGGGACATTGCTTCCCAATCAGTCCCAATGTTTTTGGATCAAACTGTTCTGCTGCATGAAAATATTTCCGTAATTATATAATCACCTTAACCATATATTAATTTATTCATTCAAGCAGATTCATCAGAAACCTTTATTGGGTATCCGATATTGTTTAGGGGTTTCATACCGTTTCATTTGTTATGTTTTCTTTTACTGAATCATTCATTCATTTTCTATGCTGCTTAAACCAGTTCAGGGTCTCTGGGATGCTGTAGCCAAGCAACAGCCATGCAAGAGACAGGATACACACTGGACAGTTGGCCATGCAAACTACACAGAAAAAGGACACTGTTCTGACATATACCTCCAGTTGAGGCTCGAACTAGCAGTGTACCAGCAACCTTTTTGCTGTGAAGCCACAAAGTTAACTTCGGCAGATCAATCTACTCAACCAATTGGTTTGGTTAACTTGATTGATGGATTTTGTGTTGGCCCATGCATTTGAAAAAAAAAGAAAGGGACAGCAGGGATGGATACTTCTGCAAACCACTGTAGGTCCTCATGCATGTGTAACACATGGACTGTAAAAACAGTTTATACAAAGACCTCTTCCCTTAAGAATAGGAAGAGATAAAACTCCAGCAGGATTATTTGCATGTGCACATGTCTCATTTTATTTAATGTTCATTTAAATGTACTCAGGAAATCAAGTTCAGTTTTATTTAAGATATTGTACTTATCTAGAAGTATAATACATGCTAATGTCTATATATTGCAGTTGCAGTCATGATAGATAAATCATCACATTACCATTAATTCCTCTTTGGCAGCATCAGAGTAAAGTCCAATCATTTCACATTAGCTGGTAGATATAAAGACAGACCACTTGGAATTAATTTCATTCATGCAAAGCAAAGTACAGATCACATGAATGTCCAATAATGTGGTAATAATTAGCAAAAGTAGTTCACAACTCTGCCTCACGCAATTCAGTTTGCTGACTTCACTGCTCAGTTACAGTCTTTTGTCCTACTGTGCTATTCTTGGTTCTTTTCTTTGTAAATGTCTTACTATTGATTAGTTTTTATTCTTGTTAACTTTCACATCATATTTGATTTTTGGAAAATTTGTGCCACCACGGTGGCGAGGTGGTTAGCACTCTGGCCTCACAGCAAGCAGTTTGCCGGTTTGATCGCCGGCTCAGGTGGTGGCCTATCTGTGTGGAGTTTGCATGTTCTCCCCGTGTTAGCGTGGGTTCTCAACAGGTTCTCCGGCTTCCTCCCACAGTCCAAAGACATGCAGCTTGGGGATAGGCTGATTGGGGACTCTAAATTGCCCAAGTGTGTGTGCATGGTTGTATGTGTGTGGCCCTGTGATAGGCTGGCAATCTGTCCAAGGTTACCCCGCCTATCGCCCATTATCAGCTGGGATTCATGTCTTTATCTATTCCTTTGCATTTTCTTCAAATTCTATATGCAGTTATATAATGAGGATTCATTTGTTCCTGAGTTTAAGTTATAGAAATATTTGTTGTAACACTGCATATACCGTTGTTGTTTGTTTAGAATCAATCATTTAGCCAATAACATTGATCCAAAGTTCTAATTGTAAGAAGAATTTAAATAATTATTAATAAAATATCTAAAGCATTCATAACTCATCCATGAAATATACAGTCTGACATTCTTACTTTAATGAAGTTATATTACAAAAAATTCAATGCAATTCAAAGACCAATACAGTAAAAACAATAAACTTTATAAAACTGTAGAAGAAAACCAAAATGATACTTGATTGCGATAGAAAAGTACAAATAAAGGTAGCCCCAAAATAAACAATAGAAATAATCCTTAAACCACAACTCTATATTTGAGTAAAAACAAATGAATCAGTGGAGAGGTAAAGAATTTACTCCTTAGTGAAGAAAGTTAAGGGACACGATAAGTATCCTAATAGCCATACACGTTCAGTAAGACACCCACATTGCTGTGATGCTGCTAAACAATGATGCTACATTATTAGTGTGTTAAAATCTAATGTAAATTTCTTCATTGTTCCACTGTAACTGTGCTTTATAAGCATATAGTTAAGTAAATATTATTCTCTATTAACACGCGTACCATTTTTTTCTCATAGCTCCAACTGTGACAGTTGTGTTGTTTTTTTCATATTGCTGGAATAATGCCTAACCCTAACCGATAACCCTAACCCCCTATATTATTTAGGACAGTGTTTATTAGCCTGGGTTTGATTGAATCCCAGGGGTTCGGTGAGCCAGTCTAACTGGACACACGTGAGCCAACGCAAATGATTCATAATGACATGCCCCACATGGCCATCACTGACTGCAGGTGATCACATGACATTGCTTGGCCTATCTGTGCTGCAGGGAATTTGTTGTGTTCAATAGTTGACTTGTGAATCTCATGATGGTAGGTTGCATGATTTATATCTTAACATTTTAATCCCTTCATGTTAACTGCTAACTAAGTCAAAGCCAAAAAAGATACCGGTAGTCTGAAAAATATGGACAATTTGGTTTTTCATGTATAGAGGAACATGATGGGAGTCAGCATCCCAACTGCATGAAATGCAATGTCAAGTTGAGCAATTCTAGTCTAGCAATGTTAAATCTAAAACAATTACTTTATTTTTAATAAAGGAAGGTTTAGTGGATGTGCATATAAAATTGGTGGCGTTCAGAACCTCCAGCAAAGTTGAGACCTACTGACTGAGGAGAGGGAAAAAACAAGTTATCAGGCTAATTTTCAACATTGAAATAAATCAAAGCTGAAATTACTCAGAAATTAAAAGTAAAAAAAAATTCTGAGATGGATAAGCGTTAAACCTTTGATTTTGTGCGGTCATGCCTGATTTCTTGGCTGTCATTCGCTTGCGTATTTCTTGTCCTTTTTGCTTCCTACAGCTGTAGTATTGTTCTGAAACTCAACACTTTTTTGTTTTTTTCAATTTATTTATTTATTAATCTATCAATTTTTCTATATTTTCTGTTTTTTTGTTGTTTCTTTTTTTGTGCTCTCAACACCATTGCCATTATTTGCCAAATAATTTGTAAGCCAACTTGAAGGATTAGTGTTTAAAGTCAATAAAATAGACATCAAAATTTATTTTTTCTCTCTGGACTAATATAATCTGTAACAAGTCAACCAATATTTCTTAAATCTCACAAAAAAGCACAAATTTAACAAAAATTCTGAAAGTTAATGAGTGTTCAGGAATCAAATTTTATTCTATATTCAGGGTTTGAATTCAGTTTGAGGATCATGTCTGTCCAACAGTACTATCCAGCTTGTCCACACAAATTGCCTTGATATGTCTCCTTTTCTTCTTCTATTGTCACTGCATCACTCGTTTGAAGTGGGAATAATTAAACAAGCTGTTTGATTTGTAAATAAAAAGGATGTGCTCAGGTATACCAGTTCATCAAACTTGATATTGTCATCACTCTTCTTTAGAGTGTTCTCCATATGTAACAGTGTTCCTGGATGAAGAACATGGCATCCACATACACCTTAACCTCCAGGGAGCTTTTCATTGCAGTCCAACAAACCAGATGAGGATGCAGTCAGTGCCGCAAAGTTCTCCAGTTTTCCTGTGAAAGAGGAGCAGTTTTTGTTAACACGTCTCCAAAATCTAGCAGTTCTCCAGTGAACATCAGTGTTTAGAATCAAGAAGCACATGCAGGAAGTATAAATGCAACAGATCATTTACAATTAATATTTCATGATTTTTCATTTGAATAATTCATATTTTGCAATGATGGCTGGTCAGCTTCATCAGTGGACAACCAATTTTCTTTTTCCTTTCTGTTGTCTGAATGATCCGGTTGTTTTAGTGTTATAGTGGGCGTAGACACGGTGGAGGGGCGCATTTTCATTCTTAACTTGGAGTATTAATGCAAGACAAAAATGATCCAGGGCACAAAGATTCCACTTTTTATTTCATTTCACAATTTTCATTAAAATATTTGGGGTTTTTTTGTTTTTTTGTTTTTTTTTCCCACTGGCTTGAGATTGTTTTGAAGAAACAAAAAGAAACAATAAAATGCTGTTAGATGCAATTCAATTAAACAAAGAAACAACAAATGAGCATGCAATATTTTGTGTAAATAGCTTACATTATTGGGTTTAATTATGTACATACATGATATGAAAGGCAAGTGACTGCACATCAAATAGTTCTTGTGTGTTTCGTTCTCACCTGATGGTAGAAGGGTTTGAGCTCAAGCAGTTGCAGTCACAGAACAGGGAGATGTCATTCTTTCCTTTAAGTGACTGTGAATTTATCTGTTGTCATTAGGGAAAAAAATTGCTTTTAAAACGAATACAAATTGCTTCCAGGTTTGTGGATCATATATATGCAGATTCTGGAATTGTGTGATTTCTTTTTCTTCTTCTTCTTTGGGTGATTTTTATTTTTTTTTTTTGTTTGGCAACAAACCTCAACAAAAACAATCTCCTTGGAAAGTCGGTCCTTCAGGCAAACTGTAGGTGGTGCTGAACTGTGGTCTGTATGAGCCTTAATCGACCAAAGACCACAAACACGCTGTGTCTGAAGTAGAGAACTCTTCTGATCATGTGCTGTATGGTTGCAGGTAAAAAGCCATAATGATAAATGATACACAGAATATTTCTGCCTACTTGTACCACACTTGTCCTTAATAATGTCCAGGCATCATACTGGTGGAGAAGTTCATTACATTTAAATATTATGATACAAACTTTTGAAATTTATTCAACCAAACAATGGAGAATTTCCAGTAAATCAAAGGAGTTTCATGAAATTTTCTGTAATAAAAGTCTCAAAATGTTAAAAAAAGTATTTTGCATTATTTTATCTTTGACTTAAAACTAAACCATGAAAAACACAAAAATGTGACGATTTGCATTAGTCATAAAAAACATTTCCTTTTCTCTTGTCTCTTTGAAATTTGAATTATTACGATTTTATTTGTACTTCCTGTTCCCCTACATGGAGACCACTATTCTTCCTGTCAAACATCTTCCTCCTCTCATTATTTCACCGTGTCCTCTGATACATTTTTACACATTTCTTCTCTCATAAAATATCTTTTTTTGTTGTTTTATTTTGTCATGTGTCTTATACAAAAGAAATAACTAATATGAGGATTTTCATGCTTCATTATTTTCTTTTCTCTTCTGAATTTTCTCTTTTTGCTTCAGTTTTCACTACTTTCCTTTTGCCTGTGACAATTAACAGTTTCATTTATACTAATTTCTTTGTGTCTCTTTTAATTTCTGTTAGACTATATTCAACGCTGACTATTGAGAATCATATTCTGCTGCAAAATCACCCTTAATTATTCAAGTTAGTCACAGTAATCCAGTTGACAGGCCTGAATGTTCTGCGAAATCATGCAAAAAAGGGAAAAGAAAATCTAGATAGAAAGTTCAAGAGGCACATAGCTCATTATTTTACTTGGGGGCAGAGAGAATGATAACAAAGTGGCTGAAGCTCAACTTATAGATTGCAAAATGCATGTGCTAACACATGCATGTGTAGAAACACTCATGAGCAGAAGAAAAGACTAGCTGATCATGTTATCTGAATATACTGGGTTAAAGCCTCAGAAATAAAGATGGAGTTTTAGAAAAGTCATCCTCGGCAGCTGATTAAAGTCTATGACCACAGAAGAGCTCAAGACATTTCACTTTCCTCAAATAAGAACTCTGATACTTGATATGATGTGGCAGTGTCAGATAACTGATGGTGTGAGGGATAAGACCTGGCAATGCAGCTACAGTAAAATGTTGTCTTTTCACTTTACCAATTTAACCCTTTAAAGCCCAACCTAAGAACAACTGGCCACAACAGTACAATTTATAAAATCTGAAGTCTTTATTTGACCCTTTAATAAAATCTGAAAAAAAAAAAACTTTTTTTTTTTTTTGCATTTTCACTATTTATGAATGTGTGATAGGTTAAAATGTGTGTAATCTTCTGCTTTCTGGTAGGGGGCAGGATACCAGCGTCATTCAGTGTTCTACTACTGTTTTTTTTTAATTATTTTATTAAAGTTTCTACCATAAAGTGATGCAAAATGTCTCAGAAACTGCATAAATTAAATATTACACATTTGGCTTTATAGAGAGAAACATTTCAAATGCTGATATTTTAAATTTCTTTTATTTGCATCATCTCTAATCTTTTCAGCACCAATACTGTGGACACACTAATGTCTTAATGAAACAGTCTATTCTAGTGTTAAAAATTCTCTTCTGGCGTAACCTTGCTTCATCGATCTCAGATAATTGCATTGCCTCTCTCTGCTTCAGTCTCTTCCTGATTTCATTCCATCAGCTACTTGAAGATCATTTTCTCATGAACAGTCTCAATGATTTGAATAGAGCTGAGAGCAAATGATACCACCATTTTTAATGATGTATTTATCATTGTAAAAGGGGAGAAAGCAACCCCAAAAGAGGGTGTTGTCCCTGATGTGAACTCTGTTGCTTGTTAAATTTCAACAAGTCACTGCTCAGTTGAGCCGTGCTGCTATATAAGTGGCTGTTTCCTCTGGGCACATCTTGCCTTGAAGGCTTGTAAGATGAACTGAGAGGGATTTAATTAGCCTGTGAATTCATAGGCAATGAAAAACTAAATCTGGCTGTTTCATTGAAACCTTTTGTTATTATTGAAATGATAAGAAGAATATTCAAAGGAAAAGTTGGGGCTTAAGTTACACCATGATGTTGTCAAAACTAAACTTCACTCAACACGTCACTCGCACAACTTTTGTTGAATCATCAACTGTGACAAAGAAAAGTCGGTACTCCAAATTTGCAGTTTCCTTCCACTTTAGGATACTTGAAGCTGACAGCAGAAAACTTTTCAAGCAGCTTGAGGGTAAGTTTAGTATTATTAGCTAGCTCCTGCAACTAAAAACGGTCTCTGGTCATCAAAAGATACTGTACCTTCGTCTTTATGGAATCATTTAAAAATAGAGCAAGTGTGGGAGCAGTAAATCTGCCACATATATTACTGTGAGACACTCAGGCAAGAACAGGAAGCTAGACAGGCTAAAAGTAAAGCTCACATATAGATACACTGTTGTTGAAATTTGTTTATATGACTAAATTATTTCTCTTCTGCCATCAAGAAAATATGCATCAATCTACTGTATTTTTTATTATGTATACATAGCAATGTAAACAATAAATGAAACTGGTTTTGGTGAGGAGTCAATTATTTTAGAGTCACTCTAGAAAACAATAAACTGGATGCTGCAAATATAACAAGAAACAAGAGAAAAGAAAAGAAGCAGGTTGGAGGTCAGTGTTTTAAACAAGCTTTGGCCGAATACATGATTTCTATCCATTATATCTAATTAAAAAGCAACATCAGCAGTGATCTGCTTTGCAAGAAATTAACAAATCAAAGTATGACCTCTACTGAGCTGATACGCTGAATATTTGTTAGACTTGGAATACAACCAAGCATGGTACGATAATTGTTGAAAAAATGTCAACAAAAAAATAAACATCCTGGTTAACCAATTAGATTTTTATATTTAAAGTGCAAACAAATTCAATCGAACATAATCTCAATGTCTTTAGCCATTTATAAAAAAAAAACATATAACCATTCGATTAAGTCAAAGTTGTTGTTTAATGTATTTGCACAAGGCATACACAAAGAAACCAACATATGTATCCATAGCTTTGTATCTGATGTAAAAGTAAAGTTATTAGCATTTAACTGTAGCTCTTAGCTTCAGGAAGTTCTTTTTGCATAGACTTTGTGATTAAAATGATTATTACTTTAAACGTACTAACAAGTGCATTTTGTGTGTTTTCATGAAAGACAAAGAATTTATTTTAACTTGTATTAAGATCTCACTAACTACTAGTACAAGGTACACAACAGGATTGTATTTGATCAGTAGGAAATATTTAACTATGATCTTCAGGTTTTAATGGGATCATTTAAAACAACAGTAGTTTTCTTGGTGTTCAGTCAGATGCATTTAGTGTACGTACTGTACTTTGGTAGCTGTTGTTGGTTTACACTTGGATCTTAAGGTTTGTTTGCTATTATTTTGAGGCTTTTCATTATGGTCATTGGACAGGTTTTTTTTTAAACAAAGCAAAAGATACATGCAAGTCACATGGCTGCTTTCAAAAAATAAATCAACATTTTTACATTTCCTAACTTTAGATTTTGCAAGGTGTTGCAGAATTGCCAAAAGTGATTCAATGAAAAATCTAACACAGGCCTCCTTGCAAATCTAAAAGTAACCCATGACTCTTAAAATCAATAATCATCTATCAATCTAAAAGTAAGGCTATTTTACATAGTTACAGAAGGAAAATATATGTTTAGGAAATAAAAGATTTTGCATTTCTGACCACTGCAGTCTTTGTGTTCCACACCTCTAGTGGGTCAGAAGGCACAGGCACAAACCACAGCCACCACCACAATGTTGCCAATGGTTGCCAGCACAGCAATCCACAGCCAAATGGTATCACTGGACACCTTCCCATCATCATCAGTTTCTGAGGGTCGTGAATAGCTGGCGTTGAGGTTGGACATGGACGTCTGCAAGGACGTGTTGCCATTGTATGGAGAATCCATGAAGGCCCCGCTCAGAGCCGGAAAATGCTACAAAAGAGAATTAGGGTGCAGGGACAGAGACAAAAACACTCATATCAATACAGTTTGTTCAAACAGCGTGAACAGTTATTGATTTGATGGAGTGATTTAAATCATCTGGAAAATAATATTAGAAGGAAACTAGAGGAGCTCCGACATTCACAGTTCTGTTTACTTTAATAAAAGAACATATGCAGTTCATGAAATGCAAAAAAAACTTTTTTTCTTATTGTTCCAGTAGAGTTCATTTTCTTTGGGATTCTGGCAGCTAGAATGTACCTGCTTGCCAGCTGGCAAACAAGGTAAATGCTTGGGGCCCTGAGTCAGTAGAGAGCCTCAGAGGGCCAACCAGCTTTAGATCAAGACAGAGCAGTGAATCTGTTTCCAATGACAGTGGCCGACCACTACAGAGCTCCCTAAAGGTAAGCAAACCTGAACAAGCAGGTTAACAAAACTAAAAAGTTTTAAGTGTGGCAGTGACAAAGGAAAGATGAAAAAGAACTAATTGAGAGTACGACAGAGGTGTGAAGTGCAGATACTCTAGAAGCTAAGGGCAGCTCATCCTGTCCTGCTGATAAGTACCGGCAGGCTGAACATAAGAACAGGGAACTTGGATATTATCAAAGTTTCATTCACTCTGATCTGAGACCAACTCCTGATCTGAGGTCGCGAGCAAACCTCGGATCATCCAGATATGTTGTTCACCCCTATGATCCCTAATTTCATTTTCAAAATATTTTTTTAATAAATTAACTGACTTTTGGCAAAGTGTCTAATTACATGCAAATCTGCAATGTAACAAACTCAATGTTGAGTTCTTTCTGCATTTCAGATCATTATTCCTAATCTGTTAAATTTTCATTTTACTTTGCATTCACAAAGAGCTAAAGTTAAACTTTACATAACTAGTGTAATATCTAATCAACAACACATGTTGTTGAGGAGATTAAACACTACAGCTGTGTCTGTCTCAGGACATCTGTACACTACAGTAAATGAAGAGTAGGGATTTTTCCCAGAGGGATTAACAAAGTCCGTAACATGCTTCACATCACTAAAAGCCACAGGGATAGACACACTCATAGTAGGTAAAACGGAGAAACAAAAAATAAATGAAGCATATTGTGAATTGCACTTTTTGTCCCAGTTTGATGTTATTGTCCCTTGAGGGCTTAACATGTACGGCTTTGCCTGGACAGGAGAAGTGCTTTTTCACAAAGCTTCTGCATCTACAGAAAGGAAACTCAGATAAACACCCTCTTCTTCTCAAATCTTTCGCCTAAGTTCGGTCACACAAAAACAATCCTAATAAAAGCCACTAACTTCCTTAAGTTAGTTGTGATGTTGTCATCTCTTCATGCCATTATTACAGGCACGCAGGTGTGAGGTTATATCTCAGGTGTGTGAACTTAATCTACTATGACTTTTCACACAAGCTCATTCTCACCCAACAAAAATGTATGCAAACACAAGCACACACAAGCTTAAACTCTTCACAACAGCAAAATGGCATCTATAAAACAAACTGTCTTAGTTCCACGAAGTGACGCTATCACATGGTTGTCTATGCGAAATTCAGTAACTGAGTGAGTTTAAAAATCATCTAGTTATTAGTATTGAAAATGATGTGATTTGGCATTAAGTCTACATTTTAGTCTTCAAAACTCCTTGTAAACTCCTGCTTTATTTGAGAGGTTTCTCAACACCAGAAAATAACTTCATACACATAATGTCATACACAAAATATTATTTACTATGTAAATATTGTTAGAAAGCGGCTGGGTTGAGAGTCTCGTCTCGTCTCATCTCACTCACCTGTGAGATCATTTGCACCTGCTTCTTGTTGGCTCATCTGCCTATTTAATCAGCCTACTCTCTCCAGTCCTCACCAGTCCTTCATGGTACCAACCTGGGTTGTCTGACCTCAGTTTGTTTCTTTTGGTTTTGGACAATAAACATTCTGTTTTGTTTTTCCCTCCGCAATTTTGAGTCCTCCTTTCTCTGCGCCACAGCGGAACATAACAAATATTATAGTAAAAACTGTATGCTATTCATAATGACTATATGTTCATCTAATACCTGGGGTTTCCTGTCCTAGGTTTGATGGATGGATGGATGACCAAATTTGATCACTTCTCAAAATATAGATATTCTCATTATTTAAAGTTTTCAACACACCAAGATTCAGAACTGCATAAATATATGCACAATTGTTAAACAGTAATTCATTAAACCAATTAAGTAATGTTCCTGGCTCACTGCATCACTATGACAACTGCTGAATTCAGACCCCAATGGAGTAAACAGATTAATATTTATGTTCCAATATAACTCTGAGATGCTTTAAGCATCACGTTCAGTTTGACTCCATGTGGTTTATTTCATGTCCTCGTAGCATGTATCTACAACCAAGTAGGAAATATTACCTCAGGGCAAACTGTGAAACGATTGTTACTAAAGTGAGTATAACAAAAACTGCCTCATTGTTATCACTGAATATTACAAGAAACATTCATTTGAGGATTTTCTGAGCTCACTTGGCAGTTGTGTTTTTTGCAAAGGGATTTAACAATTCAACCATACGCACTTCCCTAAGGACTTGAGACTTTTCTTTTCTTTCAACTATTATTGGATAAACACACACACACACACACACACACACAACCACACACACACACACACTTACTAAGCATTCAAACACAGCCCCTTCTTCACTGTCCCAGTGAACAAATTAACCAAAAAAGACAGAAAATCACCAGTTATCAGTTAGTCCAAAATGGAACATCTTAGACATTAATTTGCAACACTGTTCCT
>JBAMHX010000010.1:18592265-18604201 GCA_037177515.1 Pseudomugil tenellus
TGAGGATTGATGCGTGCAGCCGACGAAAACAAGTTCCCGTCTTACCGTGCTCGTGCCACAGAAAAACTTCGGAGTGTTTTATGGTAAAAAGGCTTGTCCACAACATGTTTAATCCCAACAGTTGAACTGATATCGTTATGACTTAAATGGCTCCTTCAATCAGGATGTCTTTCCCTAAGACAGTCGTTCTGGCAGCAAGGAAACATGACTGAAATCATACACTTTCTTTATTATGGCGGAATGGTTTACATGTATGTAAACGAGAGCGAAATTTCACATGCATGAATGTCGCCTGTGGCTGGAAAACGACAGCAATTTTCACCTCATCGCAGAGGTTCCATAGGAAATGAATGGAGCATAAGCGACGCGCTCAACGTGTGTCAAGCCAATAACATTTAAATTTACCTGGTATTCTATAGAATTACATAGAATATAAAAGAATCATAGTTTATAAAAGTCAGAAATATTAATATTACCTTGATGCAATACTTTTAATTCCTGTAGAGTTATTGTATCACTCAGTGATCCATCAGTATTGAATTGAGCGAATCTCTCTTTTTTTTTTTTGTGCCACTTGATTTATCTTACCCTGCTAAGGTTTTTTTTTCTCTTTCTGACTTTTTCCCTGTTGCCAATCATTTGATGATGTTGACCAATTTTGATGCAGAATAAACGCAAAGCTAGCCAGGATAGAGAACTTTAAAAGACAGTTTTACCAACATCTCATTTAAATGTAACTAATAAAACACAAATTTAACAAATTAATTAAACACATTAAGTTACATTAATGAACACTTCCCTTTTAAATTAACCAAAAAAATTTAACAAAGATAAATATGGTTTGCTTTAATATATTTCTCTCCAGCATTTCTTTCAGTTTGGTGATGTCACTACAGGTTTGTAGTTTGTGGTTTTACAGATTGTAAAATTGTCCTATTAAATGGTTTGTCTGGAAAGTACTGTCATATTGATGAGAATTAGTTCAAAGTTATTCTATGTTTTATTTGTACTCTTCAGTTTCTTACTATCATGTTAAAACAGTAAAGATTTGATACCATCAGCGGGGGTTGCTGCAGTTGATCAAACAGCTTGTAGTTGCAACCAAAGACTCAATGTGCTCCTAGCATTAAAGAGAAGAGGTTACAGAGGTCACAGGTCACAGCTGCCGTGTTGCTAGCCATCATGAATGAGTCACTGAAAGTGACAAAGTACATGCTGAATGTGCTTCTTCGGAAACTGGATGAGTACCAAGGTCAACCAAGACTGGATATGTGTGAGCTAAACACCAGAGAGCTCAGGACAAATTACCGGTCAGAGTAATGATCAACATTTCCAGTTACCATTTGTAAATTTGGCCACGTATACATGAGTTTTAGCTCCTCTTTAATTAAGAATAAAAGGTAATTCTGCTTTAAACAGATGAAAAATAAACATGTAAACACCTAATCCTGAATGCAGATTACCATTTGGAATTAAATATGATTCTGAAAAAAGTGGATGGTTTATTCTCCTTTTCAAATCGAATTCATTAATTCCTCTATCATGTAAACCTTCATTCCGCTCTGATCATGCTTATTCTCACCATAACATGCGCAGTCTTTGCCTCCAGTCTTCGATATATTTTGTCCCATCTATTTTTCTTTTCTTTCTCATCTGCTCAAAAAGTAAAGCAGTATACTTGTGTCAAGGTATTACTTCAAAAATGTAATCATAATTGAAGCAAAAATAATTTTTATGATGTTTTGAATGTAGCCGATAAGGCGAGAAGCAGGACGTGGTTTGTGTATTTCTGGTATACGTAAGTGTGTCACCTTGGAATTAAGAGAAGGCGAATAAAAGTGTTTCCTTGTAAACCATAATTGGAAAAAAAAAATTATGTAACAATTTAATTCCAAATTCAGAAAACATTATGTAACCAAACCCATTATTGTGTGAACAGCTTATAATTCAGTTAAAAAGAGATCTCAAATGTGTGCTTGTAATCCTGCATGTATACACATGAGCAAGTAAGGTGTTTTGCCCATATACACTATGAAAGTTTGGACCACTGTTCCATTCATTGGAATGTTAAAGTGTGTCCAAACTTTTGACTGAATGTGTGTATTTATTATGTGTGCACATATAAATATATAAAAAATGCATCAGCGTGTATGAGTAAAGCCAAAAGTTTAAGAATACATCTGTTAGGGTGAATTATGTACAAATAATAAGTCAAAACATCAATCATGAAAATTAATTTTATCAAGCTACTTGAAAAAATAACAAAAAAGTGACTAATTGGAGCTTATTTGTTTAAACCTTGGGAGGGAAAACACTTTTTGCAGTTTCCCTGACTTTAGTTGAATAACTATTAGATAAAACAATATATTATTTAAACCATACTTAAAGTTACATAAAGTCCTTATTTATTCAAAGAGCATGTAAGAGTTACAGCGTGACATGAAAATTCCTGTTTTCTATAAAGTCAGTTTAATCTGACTTTAAAATTGAGATGGTTTTCCTAATGTTTTTATAAAATGTCTGTTATGTTCTTTGGCTTAATGCTCCAGAACACAGTTGTTTGACACACATATACATTGGAGACGCATTTACCCCGTTATGCTCAGGGTCTGTATTTCTTAATTTGGTGACATGACATAGTGAGACCATCCAGACATAAACTAAAGCACAAATTACACTTAATTAAATTGAACTAGTTCGAAGTGCGCAGGTCAATGTAATGTTGTAATTCCTTTGTTTAGGCCCCATAGACCTTTTAGTTTTAGTTTCAGTATGTTTTGCACTGGTTGCATTGGCACCATTTCACCTGTGTTTAGTGTGCTTGCATGTGTTTATTATTTACTTTATTTAATAGCAAACCCGGGTATTTTCCTTCCTCCTAAAACATGCTCATGTGGTATGTGCTGCATGCAGGTTGATTATATTGTCGAAAAATTTTCAGCACTTGGTGGCCTTGACAAAAGCATAAAAATCTGTAGACGAAAAATAGTCCTGATAGAAACATTTTGTACAGTAGAATTAAAAATAAGCACTATTTTAATAGCTTCCATGGTGGTATAGTGGTTTGCACGGTAGCCTCACGGTGAAAAGGTTGCCGATTCGAGCCTGACACACAGTGGTACAGTGGCTTTTCTGTGTGGAGTTTGTATGTTCTCCCAGTGTTAGCGTGAGTTCTCTCCAGATACTCCGTCTCCCTCCCACTGTCAAAACAAATGCATGTTAAGTTGACTGGTCATTTGAAGTTGTCTTTAGGAGTATGTGTGTTTGTTTCTCTGATGGACTGGCGACCTTGCCCTGCCTCTCCTCCAATGAAGGCTGGGATAGGCTCCAGCTGCCTGAGACTCTGAATTCAAATGAGAGATAACTTAGTTAGAAACCCAGTGGAAGGGCAGAGTTCATGATACAACAAATGATTTTTTTAAAATTACTTTCAATTTGAATGAAAGTAATAAGATGACATTTTCTTTTTTTCTCACTAATCTGATCCCTTCTGGCAAAGAGAATATATTTTATAGTCTATGTTGCAATGTGATAGTTGTGACCACAACTTAATAATACATGACTACGGATTATTAACATGCGGAAGAAACTAAATAAAGTGCTGTGATTAAATGATGACTACATGTTACTTATGCGTCAATAGCTTGCTCTTTTTCCACAAACTGCTTTGACAGTGTGCCGTGAGACACTATTTTAAGTGTCATGGTAATAGAGTTTCTTGTTCTTTAATGTTTTGGAGTTTTTAACTAGGCCATATATCCCCCTTGGGTTAAAGCAGAATTGGCAGACTGTTGTTAGTCTTTTTTTTTTTTTTACCAATTGGTACCACTGACTGAAGTAGTGTACATGGTGTTATGTCTGTTTGCTTTTAACAAACTAATTATTAAGGTAAAATAATGGATCATCATACATCATTATCAAGATAAAATGAAACTAAAGTAAATCAACATTATTTATGTTACCTACTTGCTGTAGCCACACGTTGAGCATCGTATTAACCGCATTAGTGATCTGAGGCCACAGATTAGTATATTTTCTATCATTGACACCTGATCGGCTCTGTAGTGTTTTTAAATTTAACAAAATGATTTAATTTATTGAAATCCTTGAATCATATGAGACCTCCATTTTTCCTGCTCTCGAACTACGGGATACTATCTAAACTTGAATATCCTCTCTGTAACCTCTCCCACTTACTCTGGTCACATTAACTCTGCCATCGCTAGTAAAATACATATCATGCTTACTTACTTTCAACTTTATTCCTACCTCAATTTTTTTCTACATGTCTCTGTGTTACATTCTCAGTTTCAGTAAAATCAGTGTATTACAGCAACTAGCAAAGTATACATTGCTGCAGGTTTTGTATTTGGGAAAATATGCTTTTCATAGCTGTAAATGTGCAAAACTATGTAAATTATCAAAATCTGAGTCTGCTTCCAAACGTACATGTGATTTGTAGGAGATAAGGCAGGACAGCACATCTGTCTGTATGTTAAAAACACATAGATATGTCCATTGCTTTCATGTAGTAAAGGATGGCAGTGTGAGTGTGCGGTAGGCAAAGTAAAACTATTTGAAACAAGGCAAAAAACAATGTATTATTTGTAGAGGAAAGAAAGAATAGGAAGACAGATATTGCGTAAAAACTAAACAATAGGCTGTTTGTAAATTTAGCAAAGTGTAAAGTTTCTTACAGCCTTCTAAGAGACAACAAAGCAACATCATAACATGTAAAACTGGCTCAAAACAGACTTCTTTTTCATGTTCATAGCAATTTCTTAGGAGATGAACAGTATAGTTTTAGACAGTATCCTGTGTCATTAGTAAGGTGAGAAATATGGTCCGACCTTGACGGGAAGCTTTTCTCAGCTTCCTTTCTCCTTGCTTCACAGTGAATCAAACGTGTTACAGAAAGTATCTTTGAACCTTATGCTCAATGATATTACAAAAGGTTTATATATATATATTTAAACCATTTTTGTCAACAACATTGCAGACAATAGACTCCAGGCCTTGTGGACAGGTTACCATGAATACGTGGACTGAGTAGTAATTCTAAGTGGGTCATTTTTCCTTAATCTTCCATTTGTTTCACCTTGCCTTGCCCGAGTGATTACTTCTGCTGCATTTGAAAACAGATTTGCAAGGTTATCACTTGACAAAATACATAAGTTTTGAAATGTTTTTACTGCTTGAATGAAGAAATTTATTATAAGATCAGGCAGAAGTAAAAGATTTATGTTTACATTTTCTATTTCAGTGTTGAACTGCCTAAATATTTTAAGGGTTGGAAATTTGGCTCTCCATCTGTTATCGTTTTAACAGAAAAAAAATGCAATGTTTGTGTGTGTGTGTGTGTGTGTTTTAGAGGGGCGGGGCTAGAGCAGATGAGAAAGAACTGAAAGGGTGAATAAACAGCCTCACAGCGGCCAGCTGTTTCTCTTCTTTATGAAACATCTGTCCAAAAAAAGGAAAATGAGACGGAGTGACATTATGGGAGCAGGAGAAAGGAAGAAATACAGATGAAATGGAAAAAAGATATCAGAGCACAGAAAGGTCAACACAGAGAAACAAAATTTGCATTAATTATTTTAGCATATATTTAACATATATTAATTAATTAGCATTTTTAATCTTGTCTGGTGGAAAAACTATTTGTTTTAAACAATAAATATCAATTTTAATTCATTGGAAATAAATGTACTCTTGACGAAAGTGGTTGACCAATCCTCACTTACATTTTTACATGAATAAGTGTTAATGGGAGTTCTAATGAACTGTTCAGCCGAGATAGTGAATTTTTTCACCTTCATCTACAACACATCACTGTATACATAATGGGTCTCAGCCCAAGTCAGTTATAATGGTCCCCATCCCGAAACAACCAAACATCCATCCATCCATCCATCCATCCATTTTCTTAACTACCAGAAAGCATGGACAAAGATACAGATACAATATAAGAAAAGTTATCAATATCCAGTACTAGTCAAATTTTTGGACACATTTTGCCAGAGGAAGAGGAAAGTATGTCTAAACATTTTACCAAGCACTGTGTAAAGACAAGACCAATGGTGTCTTTTTTCCCTTCGTCACCCTCCCTTAGGTGCCTGTAACCATAAAGTAGATCACACAGATGTTCAAACTAGTCCAATATGATCAACCTCATCAACACATATGTAAAGTTTTAAATATTCTCTCATTAGATTTTTTGGCGCAATGTGGCCATTTCTTAAAGTTTGCATGTTCCTGAACCAACAAGATTCACCTGTCACAACACACAACTGTATAACCTAAAAAAGAGGTAGTAAAATAAATACATCCTTTCCTGAGGTTCTCAGTTTATTTATAATTTAGTTATAATGGCAACATTTAGTTTGGATCACACGTTAGTCTAAAGCAAACACAGTGGAAGCAAACAAACCTGAGGATCTGAAGGCATGCACTCCTCTTCCCTGTTTTCACTCAGTTTGTTTGATGAAAAGTGGTTTCATAGATAAATCATTACATGATTTTGAATATATAAAATATTTAGCGTCGTCTTGTAATGAAAACACATAAGTGTGCACACATTACATAATGCATAATGATGCTTGCAGAAAAAGGTACACAGTGTTTAAAGGGGTAGTGCACACTAAATTGTGTGGGGTTTTTTTAGTTGTGAACAATATAGTGTTACTTTACCGTGATGAAACCACCTATGCTGGTGTTTAATTAGTATTTTTTTAATTTGTTAAGGAATAAAAAATTTCTCAAAATATCCCCTACAGAATGAAGCCAGTTTTTGTTTTTCAGACACAAATGTGACGTAGATCCACACGTTGTACTCCTCCAGGTCAAGAGAAGATTTAAAAACAACAACTCACCCCTCCCTCCAGATGAAAAAAAAAGTCATTGCCTTGCAGACATACAAACAGCGCCCACCAGTGTGTGTGTACAGATGCAAACAGTAGATACACACTTCTGTTATCTGAAGCAGATTCACTGCTTTCAGTCTTCTAGACTTTTATAGAAATTTTGAGAAAAATATACAGCAGCGTGACAGACTTGTGGTTTTGAGGTGTGTAAAAGTAGCATTTTATTTTTTTATTCTTTACCTGCTGAGCCTCGTCTGATTCGTGGTGAGCTTTAGCTTTTGCCATCGGCCAGCACAACAGTGCTAAGGATTCAAGACCCCCTTGTTTTCTACCACTGCATTGTGTAGATGGATTGTGGAGGGGAAAAGACCACTCTGTGGCATAGGTGTGTTATTAAACTGCATCAAACGTCTTAGTAGATAGCTCCTGAGCTGTTAAAGCAAAACCAAGCAGTTATCCACACTATTAAGGTTCATACTGGCTGGAGGTTAAAACTTAATTGAAGATTGTATAAAAAATACTTTTTGGATCAACTAAGAAAGACAGGACTGATCATGTTTAGCATCTGTGTCAAGCAGATTTACTCCTGAAGTACCTGATGAACAAATGTCAGATGATAATCTGATCAAAAGTTCTATCACATACATTTTGATTGATTTCACTTAATTAACACCAACCTGGCTGATGGGGGAAGAAGTAGAAAAGGGTGAAACTAAGTCATCAAGATAAGGTCGGTCTTGGGGAATGATATGCTCAAGCGCTCAGTGTCAGATACATAAAGAGCAAAAAAAAAAAACACTTTTAAGATAATTAACACCAAAAGAAGAGATTAAAAGCAGAAAAATCTGATGTTTGCCATAAAGGTACATGCTTTTTTCAGTTGTAGTCACGATCATGGCTTCAATTTTATAGAATATTAAATGATATACAGTAAAAGCATAACATCCCGTATGACCCCAGTGCATCTCAGCATCAAAATCCCAGCACAAGATTTTACTTAATTATTTTCTCCAGTGATTTGAAACAGCAGCACCATTGCAGTGCTGACTGCAGAGGTGCAGGGTGATTAAGGACCACACATCTGATTAACTATCTGAGAGCAGATGGTTATCAGATGAGGTTTTCCATCAAACTGCTTCAGCTGGACAGGGTTCAGATCTAGAGCGAAGGGGGTGGTGACAATTATCAGAAAATTAAAGTCAAATATCCATCAACTAATTGATGAAAGAATGGGAGACTTAACTGGTTTATATAAAGAAACATTTTGATCAAGATAACAACCATCACCTTCACTTGAGAAAGTTAATTCTACCAGATTTTTTCTCATGACTGTAGTTTAATGTCTTTACACAGAGCGTGAGCTGATTTAGCAGCAATTAGCAGATGGCAATTTTTCTTTTCCTTTTTATTTTCCAGCTAACCTGAACAGCTGGACGGAAAGCGCCTTCTAAAATAGATATAATCTGCAGGACTACAGCACTTAAGGTGTTGTGACTGATACATTCTTTTGTGTTTGTGTTTGTTCATGTCAAATTGATGCATGAGCCCTCCAACAGTTTGGAGACAGACCAATGGGATTTTTCCTTTTTTTTTCTCCTAATGTAAACCAGCAGACGGCATCATTTCACACACTGGCAGCTCACTGGCAGGCAGAGTTAGACAGCTGGGATGCAACTGTGATAAATCTGCTCTTCTCTAGCAAATGTCAAATAGCTGTGCTCATTACACAAGAATACTGGGACAAAGTCTATTCGTTCCTCACCTGTTTTGTTCAAAGTTACATTTTAACCTACAGGAATTTGTAGACATGTCTTGTTGAACTTTACTGTTTTTATTGTTAAAGTAAAAAACTGTGAAACATTTCAGAAATAAATGATACGGTTAAATAAATAAATTAATATAATCATTCATACATTTTAAGTAATCAGACAGAACAAAAGCATCCAAAGAGCAAATCTAGAGAAGTTGAAAGTTTCTACCGTCCTTTAGTGTAAAAGCTTTCATCATGGCACTGTAGTCTTGCGTTACGATGACTTCATCGTAAGATGACATATTGCTTTAAATGTGGAAAAAGTATGGAAGAAAATGTAGAGAAAGAACAGAAAATGTGATTATTTTAAAGATTTTCTTAACTCTTTTATACAGATAAATGAAATTAATATAATTATGTGAACGCTTTATGTCTCAGAGGAATATTTCAGTGTTTTTGTTTGTTTGTTTTTCTTTTGTTAGGTCATCAAACAAAACTATAATAGTTAACTAGAAGAAGATAATGACTTGTTCCAGAGAGTGATGAACATGAAGTGCTGCCTGATTGGTCTAAATGAGAGTGAGCACTGTGAAGCACTTGGTACAAGGCAGGATGTTTCTAACAACACGGGAATTATTTTCTGATCCAGAATGGTTGAAATTGTGCTGAAGAGGTAGAGGCGTTGATGCTAAACTTTGCTCTGGGTTGAACCAATTACAAAACAGTGTGCATTTTTTTAAATGTCCAGACTTCCATCAGTCTGATCCCCTCTTAAAGCTGGGGATATTTTTCAGTCCTGAGCGCACATCCTTCATGAATGGCGATGACTTTCTAACTTTTCCCTCTAGTCCTCCTTACACTTCTTATTCTTTGTTTTATAGTTGTTTTGTATTTTTTTAATCAAATGAATACAAAAAAGATAGTTTTCTTTGTTTTACGCAAAACAACAAAGACACCTCCAGGCATCATTACATTAATTTACAAGGCTTTATAGAGACCTGACAGTTTAATAACTGCATAGACTTTCCCAGACTTGCAGGGTACGTTTGTGGAAAACATATTTAAACAGATGTGGAAAATGTGCCCCTAAAACAAACACTATAATAAAAACATCTATGCATTCATTGTGCTCATAGTTTTCCACGTGCACTGACACATTCCTGTTCCTATTAAAAAAAAAACCAAAACTGCAACTAAAATAGCTTTTTGTATTAGTTCAGTACATATCAGATGCACTGCTCCAGGTTGTTGAGAATTGACAGTTGACAGAAGGACAGAGTAGTCTTAGCAGTCTATTAGTGACTCCGCTGTTTGAACAGATTATTTGTCCTTAGTTGCATGTTTTTCTTTTTGTGAAGGAGCTACAGTGCAGACTGCCTCTGAGTCATTTGTGTACATGTGCACTGTCAAAAATAGTGTCTCATACATGCAAATTTGTTTTAGACATATACACAAACCTTCCCTATGCTCCACCGATTCAGTGTGTGTAGCTGCCTGTCGCTTGCAATAGAAAAAGCTGATGAGAGTAGACCCTGTCGAATCAGCACAAGCGTACACTGTGTGCATGTAAAACCTTCATGCAGTATATTACTTTTTTACCTGACACATTTTTTTGTTGAGTGCTTTATGTATAATTGCAACACAACGCAGAATTTATCTTAATAATTTTATATTTATAGCTGTATGAACAAAAGTAAACACAGACAATTATTGAAACATTTAAGGTGTACAATAACACAGCAAGACTTCATTTCATTTGCTTACATTTTGCCCAATTTAAATAAACTATAATAATCCAATGATTCTTAAAGATTTTAATGTTTTGTGTAATTGAGTAATCATTTGGTCCAAGTATACAACTTCCTTAAAGTTTTAAATGTTGCAGATTTCTGCCGTCTTACCTGTGCTGACATCAGTGATAACTCCATTATCCTTGGATCAATGGTTTCCAAGCACGAACAGAAAACACGTTTGACTGAAAAACAAGAATGTTGACAGCAAAGAGAAACAAAGAAGGAGGTCAAAATATGAAAGCTTTTTTAAAACTGCGTCGCTGTGCTTCTCTCAGTGTTCCCGTGGTTGTGATTCATAATGACACCATGAATGCTTTTCATGCTTCACAGAAGCCTTTATTCACTCAGCATCACTCTCTCTCTCTCTCTCTCTCTCGCTCGCTCTCTCTCTCTTCCCTCTTTCTCCTTTTCTATGGATGTGTGCATTGAGTGGCAGGGGTAAAATCAAATGTCAAGCATGCCAGAGAAGCTACATAATTGTTGAGAGGGTTTGGTATAAAAGTACATTTGACACTGCTGGTCCCATGTATCGCTCTTACTTCTACCGCATAAAAAGTCCGACCCTTTATCTAAACATGTCTGTTTATACAACATGTATTTGCATTTCACATTCATTACTGTAAATGGGGCCATAAGTTAATAGCAATGTCATTTTGTGCTATTGAACAGCGATGATACCGATAATATCGAACACCGATTCCCGTATTTGGCATTGTGTTTGTGAACTAAGTTACACTAGTAGCTGAAGTTTAATATGTGAAAACACAGTGTATCATTTATGTGCGAATCTTGATGAAACTAAAGGTTCAGTTTTAAAATATGTAGATTATATGCTTTGTTTTGTTTCCCCTCTGGTTATTGTTTTCCAAAATGTCATGCTGTGAAATAAGTGAAGTAACTGCGAAACCCCCCCTCAGTAAAATACTAAGAGTCCTGCTGTCAGAGGAAGCAAGAAGCAGGCGAAGAGGATGAGTGCTTGAAAACAAAGTTAATCAGGCATGAATCTTTGATGTGCATTCCATTGATGGAGTGCGCACTGCAAACAGGAGAGTTCAGACCTGGAATGCGGATTCTTGACATTATTCTTTAGAAACCTGTGTAAGAAAACTAGAGTTGTATGCAGAGAGATGTGTCTGAAGGTCAAGCTGAGCTCCAGGCTTTGGACACTTATAGGCTGAGTTCTTTTTTCTTCTAGATGTTTTTTGCTTCTATGTTATTTCCAAAAGAGTAAGTATGATTATGTTGAAAGTAGTGCTAGGATTTTAAGAAATCAAAGCGTCACCATGATTAGTTTAACTGAGAAAATCTAGAAGTCTGAATGCCGATATCTTCCACTTAAACTGATTTTTAATTGAAGGCTAATTTGACGAATTATAACTTTGAGATGTTTTTTTTTTTTTACTGCAAACCTCTGTTATGAAATATGAGAACCAGTCCATACAGCTGGTTAACACTTTATTGTCACGGAGCGGGTAGGTGGTGGACCCAAATGCAGGTGAGGAGAAGCAGGAGGCAGCCAGGGGAAGATCAACA
>JBAMHX010000010.1:18616388-18627982 GCA_037177515.1 Pseudomugil tenellus
ACCCTCAAATTCAGTTTAAAAGAAGATAAGCCGTCTCCAGCTGGCCATTTGCCGAGTGTGATTTCTTCTGTTGGTTTTTTGAGAAATGACTGGCAGTGTGGAAACATACTTCTGTCAGACAGGATCTGGAAACAAGGGTTATGTAGCTGGTCTGAATGTAAGCAAGTCTTTTTAAGTGTTGAATCTTTTTGTATGTAATTTTTACGTGTGAGCGTTGCCGTCTGACACTTCTTAAACAGATTAACTTTAATAAGCTGCAACATTGCAAAGCAGACCTAAGTGAAGTTGACGTCCTTTATAAAATTAAGTATTATTTACTGCTTTTCATATTGAAAGAAAGAAGGTATAAGAAGAAAATGGAATTGATGTTCTGCAAAAAACTTTTTTTTCTGAAAGCTTGAAATACTGTAATTTAATGTCAACATTGTCTCTTGGAATTTGTTTTGTCTTTATCAGAGAAACATACCGTCTGTTTGTGTGCAAATACTAAGATTTATTTTTGCCCAATATTTCACTTTGACTTAAATTATTTCTAGAAAATAAATATTGTACATTTTCATTAATTGAAAAAGCTTAAAAGCTGATGTCTGCAGAGTGAAATGTATGTGTTTTTATAAGGAATCATTTAGATAGGAAGCCACTTTTTAAGGACTAACTCTGTGTACATGTAGCAGGTAATTTAAGCACTACAACTTTATCATGAGTTGATCTTAGCGCGAGTGTCAAAGTTACCTGACAGCACAAATAAAGCCGATGAAAGGAATCCCCTGAAACATGACTGATGAATAAAATGTGATTGATTAAAATGGGGGATTTATTTTTTGTGCGTTTGAAATTCAGAGTTGTGTTGTTTTTTTTACCTTTGTAGCCAAGTTTTAACAGCCACAAAGATTTAATTAGCCACACATGGAGGAGAAAAGTACAACTCTTTTAGTAATGCAGAGTAAAAATTTACTTTCAATAGAATAAATCAATTAATTAAAATATTTTCTGAGGTGTGTGGTAAAAAGTTTCCTGAATTTTCTTTGGCATCATTTTTCAACAGAAGTAATGTCTGAAAGTCAAATCATTTGCAGTTTGATGATGAATAGCAATGCACTGAATTTAGAACATTTATTTCAGTGATTAAATGCAAACAGCAGTGAATCAACTGATTTTTAAAGCATATCTGTACAAACTTTGTTTCTTTTAATTACAAGTACATAAAATATCTATATAAGCCTGAAACTTGTATAAATTGTGAAAAAAAAAACTAAATGTCAGTTGGATTTCTATTACATTTTAGTGTTGGATAGTAATCTTACAACTCAAGTTTTCTTTTCTTAAAATTCTGTCTAATAAAAATCACAATAACTTGCCATAAAAAGAGAAACTAAAAACAGGCAACTATTCTGGATATTTTTAGATCTTGAGTCACCGTGTGTGATTAGAGGCATCTGTGAAAATGATGAGCCTTGAAGGAGAAACTCAAGAAAACTTCATATGGACTGTTTTTAAAGACACCATGAATGCTCCAAGCTGGACTGCTACTCCTTCCAGAAGCCCCTGTTGTGATTAATAGCCTGAAGAAGCCTGGCCTGCATCGTCCTCTGTACTGGGTATCTCTTATACATGGGCAGCAGTAGCAGAGAATGGCAGGTGAGCGATTCTGGCAAATGCTGCTCAGAGGCATTAAGTAGCACAGCTACTTTCATTTGGATGACCTCCATTCCCATAAAAGGTACGCGGTCACAGCCTGTGAGGAACACTAATGACCAAAGTATAATAGTGAATAATTTGATACAGTGTAATATTATGAAGTTAAATAGAAAAAAAAACTATTAAAAAATGTCTTATTATAGGTGAAAATGGTGTAAAACATGAGATATAGATACTCACAAAGGAACTTTTTCTTCTCTTCTGGTGTCAGTGTCTCAAACACCTCCCAAAAGATAATAATGTTTGGATGGTCAGCATGGTAGTCACCCTCATAAACTGTGTTCTGTTTGGAGAAATGCAGAAATCTAAGATTTCCAAATAAAAGAAACCTGCTGATACTTAAGTCCAGTGACTCCAGCCTACAGATGTATTTGTGGGATTCAAACAGCAGCACTTAATCCGTTGTTTTACTCACATACAGCTCAAGTCTGAAATACCTCCGGCTCATATTTAGCTGTCATACAAATTTAGTTTCATGATCAGATTTTGTAAAAAGCATTAATATGGCTAATAAGACATTAAGATGAAATAAGTCATTTAGCATTTTTGCCATGTGCTTTTCCTGGAAAATGTCTTTAGCTGAGACCCTTCACCATGTTTCAGATGGAAAGATTTCACTACTTAATGCAAACAAATACCAGAAGCCACCAAATTTTTTACATACCCATAAATATATATAACCAGAGACCAAAAATAGCCTGCAGAAAATCCTTTTGCTAAATGAGTCAACAACCCAGTGAACACACTAATCAACTGGTGTTAGTGGCGTTATTTATTCATGAATACTACATCATTGCGTGGTACTTTCTCTCTTTGTATGGTGAGAAAAATCGACTTAATATCATTGTGTGTGTGTTTAATATATGATTTGCAAGCTGTGTAAACTAATTTGTGTTTAACTTCTGATAGTTTCAAGCTCATTTATAACAAAAACTAAACTGAAACAGGAAATCTGGAGAGCTTGAAATACATTTGTAAAATCAAATAACTGGGATATGACTCATGTTTGCATTTTGATAAAAAAAATACAACCTAATAGGAAAAATATACCTTAGAAGCAATGCTTCAAACTTTCTGACCTTAAAACTCTGCTTCTGACTTGTTTTAATTGCCCCACGACACTTATTATGTATATTTCTGAAGCTGCAGCATCCAGATGTTCAGAAATCACATTTAAGTGACACAGGGCATCACGTTGCAGCTTCCTTTGGCTTTGCAGCATCACACAACAGCCATTTGATATCAACACACAGGTCATTTTAAACATGCATGATGTCTGATTCACGGAGGAAATATAAGGACGCATTATTAAGGGAAGAGACACAAAGAAAGAAATAAAACAAGTCAGCATTAGATTGACTATCTGGAGAGAGCTCGGAGAAGAGACTGGATGCAACAAAGATGGCAAATTAAAAAAAAGGAATATTTGTAAATTGGCTTCTGAATAAATCTCAAAAATTGCATTTAATCTTTTTTTTTATTTCTGTAGTCTTGAGTTTTATCCCCAAACACACAACACCCAGCTGTATTTTATTTTATATATTACATTGTTTTTTAAGACCTGAAAATAAACTCTGTTCCAGCTTTCAGCTCACCTGCTTGAAGACATCCCAGTCGTAGTTTTCCTGACCAACCATAACACTCTGCAGCTCCTCCGGCTGGAAGAAGTCCACCACATCCATGTCACACACTTTGTAAAAACCCCTCTTGTAGGCTTGGAAAATCCCTTCCACTGATTTGTTGAATATGTGGTTGACACAAGCAGCAACAAATCCTTTCCTGTTAAAAATAATTTAAAGTGATGATAAAAGCATCTATTAGTAAGTGGATGGATGTCAGCTATGAAATTGATCCTTGTGTAATATGTGTATACAAGATGAACATCTAGGTAGGTTTAGTGTGCTTGCTCTCATTTCTAACAATAGATGGAGGCAAAAAGTTTCACGGGGTAACTCACACATATACGAGATGTGTAAATATCTATATATTATTGCTAGTATAAGAGCAAAGTAACATTTTATCAGAGGTATATTCTTCTTCTGTTGTTATTTACGTGTTTTGTCTCTTAATTTAATTTTAAGAACAATTTTGAGAACAATATTCTAAAGGTTGTCAAGGAAACTAGCTGCTTGTTGCTTCATTATTTACTAAATTAATATTTTAAATGTACCTATTTGACCCAGTCACATGTTTTCCAGCTTCTTTTGGATCTAGTTCAACTTCTTCATCACCCCAGGTCACCTGTAGAACCAAAACAGAAGGTAGGTAGATTCCATGCTGGGAAATTTAATACATATAGACATAATTCCAGTTGCACAATAAAACTGGCATCTATCCCAAACTGTAAACTCACACTGTAAGGAATCTCCAAGGCCTCCACTTCATTTGGTGTGTAGTATTCCAAGATGCATCTCCAAGACCTCAATACACAACAAAAAATCATGTTAGTACCTTTATATTATCATGATTTAGATGTCTTCCATGTTTCAGATTACCATAAACAACCATAAAACATTTTTCTAGCATTTTTCTATGAAAATATTTTGTTTTTTTCTTATTTTCAGACTGTGGAAGCAAGTTTTCCTACGCGGATAACATCCTGAGGAAGTAATCGCGTTCAGATTTCTTACTCTGCCAGTACAGGGTCAAACTCCTTCAAGTCATCCAGTGAGGGTTTGAACGAGAGAAGCTTCTTGAAGAGAACTCGAGGGAAGGGCAGGTGTACAATGTTGTGGTTGTAAAGAGCCAGGCCGCACAGAACACCAAACAGGAAGTAGTGCTTCTCCTCTACTTTGGGCTGTTGGGAAAATAAAACAGCATTTCATTACATAATTATGGGGAAATGTAGATCCTTTTTCATCAATCTGGTTGTTTCTGTCACAAGTTCTGGCACTTGAGATGCGCTATGTCTGATATGACCACCAGATGTCAGCAGCTGGTGTACTGTTCCTTTCAAGGCATCAGATCCGTAAACACAGTCTTTGACTAATCAGCTTACTCTTGGTGGGAACCAGGCCAGAGTCTTGGTGTCATTGTACATGAACATTTCTGATTCGGGTGCGATCAGTTGATCAAACGCATGGAGGAAAAAGTCCTTCCTGTTGACCTGCATCACTTTTCTGTCATCCACAAACTGCACCTAAAACAGAGAAACACAGCGTCTTAAATGACTAAATCACAGTGCAGTGCAACAGTCCAGAGCTACAAGCTATGCTTTTATATTGGTAACAAAACGGGGAAGATTTATGCAGTTGTAAAGAGAAATATAGAATATATTATCCACATATATTCTTTAACCCTTTTGAAGCCCAATCGTTTTTAAAACCTGAAGTCTTTATTTAACCTTTTTACAAAATCATGCTTTTTTCAGGTAAAAGATCCACCTGTTCTCAGCTGCATTTCAATAGTTGTCATTTGACATTATTTTAAGTTTTTTGGGGTTTTTTTAATCTACAATCGATCATGATTTTATCTCTTTTTTTATAATTTTCTTTATTTCTTGTTTTAATTTTAAATCGTGCTTGTGTTTAATGTTTGTAAAAACCTTGAATCACTCTGTTGTTAAATTGTGCTGTACAAATAAATTTACCTTGCTTTTTTCATATTTTTCCTATTTATTACCCTGCAAGAGGTCAAAACAATTCTACGGTAATCTCCTGCTTTCTGGTGTTCACTGGTGAGAAAGGAAACCAGTATCATTGGGTAAACAACAGGGTTTTGAGTAAAGTTTCTACCATAAAGGGATGAAAAATCTATGATACATTTGCCTTTAAAGGGTTGACATCTTTTTTGGTTTTGTTCTCCGTCAGGATCCCACACAGCTTCAGTAATGTTTAGACCTACAGAAAGTCTGACAATCTGTTCATCAAACCATTTTAGAGAGTTGCAAAAAATTACGGCTGATTGAACTGTATCATTATACAAGAAATGGCTCAACGTTTTTTCACAGTACTGTATTTTTACTGCATCATCTTCTGTGTTCGGGAATACCATCAATTGCCTTACAAAAGCATATGGTTTTGTGGAATACATCCACCAAGAGTTGTAAGAATAGACATAGTCTACTTCAGTCACAAAAAGACAATTACAAGTCAACCAGATTTACACATTAGGTTATTTTGCACTTGTCACTTTGTAAAAGAGAAGCTACAAACATATGCAAATGGAAGGATCCATAACTGTTCATTATTTACTCAACCTGGGCCAAAAACTGAAGCCTGCATCAACGAAATGCTAAATAATAAAAGTTCTTTTTTAAGTATGAATACTGCTTAGTTTAAAAGTTGCTTACCAAAAGCTCCCTTCTAAAGGCAGAGTAATCCGCTGCAGCGAGCTGTCTGAAGGCGTCCTCCACCAGGTGAGTTCTCCGCAGAGTGAGCTGGAAGACTGGGCTAAGTCCATCTGAAGCTTCTGCAAACTGCTGAGGCAATGCCAAAGCCATCTCATGCGCAAAACGATGCGCTCCCTGTTATAAAGAAATCTCAACATAGTGAAAAGAAACATCAACAATGCAGCAAAATGTTTATAAAATCATATTTACAATATCTGTGGTACCTTAGTTACTTGGGCAAATATGTTAAATACCGCCAACTTGCAAGACAAAGTGAAAATGAAAGGGTAGCGACAGAAGATGGCCGGTGTCCTCTCGTCATCCTTTCAGTAAAAACATAGAATAACCAGTGTAGAAGTCAATTCAGAGGAAAACAGATTCAGACACATTTGCTTCAAGAAAAACAAGGACGTTGCTTTCACGACACTTCCTGCTTTTACCTCCTCTTTGCATGTAATCCATAGAGAGACATCTGCATAAGGCTCCACAGTGGTCGCAACTACTTCTACATAAAAGGTACTCAGAGGGACTTTGTAGGATTGTCCACTTTTATTTGCCTAAAAAGGAATGTATACAACAATGTTTAAGGTAATATTTTCATTTATAAATACCTTAACCTACCTACCTACCCACCCACCCATCCACCCATCCATCCATCCATCCATCCATCCATCCATCCATCCATCCATCCATCCATCCATCCATCCATCCATCCATCTAAACAAATACAATTTTGTGGTTTTGCAAGCATAATGATTACTATTTTTTGCATCACTACAGATCTAGCAGGGGATTTACTCAAAATGACATTAAATTAATTTGTGATTGAAAGGAAATATTCGATACTGACTTTGTAGAGAAGCTTCAGAGCCTCCAGCAGATATTTCACACCGGGATTGTGAGTTGATAGAAGGCCATTCTTCAGCATGAAGGATAGAGCGTTTTTGAAGACCAGGATGTGCTTCATTAGAACGGAAGCTGACAGAGATGACCACATTTTTTCTTCAAACACACAAAAAAAGGCATAAAGTAAATCACTTGTCTGATTGCAAATGCAACAAGGTGTATGCCGTTGGAAGTGACAGCTAGGGTATATCCCCAAACACCTACAATCCTCAAATTTCCCAATCCTCGAATAGACACAATACAATAATATAAAGATGCACATGTTCAGTCGCATAGCTCCACCTGATGTAGAAACTTTAAACCAGTCTGCTATGACATCAGGACGGGGTGCATTCTGAGGTCATGACCTTTTATTTACACTTGAATTGAGGTCAGTGAGACAAATAGTTCCAGAAATATAGCCAAAAACCAGAATTTTTGTGAATACCTGGTAAGGAAACCATAAATCCCAAAATGCAGAAATTCAATGCAGGTTGTCCCCTTGGGGACCTAAACAGGTACAGCGAGTATCAAATTCCAATTGTGAAAATTGCTCGAGTTATTGCACTCACACTAAGGATATCCGGCGGCATTCATGATGAAAACATTGTATCCCAGACACTCCGCGTTGGGGGATACAATAAAAAACTGCTTCCTTTAGCATGTTCTTTAATGACAAGTAGTATATAAAATACCTAAGCTTACATTTTAGCTGCAAATTATTCTAGATTTACCACAGAAAACTGAAAAGATGAATGAAGATATTGCAGATGTTAATAAAACTACCTGCAAAAGAAAATCACTGATTATATAGAAATTGAGTAAATCAAAAAGACACTGATAACAGTTTGAATTTTTTAAATCAAGACAAGTCAGTTTCAAAATCAGTTATTTGTGTTTTAGCTTTAGTTTTTCTGTATTCTCTACAGGTTTTAGGTCTTCTTGCTAAGGAAACATCTTATTTTTGTTTCTACACGAGCCTAAGTGTCTCCGTCAACCTGTGGTCCTGCATTTGTGTCCTACTTCACTGTCTTTAACTACAGTTTACAACAGAGTGACCAAAAGGTACATTTTTTTTTTTAAGTGATTTACTTAGTGTTTCCAGAGTCTTCTCACTGAGATGCGTTATAGAAATTGCCAGAGGCAAAGCTCCATTCATGACATAAGAGTCGTCTTGCAGAAGGGGGCAAGTTAGCAGAATCAGGAAGATCTCTGGAGATTTCAAAGCAGGGTGTGACGCAATAAGCAACTCAATCAGTAAATCTATTTTCACCTGCAAAGACAGAAGTTGTGTAAGATCAAACAGCAATTCTTCAACATTTGTGTCAGGTATTATGTTCTGCACCAAATAAATGTGCTTATATTTCTGGGAGTTTTTATACATAATGTATCCTTAACTGATTGTTTGATCCATGGGATTGCCAACAACTGGTCAAAAGCTTGGCTAGCAGCCTCAACGTCCACCAGTATGGCTCCAGCTTCCGGTGGAGATCCACTGGGAGGAAATGGTTTGAACAAAAGGGGTGAGGGGAGGTGCATTCATTTATATAAAAAAAAAAACATACACGAGAGAGAGAAAAGCAGACTTACTTGGCTTTTGTGAAACTTCCAACAAGGCTTGAACTTGTGAAAAACATTGATTCTATTTCTCTGTTTTACAGACAGAGATAAGTAGTGGTTTAGCCTTAGAAAGAATAGAATAATAAAGCAGAAATTATTAAAAAACCCAGAGTTGTAGCAGTTACCTTCTCACTTCCACATTGCTGTGCTCCATTTTTAACCACTTTTGCAGCTTGGTTTCATCAAGCCGCCCTGTGATCCCTCCATGATCCGAGTTCTTTAAAGATAAGTTAGGCAGTCGTCAAAAAGCTTTTTTCTCTTTGATATTGGTTTTGAATGGTTTTCACTACCTTTGCTGGGGATGAGTAAATGAAGTTTGTATTCCATCCAGCTGATATTTTCAAGTCTGCGTAAGTCCAGAACACCAAAATTAGTCATTATAATTTCAATATGTGGGTCTTAAAATAAACATATACACAGTCTAAAAATTTATATTATTATTTTTTTTTTTATCAGTAATTGTCGAGAGTAAAACTACTGTTTTGCTTAAGTCCCATCTGTAGAGTTAAGGGGATATATTTTACATACAATAGTTCTTTAACAGCCAAATGATGCGAGATCCCATATGGAGGATTTAATCTAGCACCAACAGCACCAACAAGATCATCACATACATACCACTTGGTGTGCCTGTCACACTGTCAGAGGACCATGGGAGCTGAACTAGGGTTGGAGACGGACTGCCATTTGACTTTCCAGTTCCTATTTGACCCTTATCCCCACTGCCAAAAGCCCACAGCTGGCCAGAGGAGCTCAAAACCAGAGTGTGACGCCTGAGAGACCAGAAGCAATTGTAATAAGACATAATGACTTTATCCAAAAAGAGGTTGACTAAGTTATTAAAATATTATAGTTATTTTTTTTTTTTTACCTGCCACATGCAATCTGAGATGCAGGACCATCCAGACCATCAACCAGTCTGGGTCTCACTTCATTGGTGGAGGAGTTGTGACCAAGCTGACCGAGGCTTCCTTCTCCAAAAGTGAAAACTCGGCCATCCTACAAATCATCAAATCCCATTATGGACAATGCCTTTGACCAATTATCTTAAAATTCAGATATTTGGTGTCAGCCGATTGTTGTCACCTTTGTTAACACGGCAGTGTGAGACTCTCCACAGCTTATGTAGGACACACCCAGAGGTCTGAGAGCAGGTACCATGCAAATATTGAACCTGCCTGATTTACAATCAAAAGATGGACACTTTACTTTGTCTGAGCAATAATAAGAACAGTGACTGAAGAGTTGCTGGTGTGAAAAATGATCTATAATTACCAGTATGTTCCACGATTTGGTTGGAAAAACTAAGGATATAATTACATTATAGTACCTTTTTCATCCAACCTGTTGAGCCCCAACTGGCCGCAATTATTAGCTCCACAACAGTACACCAGGCTGGAGAGTGTGAGGAACAGAGTATGGGCCCCTCCAGCAGAGATCTGGGTCACTGCTATTCCAGTCAGGCCACACACCAGGTCAGGCTTGTGTTGCAGCGACACCTCCTTGCCTAGACCCAGCTGACCATGACTGTTTGACCCCCATGAGAAGACATCTCCTCCTGGAAAACGGCAACAAGTACAGACAATAAAAAGTGAATGACATAAAAGTTGTTGAAATCCTTCACAATGACTTTTCAATATCAGCACATCGGCAATAATAGCTTGTGTTTCTCAGCATTTCTGCAGAACGGTTCATATGAAATGAAAAATACTTTATTAATCCCAGAGGGAAATTCAACATCATGTAGTCATTTGGTTCAGCTGGTTGGAGTTTTTCAGGCACTGGAACAAACCAGGATGTTTTCCACACCACTGGTATTCTTTTCTGACTCAGACTGGTGTTGAACTGGTGCTGGAGAATCGGACATAGTTGTCTTGAGCAGGGAACTCTGGGACTCGCATAATCTGGACTTGACACCAGGAGATGTGGAAGGAGATGAGGTTGTGTTCAGGTCCTTGACTGAGCTGCAGGGTGACAGAAGTTCCATATCTCTTGTGCAGATCTTCTCTTAAACAGCAACATGTCCAGGATGACACCAACAAGTACTGCAACTCCTCCTCCTGTTAGTTTTCCGCTGAATTGTTTATTGCGGTCTGCACGGACCGTCTTGAAGTTGTGTACAGACAGATTACAGTCTGTACAGTCCGTTAGCACCTGCAGCTCCTCAGTTTTGTTAGCTAGCGAGCTAACCCATCATAACAGTTGGAAGAAACGGTTTAAATCTCCGTCGTTTTCTCTCCGCCTCACCCTGTTCTGCATCCCTTTCTCTTTCTTTTCAACTCCATTGAGATTAGAAGCATTATTTCACTGAAAATCTTGAATTTGGAGAGCATTATCAGTTGATCTTGGTGGTAAATTAGTCTCGTTGCCATGGAGACTCACCATGAAAGTCTTAAAAGAGCAGAAAAAAATGTGCAAAAAATTTCCTGTATAGCACAACTGCTTACCAGCGTGAAAAGTCTTCTTGGACAACCCAAACTGAAAGCTCATGTCTTAAAAAAGATATTGATAAATATCAACTACAACATAGATGATTTCAAAAGGACATGGTTAGTTCAGAGGGTTCATACACCAGACAGCATTGAAACATTTCAAGTCATGAAAATGTAGTTTTCTCTTTTCCATCTACACACAAAACCAACAGTGTGGTTAATGTCTTACCTTTAGTCAAAGCCAGGGAATGAACGTTTCCACAAGCAACCTGAATTATCTGTATGCGCAGCGGTACAGGGACCCGGCTGTGTGATGGAAGGACAATCAGTCATCACACATACTTTATAAACAGTCTGTATGTTGGTTTACTCCATAAACTGAAGGCTCGCCTTGGTCTGTAGCTGTTGTGCTGTGGATGCAGGTCCACTCCCAACTGTCCATTATCTCCTGCACCCCAGGAAAAGACATGTCCAGATGCAGACAAAGCCAAGCAATGATCCTGACCACATGCCATCGCCACCACATCTCCCAGACCCTCCACACGGCCTTCCACAAGGTAGACAATAACACACGCAAAGAGAACACGTAAACACACGCAAAGAGAACACGTAAACACACGCAAAGAGAA
>JBAMHX010000010.1:18628082-18680852 GCA_037177515.1 Pseudomugil tenellus
TTACAGTTCAACCATTTCAGCTTAAAAGGCATTCACCCTGCTGTTCTGCAAGAACAGCAATTCTTCTAGTTAATATTTTTTTGACTATTTCATATATTATCTTAATTACCTTACTCTTAATTAATATGGCCGAAGGGTCTGACCATCATTTTCCTAAACTGATGTTATTCCAACCTTAGTAAGCCATCGGTCTGAGTTGTTCCTTCCCATAATGGAGAATATTTAGACAGGACATGGTTCTTTATCTGTTGTAACAGAATAGTTTCTGCACTCTGACACACACAACCAAAGTCTTTAAACGAAGATGTCTCCAATTGACTGGTCAGAATTACTTCGGGCCTCTGTGTGACAACAGATCTCTGAAATAATTCTCCCTGTGTTATAACCCTGTATCTTGTTTGTCTGTTTTTCATGTATTTGTCTCACTCCATGTTTTAATGTTTAACAAATGTTTATCTTCTTTTATTCTTCATTTATTACATTTATATTCTTCTCAATCCAAGAAACCAGTCTCCTCGTTCTTAACAGGAAAAATTGACATTTCAATATGTTTTAATAAATCAGTCTCAGATGCTATTTTCGTAAGTTGTTTGAATTGAACTGATTCATGATCAAGGAAAGACAGAAGACAGTCAACAACCAGATAATAAAGTGAATATTTATTAATCTAGTCTAAAGTCTATACATGTGCTAAATATGATTAAGAAAATGAAAGGAAATAATAAGAAAACATAAACATACAAGACAAACAAACATAAACCAATGATGAGTAAATATGGTGATTAACATGAATTTCTATGGTGAAGGAATGTAAAGCTGTGGTGAAAATAGAGTATAAATTAAATTAACTGTGACGTTTATTAATTATGTCTAAAGGAAATTAACCAACAAAGGCCGGAGGAAGATTCATAACTCAACCAACCATTATCATTAGAGATAATTCTGTGGATGAGGAAGGAATTGTTCAGAACAGCATGATTACAACCTGTGGACTTTGCTGCTCTGAGATGTGTTCTTGATGCTGGCACAGTGGGTTCCTCCGTTCTGACGCCGCATCAGAACCAGTAAGAATGCTTGTCCTGGCGATTTGCAGTCTGGGTTTGGACCAGAGGACAACCTTCAGATTTTTCTGTCACCACTTTAAAAAAACGGTCAACGACTGGTTTGGAGTCTCAGTCTCTTTGTCTATTGGATCGATGGCGTTGTGGTGGTTATGAATCAAAGTTGTTCAGGGGCGAGGATGATGTAAAGGATTCAAAAAAGGTCCCAAAGGTAAAAAAGTTGTTTTCTTGTGGCTTAAGGAGCTTAAATTGTGGCAAAATGTAATACTTCCGTCGAGGCTCAAAACTTAGTTACAAAAGAGATAAACTTCATTGTCTGGATTACTGAGATCAAAGCTGCTAAGTGTTCTGTTTAGCATGGCCTTTGACTGTTCTCAGTGTTCAGGTCATCTCTCAAACTCGAACATGACTGAACTCAACTCATCTCTTCTCCAAACTCAAAAACTGAACCAAAAGTGTGGGTTGTTTGCAGTTCAGAACTATGTGCCCCTCTTCTGGTAACAGGGCTTTGAGACAGTCCAGCCAGTATTCTTTCTGTGTGGTTTGGCTGCAAATCAGGTTTTGAATTTGCATTTGCAAGGTTTTAAACCTTCTCAGAGTTACCTCTAAAGATACAAACTATTTAAACATTATCAAACCTCAGAAAAATGAAGAATATCAACAAAATATAAAACATAGATTAAAAAATAAATCTTTAAAATAAAAACAATAGAAGACTGAAACAAATAACTATTAGAAAGTGACGTCATGCCATCTGAGAACCAAATCTCAACTGTAAAAGTCCTGGGAAATATTTATAGGAAGTTCATGAGGTTATAGACATAAAGTGTTGGGCTGATTAAATTCTTGGGCACATCTTCAAAGAAATGAAAGAAGCAAATTTCACTCAAGGTTGAACAAAGCACCCCATTGGTCTCTGGTAAGGCACCAAATGGATAGTAATCTTGCTGAGGGAATGGTTATTAAGGAGGTTCTGGTTTGTGTCCTGTTAGGGGATCTGTCTGTGGGCTGTATGAAGATGCCATATCTACTGTTGAGTCACTACCCCCCCGAATACCAACACAGTTAGTTCAAAGGCTTACACCTCATTGTAATCCTCCTCAGGAACAGTCTTGAAGTGGGGAGGGGGTGGTATCTTCTAGTTGCATCTCCAGAAATCAGATAATCAAGGTCCTCTGTACAGAGTCTGTTATCTTATAAAAATTTCAAAGATCATGAAATAGTTCTTCAAAATATGTTACTGGTACTTTTGAGGATGGAAATCCGCTACATTATATATAAAAAACAAAAATATAAAACAACTAGTTTTACCTTAAAAGAAATTAAACACAAGTAGTGGAATAGCCATTAAGAAAGAAGAGGTACTGTTATTAAAACATTATGATAGTGTGGCTTTAGACAGAAAAACCAAGATATTGTCTGGTCAGAAAACAGTTACTAAATCTACACTTGGTCATTTGTCTATACTTTTTTTATTTATATGTATCGTACACCCTTAATGCCATGTGATGCTAGGTTTTCCTCGAGGAAACCAGATGACTTGTGCTCTATCAAAGGGACACAGTTTCTGTCCCTTTAAACAACCCTTGGCCCGGACTGACTCTTTCTCGTTGATCATAAAATCTGTAACAGAATACACACCTACAGACCCATCTTCAAATCCCACAAATACACGTCGCTGCTCACTCACAACCAGAGTTGAGGGATTTTTAAACAGATGCACGCTTCCTATTCTTTCACCATCTGAAAGCCGCGTCACTGTGAGCATAGGACCTGCGTGCAGAGAACAAGAACAAGCACAAGCGATATCCTGGTTGGTGGGATGGGAAATGTGAGCAACATAGCATCCAGCTTTGTCCAAGCAGGCTTTAATGATGGGACCATCAGCTTTAAATGAGCACAATCTGACCTGAGATAGATCCAAAAGGTTGATGGAGTTGTTGTCAGTGGACAATAAGGCGTGGCCCCCACAGGAGGTCATTTGGAAGTCTTGTGGCTGACAGTGAAACATATGTGGCAGCTGGAAATGCCAACACACTGTCTCCTCTGCTACTTTCCATGTGTACATTGCCCCTGAAGCAACCATCACCAGCACAAAGTCTGGGTGTTTTGAAAGTGTGCGGAAAGCAATGACTTGCTCCAAGCTCTCCATGCAAGAGAAGCGCTTGCTAATTGAACCTGACCACAAGCTTGCAGCCAGCAGGTCTCCACCGTGGAGACCAATGAGGAATGTGCTCTCCGCAGATACCTGGGCATCGGAAAGGTACAGGTATATGCTACACACTATGCCTCCATGTCCCATCTTCCAAACACGGGAGAGGCCTTGCTTAGAAATACTCACTCCGAAGTTACAATTAGGAGTGATGAGAACATCTATAGCCTTGCTGCCGTCAATCCGCACAACATTTTCACCTGTTTCTGTCAGCCAGACATAAATTTGTCCTCCTGATAGTGACACAAGGTGGACATCATTTGGAGACAGCTGTAGCTTCTCAACAGGACTGTCGTGCAAGAAATGAGCGTCTGGTAGTCCTGTAACTGCACTCCATTTCCAGATTTCTTCTGACTGGTTTGTGGTGTAGAACCACTTTCCTTTTTGATCAATCACCACTTCTTTCACTTCACGTCCCATTTTTGGAACTGTTCCTGCAGCGTCAATCATCCCAGAGTCCCACACTGTCAGGGAGCCATCAACACTAACACAAATAATATCTGAGACTGTTTTGAGGAGTGTATGGGGCTCCTTCTTTGTTTCTAAGGAAAGAACACATTCTCCTGTGCTGACCTTCCACACCAAGACAAGACTGCAGGTGTCCAACAAAGCAAGGAACAGGTGACCTTCCTGGGCGAGCAGTGCTTGTTTGAAGGCTTTCCTTTGTGGAGCCAAATACCGTTCCCACAGCTCCCAATTAGATGTGTCCCACAGTGTTACCTGATGGGCTTGACACACTAAAAGAGTGCTGACTTCTTCAGAATAATCTGTGTTAAGGACATTTTTTGCTTTATCTTGATTAGTGTTTTCTTTCACACGTCTCAGTGGTTGTTGTTTGTCAGCAACAACGTGTACAGCTACATTTCCAGTCCTGTCAACACATGCTATTTCCTGCTTGTCTTCACAGAGGATAATCATTGCAACTGCACTCTGACTCGAGTTTGAAGTGCCAAGCAAATTGCCAGTTTTGATGTCAAAAACTGACACCATGCCATCTTCCTGCCCACAGTACATGCAGAAGTTATCGGAAGAGAAAACCAAACAGGTCACAGCGCTCTGACACTGGAAATGAGTCATTGTTTTATTGGAGATATCAAACACACTGACAAATGTCTCATTTTTCCACTGTATTCCCAACTTTTTATGGCATGCAGCAAATCCCTCAACTCTGTTTGGTGTTTGACTTGACTCAAACTCTGTTTCCAGTGGATTTTTAACCTGTAGAAAAATCTCCGGGCCTGTTACATCCCAAGCAAAAAGCTTGTTGCATCGTGTTAGCAGCAGTAGAAACTGGCCACTGCTCTTAACTCCTGCAAATGTCACCTCCTTCTGCTCACAGATCAGTGACAATTTGTCAACTTTGCCTCCAGAGCCTTTCCAAAGCCAAGCAGAACCATCCTCCATGATCTCTGCGACAACTCCGCTTTTGGTGCAAGCGGCTCCAGTTACATATATCTCACAGGGTTTATCCTCGCACTTCAAACACTGAATTGCGGGAACTGAAAGGGGACTAGAGGAAAGCACTACTCCTAATCCCTTTTCACTCCTCCTCCTTTCCCGTCTGATGTCTTTCACATAACTCTCTAGAGCAGGAAAGACCTCCAGATAGGGGAAGAGGCTTGTCTCCATCACTGTGTGAAGCTGCAGGGGTGAGCTCTGCATAAAGCAAGTGGAAGACCTCAACGTGCTTGCAAGGAGCAATCTTTCCTTTAAAAACTGAAAGCTTTCAGCAGTCTGCAACATGGCTATCAGATCGTCTAGGAGACCAACTTGAGCCATAGCCTGATGAAATTCCAAAGACATCAACAATCCACATTCCAGCTCCTCTAATCTGCCACTTTGCTGCAAGTGATATGGCAATTCAAAGATTTTTCGCATGTTTACTCGTCCAACATCTGTTGTGGAAGAGAAGATAAATGGCTGGCTGTAGGAATGACAGTCTGAGTCTGCTTTTAGCCCAGATGAATAGTTTCCAAGAGATGATTTGCTGCGACCACCACCCCACTGACCACTAAAATAGTCTGCCATCACTGAATGAATCTTCTTCCTCACTTCATGAGCACATAGATACCTTTTAGCTGCAACTAGCTTAAAATGCCTGCTAGCCCAGGTCAAAACTTGTGAATCAGCCACTGTTCTTATGATAAGAAAGCTCTTTAAATCCAAAAGCAGTCTCTCCACTTCAACTTGTGAGATTTTTATTTTAGAATCAGGGGTCTTCTTGTCCTGAGCTAGATTACCATCGTAACCAGAGAGCAGACTGGCGAGCTCAGCCTCCAAGAGGCCGGTCCTGGAGAGAGCAAGATAGGACACTGCATGAGTAACAATAGAGCTGCCATGTTTCAGCTCCAGGTGGTCCAGGAGAGCAGAAATTGATGAATGGACGCCATCAGGGAGAGACCACTCAGTCACATCTGAATCTGACAAAAGGAAAAGAGATAATTAATTAGACTGTGTAGCATGTGAACATGTATGCTAAGAGGAATTTTAAAGTCTTGTACTGGTTTGATAGTGTAAACGAATTCAAGCAAACATAAAATCAGTAGTGAGAACTGAATAACTGATTCACGTGTGAAATATGGATATATAAAATGTTTCATGTCTTTAATCTTCAGAAAACGAAAACAAGCTTGTGCAGCTTCAAAGGTAAAAAAGGCCTTTCTTATGGTTGAACTCATTTAAATGAGTGACATAATAACAATGTAGGTTTTGTCACAACAACTATTGTTTATTCTAAAACCATAGTATATGACCAGTTTGATTGTTTAGGCGAAAATCCTTTTAGTATGGTCATACCAGAGTGCCACAACGAGGTGTGTGCATGTAGGAGTCGAGCGTAGAGAGGGAGACAACAGGAAGTCAACGCCTGGTTCACCAGTGTCTGTTGTCCTGATGTCACCTTCCTTCCTGAACCTCTCAGCAGTGACTCCAACATCTTCAAACACTGCCTCCTTTCCCCAGATCCCAGCTGCGCACAGACATATCCTGATTCCTGTTCACTGCCCTCTACACAGTGAGAAAGACTGCCTTGTGGATAATGTAGTTTAATGGCTTGCAGGAGATGTGTTTGGTTGGAGGAAACCGTGAGGATGAGTTTGACACATGGAGGCAGAGGGGATGGGAGGCTCCTTATTATCTGCTCACTGCAGTTGTTTTCCAGATGTTCCAAGCCATCAAGGACTAGAATGAGAGGCTGTTTGGAGGAGGGGAGGAGGCTGAAGAGTGATGCAAGATGCTCTTCAAGTTCAGGCAAGCCAATGTCAGAGTTGGCTCTTCTAAGATCTGTGTATGATATAGTACTAAACTCACTGCTAAAGTCTTTGGTGCTCCCTTCCCGATGAGAATCCAGAAGGTTGGGAAAGGAGCTTAGCTTGTCAGGGTCACTGCTGAAGGAGAATTTGGAACTCTGCTTGGTGCAAGACTGATTGTCATATCTGCAAGCTACCTGAGAACACAAGCTGGACAGCAGGTGCTTTGGAGATGTGTTGAGTGACAGATTGCAAAAATAATTGATAACAACAGGATCACTGTCTGCTACCCAGGATTCTATCTGTGGAGAGGGAGGAAGAATGTATGTTACTGACAGCAAATGTTAAAGATACCAGCAACTTTGTCCAACTTTCTAACTGTTTTACAATGATTTGCAGATTATTGATCTTGGTATCCCTTTTCATTTGTATTACTGCTGTATTATTTACAAAAAAAGAGACAAAACACTAATTAAAAAAATATGAAACCATAAAATGAGATAAAAGCATTGTAAGCATATACATTACAAATATATACTTTAACAAAACGTAAATAAGATCTGAGGGTTAGAATTAGTTCAATGAGGTCCACAAATTTCCATGTTTAGAAAATTAAAATGTTTCATGGATGTAGCATTATTCAGAGAAAAATACTATTATTAAATGTACAAACCAGTTTAAGTAGATTTGTAATGAATACTTGTGCAATATTTGGGTAATGCCCAAATATCTACAGATTTAAATGGCTCTATAAACACATGGTATGGTCACAGTATAAGTAGTTTATTGTTAATGGTATTGCTGTTTCTTACCATCTTTGTATTTAATGTAAATATACAGGGGACTGTAATACTGCTGAAGCTTATTATGATCGGGTTTAGGTCTCTTTGTTTATTGTCCTGGTTTGAGGAAGGAGTGATTACTCAACACTTCATTATGTTAAGCTATTGATAAGATAAGGGGTGAGATTAAATAGGTTATTTTCTTCTCCTCATTTTGAGCATTAAGACTGTTCTTTTCTTTTTGTAAATGATGCAATACCACATTTTGAACATCTGAAACTGTATTGAACAGTAGGAAAATACAATAATTCACACATTATAGGTGTTTTTTTAATGAAGAGTAAAACCTTTAAAAATGCATTTATAATGTATCTACTAATGAGTATTAATTTCAGAAATGTTATCTATAAATGAATAATCCAAGGATTAATAACTCTTAATGAGATATCTTACAAATGATGAGTAAAACATGTACATCAGTGCTTATAAACCACATACTAATGAATATTGCTGACATGGAAATGCTTTGTAAATGATGAATTCAGTATTTATTAATGCTCAACCAATGCTTAATAGTGTGTACCTATTATGCCGTTTTACCATTATTTATTATTATTATGTTTTTAAAGGAAATAATTAAAACAGACAATGAATCTAATTAGTTGTAATTAAAAAAAAAAAAAAAAAAAAAAAAACAGGAAAAGCCGCCCACCTGCTGAATGCAGTGTGCTATTAGAACAGTCTTCCCTGTGCATGGCCCCCCTGTCACCACTAGTGGGCACTGTGGGTCTCTCTGCTCTACATAGGCTCTGATCTAAAAATCAATAAGAGTAAAATTAGTCTGCCATAAAACAGGGATCTCCAAATCTAGGTTGGTACCCTGCCAGGTTTTCCAAACCTTCCTGCTGCAACACACCTGATTTAAATGAATAGGTTATTTACAGACTGTGGAGATTACTTTATTATGAATCAGGTGTGCTTCAGTCTGGAAACTTTCAATACCTGCAGGACACCAGTTCTCGAGGACCGGATTTAGATACCCCTGCCGTAGAAAATAATGGTATTGTTTAATCAAAACTTTACAACTGAGGTAAAGTAAATAAGAAGATGTTCATGGCTTTAATTTAGTTGGAACAAAAGGTAACAATAAATCTGTTAAATATTATGTGTTGAGTTGCCACAAGCTTATGCAGTGCAGAAACAGCATTATATACATCCTAAAAAGCTAAAACTAGACATTTTAATAACATTTATGAGAAAAAAATCCCCAAATTTTATTCTAACCTTTTCTTCCTCAGGCTGAAAGATCTCATATAAGTCAGAAAAGGCGTCGCACAGCTGCTTCTGCTCGGCCCACTCTCGGGCCAAAGCATCACCGATGAGGCGGTCTCCTCTGAGCTCTGACTTGTTCCAACTGTTAGTCAACATCACCAGGTCTGAAAGCACCTGCTGGCACAAAGACTCAGCATAGCTTCGCCTCCTGGTAGTAGTGTAACCATGATGCTGATTGCACTCAGTCGTGCTGGTGTAGAGCAGAAGCTGGCTGGAAGTGACTAGACCAGGTAGGAAGCTGTGACACAGCTCCGATAATAAATCGCCATCGGTGGGTGAATTTATCACACTGCGCTGATCTGGTGTGTCTGCCTGAAAATACACAAATAATAAAAACAAATGTTGACTTCATTCTACAGTTTTTATTATATGGAAACTTACGGTTATAACACATTCTGTTTATACAGCACATTTCTGGACACTAAAAGACGCTGTATTAAGACTGAAGTATTGGTTTGTGTGTTATGTGATTTTAAACCAATGTTGTGATTCAGATTATGCTTTTATTTGTGTTAAATGTACATAAAAGGAAAGTTAAAGAGGTTTTACCACTGGCTCGGGTTGCTCAGGTCTCTTTTCATTATGTTTGCTTGCATTACGGACTTTATGGACATACACCACACACCGACCACCAATATCCTGACTGGGACAGTTTCCCAGTGCAAATCGCAGATCCAAATCGAGGGCTGGAGACAAATAGAAAAGAAGAGTTACATTACTCTGTCGGCAGCCAACAGGTTTCCAGCATCTGGATGGATTAGAAGATACTCCCTGCATTCAGCAGTAAGAACACTAGATGGAAGAACCAAAATAAAAGCCTTATTATGTCCAAACTGTGTCTGGAGGAAGAGAGCAGATCTGATTCTGGATCAGCAATAGTTGATAATGATATAATGGTGGAACAAAATCAACAAAATCCACCCACCTGATCTGTAGAAATAAGTAGCTCTTTCTGGGGTCATAAGGTCACTTTGGACACACAGACTTGCTGCTGTCTGAAACACCTTTCTAAGCTCTTCATCCTTCATGTTGATTTTTTCTTCCTTCAGAGTAAATAATATTGACATAGATTTTTTTTTTTTTTTTAAAAAACACAGTCTAGTAGCTCAAAGTCATTATTAATCCCAGTAAATGTTTTACATTTATGTTATTTATGCTACATTAATACACCACCGGTTTTATTAATTCAGTGTCACAAGCCTCCATACCATACTTCAGAACATCCATTCTCATATTCTCATTGCGTTAGCGTCCTGTACTAAATCTTTTCCTGCTAACTCAACGGGATAATAAATCATAATTCATTACTTCAGAGGAGCTTTGAAAATCACAAAGTTCATTATTATCACCAGAAGAGTGCAGCCGTGTGTATGAGAAGGTCTCAGGCAGTAGGAGGCAGGAATTGTGTTTTCATCTCTGTAGTAAACCTTCTCCAGCTCCTGGGTGCTGAAACCTGCCTGCTGGCTCTCCTGCAGCAGCATGTGGTACTCTGCTGCCTCCACCTGGGTGGGCAGACTGGCTGATCCATACTGATGTCCAACCAGAGCCTGCAGCACCACCATGTGGATACAGAAAGAAAGAGAAAACACACAGAAAACAGTTGCTTTTTAGCACAAAGCTCATTCCCTTTATAACGTGCGGTATTATCTGTATTGTTTTGTATCTTTTAACAAACACTAATGCAATGATCAGAAAGGTGCTTTACAAATCAACTGACGCTTCATCTGCAAAAGATAATCAGCTCATGTGTCAGATAAGTCTTTTCATGCTCCTCCTGATGTCTGCACTGTCAAATAACTGTCCTGTCTTAATGCACTTCATACAGACATGTCTCCAAGGGGTTTATTTACCAGTAAAAAAGGCCCATCTGAACTTCTTCTGCATTCTTCAATCAGTTGTTTTCGGGTGTTTTCATCTGGCCAACGACTGGGATCACTGGACTCAAACGGGTCTATCAGCTATAAAAAGTACGCACATAGCATATGGGTTCAAACAATCTATAGGAGACACAGCAGTAAAATCGACTGCTAAATGTGCGGATTGATTTGTCCCGAGGTGAACTAACATACAGACACGAGTAAAACCTAACACACAAAAACACACAATGCAGCCTGTTGGAGTTACAGCTGCTCTTCCTCTTTGCTGTCAGATCTAATTAATAAAACTGAGCAGAATAGACTGCACCTTTACAGGAATGGCCTCAGGTGGAAAGCGCGAAGCAGTGTAAACACATACGCACACACACACACACATCATGGGAGTAAATATGCCACATGGATCCAGCAAGATGTGTGGAACTGAAAAGTTTGTGTATTTAACATTTTACATCATTCTATGAAAAAAGATGCACATTTCAGTAGAACTGGTCAAGAAAAAGATAAAAACAAAAACATTTAGTTCAACGTTTTGCATCAGTTTCAAAACCAAGTGTTTTTACCCGTAAACTGCATATGTTTAAAGGACAGTAAAGATCCAAAACACTTACCTTTCAAATGCAACACTAATGACAGATCAGCTGTAGTGTTTTCAGTGCAGAGAGGATTGTTTACAGTGAAGCATGGACTCACCCTGACCTCCAGGCCCAGCAAGTGCCTGCAATGCTCTCTAAACTGGGGGAACACGCTTTCTCTGAGAGCTCTACGCTCGATCGTGCTGTCTATACAGAACATAAAGACAAACAGAATACATTTCCAGTTGATATCCACAGGGCATGAGCGAAGAACAAGCAAAACGCTAGTGGACACTTCAGCATCATGAATAACTAACATACCGTACCTTCTGGGTTGGAGCACAGATAGATTTTCACACAGGATGTGCTCCAGCTGGAATCTGGAGGCAGATAGTCTCTTCCATCAGGGTGCATGATGACTCAATAGGTATGATCAAATTAATAAGAAATAAAGGAGGAAAACTTTCAGCAGGAACATATTTAGTGACCCAGATGGTTAACAGCCTCCCGTCTTCTGCTGCTTCTCTAATTTCCACTCAGGAAACTCTGCCCCAGGGTGTTTATACAGCCTTATCATGATCACGCCCACTTCCAGCTAACAACACACATGTAAACACACACTTACATCAGTCACACTAATTATGAGTTGGAGATATAATATTCTAACAAGGAAAAGTGTACACACACACACACACATAATCAGCACAACATATGACAGATAAACTGTGTTTTCATATTTTTTTTATTAACATTTGTACACAATAAATACAAACTTTATTTTTTGTACAGCCAATAATAATATGCACCTGTTCTCATTATTGTCACAATGGCAACAGTCTTTGAAGAGAGAAGCCAGTTTTTCCATCATTAATGACATTAGCTGTGCTGCTCCAAATTCGCGCATGAAAAAATACAGAATTATATAAAACATAAAAACCAAAATACCAAATAATTTAACACTGTAGTGATCAAAGAGACTGTTGAAAAAGGGGAAACGGTCATGTTCAAAGTGATGACTAAAAAAAAAAAAAAAAAAGCCAGAAATGTTATAATGGGAGTGATGCATGATGAAGGGAAATAAATGCTGCTCTGAAACTATAAACTTCAACAACAAGTTTGAAAACCATTATAAATGAAGATCTCAGAGAGATCAAGGAGAGGCTTGCTGTTACAGTCGCCTTCACACTAAAAAGTCAACGCCAAATCCGGCATTAAGATATCAGAGGGGTATATTTATGAGAGTGATCGACTCCAGCATGCTTCATTTTGTTCAACATGGATGCTACATGAAATGTTATGATGTTGCATCTCACCTGTCAGCCTGAACCAAGATAAGCTCTCTTTATCTGACAAGAAGCCCAAAGTGAGGCCCCATTTCTTTACCACATACTAATACAAAACTGTCAGTAATGTTTTCATTTTATCCTTAAGATAGTTTCTGCAGTTAGCATACACATGTATCATGTAACAGGATAACTACAGTATATATATGCAACATTGTTTGATTTCTCCTTTGCAAAGAGATAAAATAACAGCCTGAATGTCTCATTTTTGTTTCCTATCACACTTCTGGAACTATTGACAATAATCACTTTGAAATGTTTAGATTAGTTTCTCTGCTGCTCAACACTCAAAAACAGATCAAAATTAGGATTTGAACCCACAGTTTCACATTTTTACTTTACTCAGCTTTTACTCAGTGTGAAGAGTCTAAAGAACTGGGACACATCTGGACACATTTTCCAACTACAAACTTACTTTAAACCCCACATAAAAAAAAAAAAACCTGCATGTCTTTATTCAACGCATCTGTATTATTTTTTTTACATCTTTTTTGTTTTCAGTTTTTATAAATAAAAGGGAAAAAAAACATCTGATACTGACCATAATCATCACTCTCAATCATCACATATTTTTCTTAAGTATCAGTCACACTGAATAAGCGTTTCCATAGAGTAAAAATGGAAATAGTTTGTACTTGAAGCTACAAGGATTCACCGGTCTTCTCCAAGCAAGCTGATGCCAGACGAGAGTAGTGCTACTTTCCAGGGAAGATTTAAATAAACAAAAGTGCTACACCGTCCTTTAGGCAAGGAGATTTAAAGGCTTGAAGTGAAGGGGGGGGGGGGGGGTTTCTTCCACTTAGCTTAACGTAATTGTAATTTTTTTTTCATGTTTCTATCAGAACTATTGGAAGCTGAAATGTAAGACACAGTAAAGGGATTTAATTCAGAAAAGTTAACTTGTTCTCTCTCTCTCTCTCTCTCTAAAACCCACACACACAATGATGTGATGAGGGGTGCTTTGCAGAAAACAGAGCAAAGTCACACCTGCAAATATAATGCATGTCATGTAAACAAGGGTAAATGTTACAGCTGAAATGAGCAACGTTGTGTTTTAAAATGAACAAAATTCAGGAGCATCTCTTCATTCTGTGCGTCTGGCCCCGATTTTTTAATGTCCATTACATTTTAAATAAAAGCTTTTTTTAAAATCACCATATTGTGAATACCAAGAGTTTCAGTGCTTTTCAAAGCACCGCCGAACATCTTCAGATGGTGAGCCAAACACAAATTGTACAGAATGAGAAGAAAATGAACCAAAGTGTGTGTAATATATTTTAACTGCATGTGTGGATAATATAGCCACTGATTCACATTGACTGCCCGTGGACAGAACAAAGAATAAAGACAGAGACATAAAGGAAGGATGGGGAGAAAGGTGAACACAAGAGCAGAGGGAAGGATCCAGCCTCCTGTGGCTCTAGCTTTTCTTCCATACTCTCCCCCCTTCTCTCCTTTCATCTCTCCTTCCCGCTGTATTTACAATGCCCTTTCAGTAAAATATGAAGATAAAACTTCCACTACATAGCAAACAGGGTATTTCATTCCACTGAGTTAGTCTATATGGAACGGTGTGCATAAACATTCCTATGACAACAGTAATGTACTGTACTAATACACATTAAATACATATGATAATGAATATATGGTAAGGGTGGGGGTGGGGGTCTCTCTGTCCAGACTGCACTGCAAAACAGGACACAGTTGGCAGGTTTTTCATTATTATTACCTTTAATTAAGCCTATTTTTATGGAACCACAACACTCACAAAATGGAGCAAAAGGTATCAGATAGGTTGGAAAATAAATTATTGCCTTTTTTATATGCATAACTCTCGTTTTTACTGCATATAACCATTTATCTACCCCCTTAACATTCACTCTTCTTTCATTTGCCCCTGAACAAAGAACTACAATAGGTGTTTGTGCCCCTCATGTAACCATAGACAACCAGCTTCTACTCTATCTATTTGCTTTTGTTTTTTTATGATTATTATAACACACACCCACTCATGATAATGTCACAACATTGTGTGAAAGAAAATGGCGAAGCTTGTTTGCTAAATATGAACCACAGTTTGTCTATGATGATGAATCCAAAATGTGAACTTTTACTACATTTTGTCAGTTTTGGGCTCCAACATTTTCCTTCTGCATCATGAATAAGTGCTGACATGTGGGTGATAAAAAGATGTAGCAGAACTTATGTTCTTATGTTGTATTGAGCTTAATAAGACAAAATAAAACTTGGCAAATCCATCAGTAAGTGTTCCTCACAGTTCCCTGCTCAAAACATTCTTTCTCATGTTCACCATGCTCCGGTCTGCTGCCAATGAGGTGAGGTTTTAAGGCCAGAGTGGAAGGGCAAGGTGAAGAGGGAGGTGGGAGCAGCTACTGCTGCACTTCATTAGGAAGCTAATATAGATAATATAGACGCTCCTTCATTTTCCCATCTCTCAGTTCTCCTCCTAAGCTTGCAGGGGAGAGAAGATGCGGAGCGACCAACGTGCTTCTATGCGGTTTAGTTCACATCGCTAATTTACGGTTCAGTTCAGAGCAGTTCAGTTCCCTTGCCTTTAGGTCCCGTCTTTCACCAGTTTTCATCTTCTGTGCGCCTACAACCAGCTGTCAACTTGTCCGTCTGTCACACCAGAGTGATCTCCACCTCCTCTGTCTTGTCACTCTTCTCCTGCTGCCGGCGGGTATGCTGTTTGGGGGGAGGAGGAGCAGCTCGCACCTGCAGGAGACAAACAGAATATACTAAATTTGAGAAAGAAAAGCCAGAAGGAGGAAAACAAAGATGCCGTATTTGTTTTCATCCTGATGAGAGACAAACATTTTTTTTCTCTAAAAGTGTCTCTAAAAAGGTGAAGAAACTCTTCTTGATTTCAGAAACAAAACTAGGAGATTTATTTGTCACACTGCCTGAGTAACACGCCATCATCTACCACACCGCAACTAAGGTTATTTTCATTTTTAATTAAGCAGCGAATCATCTTCTAACAGCTATTTTCTGGGGTGTCAGACTCAACCTGTAACTGTGAGGAAAACACCTCTGATCACAAAATAGAAGAATCATTTTGGACACTAACAGGTCGTAGTTTGCCCGAGCCTCCTTCAGGAGTGAATCTTAGTGGCTGAATCTGGGTAAATCCTGGTGACACTGGACTCTTACTAGAGCTCTGATCTGTAAAGGGAGAGAGAAACACACCCCATAAAAAATCCAGAATGACTTCCCAGTTCTGAGGGAATTGATAACACTGTTTGTGTCTTACTGTGAGAGGACAGCTGTCCTTTGTGTGAGGAGGCTGGCAAGGGAAGCTTATGCTCCCCGTTTAGTGCGACTGAAGGTGAGCGTGGCAAAGGAGGAGGGGTTGAAGTCTCCGGGCTGGTGAAAGGGCTGATGGGAGGCTGGTCGTACAGCGGAAGTGGTGGCAAAGACGATGGCAACTTTAAAGATGGAGAGATCTACAGAAAAGAAAAGAAATTAATATTGTATTGCTACATTTTACAAACATTTTAAACATCACTGCTTTTGAACCATCAGAGCAAAATATTCCGCTTTTCCTTCCTGCTAACCAAACGTCTGAACAAAACTCTAACCGTGCCAAAAGTGCTTGTTTTCCATGTAATGCCTGCAGGGGTTATAGGAAGGGAGAGGCTACATCCTTCCTGCTGCCTAACTTTTTCTGTAATAGGGCACCACTCTGTGCCACAGATAAGACTTATTTTTGTCTGATTGTAGGTTTTTATCAGAGGGTGGAAGGAACGCAGCTGTTTGTAAACTCTGCCCGTGCTGATAGATCAGCTGGACAGCAGACAGGAAGGGAGGGGAGTCATGGTATGAAGTGGCAAAGCAGGCTACACTGCATCCTTGGTATTTCTACCCTCAGGAAAGACTGATGAGACTGAATGCGTACCTAGAGCTCAAGAGTAAAGCTCTGACTGACTGAGTCACCATCTGGGCTTTTTGAGTTGTCCCACTCAGACTGCTGGTGCGACACATGCCCGCCTGAACACGTGTGTAAAACTTGCAGCTGTTACTGTACCTGCGTATCACCTGCCCCTCCCGCATTGGTCTCCCCGTTCTCGGCGAGATCTTCTACCAGCACAGAGGGGAAAACGCCCACCCGCCCGTTCAGCTCCCCCTCCCAGAAGCCGTCGTCCGTCTGAGTGTCGCGGCTCAACAGGCGAATCACAGCTCCCTCGGAAAAAGAGAGCTCTTCATCCGCCTGGCCCTCGTAATCATAAAGCGCACGTACAAACACCGCTGCAAAGACAAACACATGAAATAATTATTCTCCTTGACTGATTTTCTTTCACTTTTGTACAGAACACCTTATATGTGGTTAAAGTAAGAAATATAAAAGATCTAAAACAGTAATTAGGTGTAAGATTTCTGCATGCGTCTGGTTTAAGCATGCAGGGAAAGGAAACAAGCTGACAATTTTAGATTAAGCAAGTATTTAACATCAAATTAAATCAAATTCAATTAAAATAAAGGAATAAAAGATTATGCAGTGCTGTTTTCTTCTAGTTTTACCTCCTTCTTTTGTTATGAGGCGAATACTCTAAAATGACCCTCCATAAATGTTTATTTCACTATGTGACATAAATAAGTCTGGTGTCATTTACACTCTCAGATACGATTGGTCCATTTGGTCACGTCGTCATTTCTAAGAGCAAATCTATTTATAGGTAGGTGATGAATTCCAACTCTTGCTCCAGCATATTAATTAACTTTAAAATTAATGATTTCTGCCAGTGCACGCTGCATTCAGACTTCCAACACCCATATTCCCCATTTGGTTACAGCCAAGCATTCTGTAAAGATGAATGAATCCAAATACGAGATGAAGGTTGTGTTACAGCTAAACACCTTCTGATATGTTTAAAAGGAGCTGCAAAGCCAGCCATGGACATCACAGAAGCCCTTTCCAACTCTTAAGTCAGGTTTCTGTTCTGTGCAGCTTCTTAAAATCAAACTCTGCTCCATCATAACCAGAAACTTTGAATGATTGTCATATGTTCTACTTTTTTTTATTTAAAATATTTTATTTATGCGTAAACTGATCACTATTTCTCCTGTTATTCAGTTTGGCTAATCAGTAAATCTATGTTTCCTCTTTCCAATGACTCCCTGCTTAGCAGAAAAGTGTGTATCACCAAAACAAATCTACCTTAATACAAGCAGTAGTAACTTTTTGGTTAAAACGGCAGTATGCTGTTTAATAATACCATATATATCATTTTTAAATCTATAACATTTGTACCATTTGAATCTCCATTGATGCATCCAGAATGCAGCTCTGGCTCAGTTGAGTTGGACGAGGTGTGTGAACGGGCGTCCAACGTGGCCAGAGACTGGAGCATACTCAGCAAGCTGTTGGAAGTTGGGAACTGCAGGTATTTCTCCGGGACGTAACCCACTTGACCTGTCTTGTTGCGTGCCTGGTGCAAAAAAAAAGAACTATATAAAGCACAGCAGAACTGGTGATATTACCTGAGATAGCGATCTGTGTAAGTGATATATGTGTCTGTGTGTGTTTGAGTACCTTGACCCAGTCCTCCATGTCTCCATCCTCGATAACTTCCAACATCTCCTGCTCATCAATAGTTAACTCGTCTGGCTGAGAGGCCTGTGGGAAACACACGGTAAGAGTTAAAGATAGAAACAAAGGAGAGTTAGAATGAAAAAAAATGTCAAATAAAGAAAATGGAAAATCAACCTGCTCACTTGTTTAAATTTTCATGGGTGCCAACAGTGAATTCATTAATATTTCACTGTTTTGCCTTTCTCATGCACAAAATGACGCTTATTGCTGTAGATGTTTTTATTTCCTGTATATGTGTGTGTAAGTGTGGACAAGCTGCAGTATACCTTGTATGAATACAGCACTTTGCAGGTTAGTGGGTAGTTACGGAGAGTTCCCGAAGGACTGGAGCTGCTGTCGTCAAAAACTTCCATATTTTCTTCACACTCTTCACCCTCTTCCCGTTCCAAGTCCACTGTGCCCTTTTGACACACAGAGATAAAACTTTATAAGTGTAAGAACAAAAATTAAAACCTCCACTCATTTTAAAAAAATAAGGATTAAAATACATTTTGTGCTCTAATTCAAATCCTGTTTTCCAATAAAATAAAAGAAAAACATTTTGTACCAGATGATAAAAAGTCAACTTAAATACAAAAATACTAAAAACTCTCAAAAACTTACATTTGATGTGGTTGTTTCCCACCTCTGCTTTCTAAACGTATGTTTTTTTCTATTACTGTCAAGCCAGTTGCGAGATCTGCATACTTGTCTTTCACTAACTTTTGCACATTATTACTGATTTTTCCTCACCTTTACTTCCTGAGTTCCTCTGTGTGGGCTCTGCTGTATACAGCAACAGGTGTGAAGGCACTAATGTTTCATAAATGCAGCTCCTCCCTCTTTTGTTGCAAGTAAATTTTATTGGCTAGTGTGAATATCATGTGATCCGGCTTATGGAAAGATCCATAACACACAGTAAGCTGACCTGGCTTTGTGTGTGTATGCATACCTGGGTCACTGTGTGAAGTTATCACATTTCTGTTGACACAATAAAAAAAAAAAAAGACGTGTGTTTTGTTCATGAGTTAATAATCTCCCAAACTGGCCTCTTAGACCAAAGGATCTGTTCTTAGGGGGAAAGTAAAACTTTTGTTATGGCCTATAGACGTGCTGCAAATTAAATATATACTAACATTACAATTTCAACAAAAAATACTTGAAAAAACATGACAGAATATGTTGTATGAATGGTTTGTAACACTAAATGTAAAAAACTGCTCTAACTACAGCTAAAGGGAGCAAAGTAAGAGTTGTCATGAATGTAGGTCATCATTGTTCACATTTTGTCTGATGACATAGTGGAAAAGTTAAGGGATCACCACACATTATTGCAATACATCCTGAGAGGATCAAATATGTCGAATTTGAATTTTCAGAGAAATCTTTTTGGGAGTTCAGTTATTATCATTGGCGTGCTTGCAGAAAAGGTTAAGAGATTGCCACGGTCAGTGCGCTCCATCTGCCTGAAAGAATGACTTCAGTTACAAAACTTGCGAGCACAAATGTGATGAAGTGTTATGGAACATCTATAAGTGATATTGTTACAAGGCTCGGTGCTAATTTATTACTTGCAGGTGTGACAAATGACTGCAGTGTTTCCTGTGCCAGAGAGAGAGGACGCAGCAGTGGTTTGAAAAGCACAGGAGGGATACCAGAATGAATGTGATGCAGAACAAGTTCAAGTTTCAGGTGTTGACACTTAATGACATGTCCGAGTGCACGTTTGTTGTGTTACGTTGCTCTTATTTACTTTTCTGCATTGATTTAAGAGTGGGTGACACAGTCTGAGAGGCTGGTTTGAAGTAAAATAATCAGTATGTACTTCAGTAATAACCCATAAAACCAAGGATACATCTCAGTGTGTGTGCCAACACAGCTGAGATGCAGAGCAGTGGGGGATTTTATTGGTCTTGGAGGAGATAACTGTAAAAGTGGTATTGCTAACATAGAGACTCGTGGCGTTGTGACTAGCAGTATTTCCTTCTATATTAATAAAGATGAGCGGAATGAATAAAAGGCCAAAGGGAGTGTTGCCTCCCTGCTCTTATTGCTTTTCTATGCCCTCCTTGTCTCATTATTATTCACAATTCATCTTTCTTTCTCATGTCTCTCTTTCCATATTCACTCTGTCCTCTTCTTAACCGGCAGATTGCTGTTTAAAGTCTCCCCTATGCCCCTCTTTATTTCCCTTTGCTGCAGCTTGTTAAGAATAATAATAACATGTCTTTGCTGCAGACGTTCTCTTGTGGATTTAGTCGACTCCATATAATAATGCTGCAAAATGCCTGAGTTCATTGTGAGCTTCAGTTGGTCTGTTCTTTGAATGACATCGACACGAAATGGAGACTTTTTCCAAAATCTTTCACTGATTATTCCTCTAGATTAGAAAAATAAACTCCCTTCCTTTTGTGCAGTTAAAATAATTATAGCCTATTAGGATTTCATATTTACAGTGATGTAGCAATAGTAGTAACTGATGGGATACTTAGCATCTGCTGGGAACTGTGGAAGTCTATTGTTGGAGGTTTAGAAGAGGAATATTATCCAATTATTGGGTTTTATAAAGGTTTAAATCTATTGAACAGTCCTGGGCCTGGACGCCATATTTTACATTACATGATGTATCAAGTGTTTGCAGAATGTAAAATGTCAGGGCTTCAGGCAAAAGGGGTTCACCAGGTTTTTTTCCCCCACATGTTTCTTTTAGTTGGCATTATTAAATTATTTATTGACATTTCTAATCACCTCTATGCCACCAACATCCAATTGTATATTACTTTAAGTCCCCTGTGTTTAACTTCAATTAGTGATTGGTTCTCTGTAATTGACCTACCTCATTGTTTATCTTATTGTATATTTTAATCTGTTGCTAAGCATTTTGATTTACTTATTTATTTACTTTTTACCTAGCATTTTTTGACTGTCTAAAAAATGATTTACATAATAAACTTTACATGCTACTATCAGGCCATGTTGTTGGTAAAGATGCAGTATATTGTTTGGCATGATCTTTACATAGATGACTTTACTAACAATGTTAGTATGGTATGCTCCTCTTAAACCTTCATATACTTTTCAGCATTGATGTTGCCTTTCCAAATGAGGAAATTTCCAGTTTTATAGGCATTAATTTAACACATATTATTAGAGTTACAGGAAAGGAACATTTTTAAAAAAACACTTCTCCATTTCTTCCTCTTTGCATATTAGGGGATTAAATGTACGGATGGCAGATTAAACTATACTTAATGGTCTCCAGAAGTGTTTATGAGTCTATGCAGTGATTTTCATGACATAATAATGCCTATTTTTAATAATGTGCAGCCTGTAAGATTAAAAGAAAATAATAATTTTCAACCCTATTCTCTGCATACTGATATCTTGTGATATCACGTGATCTCAATAAAGAAATTTGTAAGAACTTAGGCAACGTTCTTCCTCAGTTTGTAATTTTTGGTAGACTTCTAAAGCTCTGTCCAGTTTTGCTTCTGAGACTCTGCCCCTCTTAGGTGCTCTTGTGTTACAGACTTGTTGCGAATGAATCTAATTAGCAGAAAATCTCAATTTTTCTTCTCATACCACTTTCATTTCCAGTCTTTTGTTGCTTCTGCTGTTGGTTCTAACATTTAAGACACAAATGTCTTTAATGACATAGTTAAATAACAAATTTTCAACACGTAATTATATCCTTGAACGCGGAGTGTCGGGGATATTATGCTTTTGCCCCGACCAGATATCCTTTGTGTGAGCGTGATAACTTAAACTATTTTTACAATTTCATTTTGATACTCTGTATACCTGTTTAGATCCCCAAGTGGACGACCTGCATCAAATTACACAATTTAAGCATGAAAAAAATCTGATTGTTGGCTATATCTCTAGAAGTATTTGACCTCAAATCAAGTGCAAATGAAAGGTCATGACCTCAGGATGCATCCTGTCCTGATGCCATAATGGGCGGGATCAAAGTATCAACACCAGGTGGAGTTTTGTGATGGAAAAAAAATCACAGTTTTGACCATATATTTGTCTGATTCCTCTCAAATCAAGTGGAAATGAAAGGTCAAGACCTCAGGATGACATTATACCTGCTTTGTTCAATATTTTCACACAATGTGCAGCTTTGTAGCTGAAGAATAACTTGACCATATCTTTGTAACTATTTGTTAGATTAACCTCAATTCAAGTGCTAATGACAGGTTGAGACCCCATGATGCATTTGGGCATGACATCATACCTGCCTGGTACAAATTCTAATAAGTTAAGGTATACAGGTTCAGTGAGGCTCAATGAATAAATATGATGCATGACTTGTTATTATAGTTACAGGGTATCACATGTGTGGCTTTATATTATTTTAGTATTGTGTCTATTCAAGGGGAAAAGGAGGATTGGGGGCGTTTTGGGGATATATCTCTAGCGGTTGTTTTCCACGGCATAGGCCTCATTTATTTTATAGGTTTAGCTGTTTTTTTCAGTTTTTATTCTAATAATTTTCAAAATATCCCACATTATTTTGAATTAGAGTCGTAGTAATGTATTGTTAAAACTAACTTTGTCGTGGCCTGAATTGCAAGCGTGGGATTTTTTTGTCCCGGTTGGTATTTTGTGTCTGCAGAAAGTGCATTAAATTGAATTTGCAGCACACTGTCACCTAACACTGTTTCTTACAACCTTCCTACTCTCTTACCTCTGCATCCAATTTTACTTAAGCAGTATCAGTCTGACGCTGCTCTCTCCTCACCATTCCCTCTCAATCACACCATCTCTTTCCTCAGGTAACACACTTGCTCATCCTTCAGTAACTGTCTCTGTGCTGCTTCTTTTTGCAGGGCACAACTCCATCTATTATCTCTGATTCGTTCCATTTATCTCCTGCACAATTTCGCCCTCCCTCTTCACATTTTCTCTCTCCTCCTCACACTCAGTGTCTCACCCCCCTCCTCTGTGGTGATAGCTGTGAGCTGCAATATCATGTGAGCAGAATGTCAAGTGCCTCCAATGAAGCGAGACTATGTTTAGACCCCTTGACTGACAAGACACATATACATTTCCTCACCAGTCCTGTGAGGGATTACTCTGCTATCGATGGAGAAACACATCCTTTCTTATAAAGCCAATAGACAGACCAATAAACATCAATATACAAACATGAAAAACCCACAATTTGGATTTTTTTAAAAAAAATGCATGGCTAACTTTGACAAGTAATTTTTATGTGTAATTATTAGATAAATCTCTCTTATTAGGGTTATGGATATTTTTGCTAGTTAGACACTACTTTCACTAGTAATTTCAGAAGTGAGGTAACAGCACTGAAGTCTTCCACTGCAGGCTCTAAAATACACACATAGTGAATACATGTCAAGACTTCAGGTCAGTGCTCAGGTTATCGTGCTGTTAAACGTAAAGGTCATGAAATTGAAGCAGGAAGTTGTGCTAGACCTACATCAGTGTTCCTCTGGCCCTGTGGGCTTTTTAAGAGGTTGTTACTGGTGTGATAAATGATTAGACTGTAGCAATTAGGGTTATCATTTTACACTTTATATAATTTAATGCCATATTTTTCAGGAAAGCTATTTTAACTGGGTGATTTTTTTTAAATACTAATAATAGAATCTTAATAAAAAGTCAATGATTATGAGGTTTCGTGTTCAGATTTAAAACTTCTTATTCTCAATGTTCTGAATTGAGTGCAGAAAAAAACATTGGGAAGACAGTTTCATATTGCAGTTGTGATGACAATAAACATTCAGTGACCTATGAAGTGCATTCAGCAGGTTACCACACAAGCGACACAGACAGTTGTGTCTTTTATTATGAGGTATTAAGGTAATTGTGTGCTTTACTGTGTAGGTGTGAAATTCCAACTTTCCAATATATATAATATAATGATGTCATGGACTTTATAAAGCTCACATATTTTGCACCTATTCATTTGTCTGCTCATAATACCTTCACAACCACTGAAATAAGTGAACCTAGCCACACAGTTTTTTATAAAAACAGTGGTAAGATTAGAAAGCTGCCTGAAAACAAAGGTGCGAGTCAAGAGCTCTATGGTCAGAGCTTTCCCACCTGGACAAATATGACAATTTGGTCTCCTATTTGGTCATAGCCTATAATCTACTCACAAGTAACAACAGTGCAATGACACAACTAAAATATATCCCTTTGCTTTCTAATCTGGCCTTGGGGTGATACCTTTTATGTTATACATGTTACACTGCTCCAAAACATCTAATTTAGATGAGAGTCATTCTAAATATTTAAAAAAGAGTTCAATCATAAGTTAAACAGCAGCATCCTGCATTTGAAGTGTGTTGTCCCAGGGTTAAGACAGAGAAACACTGGTAGTGTGTACGCATGTCTGCAGTACTTCCAGTGCTCTTGAGCTTCAATAATCTACTGTTAGTCTCCTGCAATGATTTTAGCTAGACAGTTTACATGACGTAGGTAACAATAGGCTGTGGGATGCAAATTATTTGCAATCTTATTTATGTACACAAACTGTTGGCAATTTCCTTTCTCACATGGTTAGCAACTGTGCAACTACTATTAGACCAAAACAATCAATAAAAAAATTCACAGAGGTTAAAAAAACTTAGTTTTTGTGTGTAATAGCTGTGTTTAGCTCACTGGCTTAAGTGTTCTGTTTACTGCCAATAGAAAAAAACCCTAACCCCCCCTATGATTTCTTCCTGGTAGCCTCACTCTTGATTACTTTAAACTATTTACAACATGCATTCAGTTACAGCAGATGCGACCTTCTTTTATTCCGTTTTTTATGGAAAAGACAGAAAACATAAATGTATTTATGGTACAAATGATTACATCTCAACTCTCTAGGATGATATTATTAAATCGAACATGATTGTTGATGTGACTATCTGTCTCTTTTTACAAGACCTGGTGTGCCAAATTCCTTCAGTGTTTTCACAACCTTTCTGTTTTTGTGTGAACAGGTTAAGTTGTGCTGACTTGGTAAAAAAAAAAAATGCATGCACAGTGAGGGGAAGTGTCTCACCGACAGTGAGGGATCATGGGAAGTGTAACTGGCCCACCGTTCATTCTCCAGCTCCTCCATCACCTACAGCATGCACGGAGAAATTGGCTGTTTTAACCACATGTTCCAATCGCACACACACATTCACACACAGACACGTATTCATGTGCAAAAGGGTATCTACACACAAGCATGCATGGATCACTAAGCGCTCCACACCTGTCTGAAAAAAAACAAGTCAGGCATAGAAAAGGTGACACCTACAAACAAAAACACATACACACACTGGCAGAGTCTGTGTGTTTTTTTAGCTCATACAGACAACACAAACCTGGTTCATGGCGCTCTTCAGCCAGGTATCCACAGCAACCCCCACCTGCCGCAGGAGGTCCAAGCGAGCCTCAGCTTTCAACTTTATTATCTTTGAAGAGCAAAAGGTAGAAGATCCATCACTGACCAACAGCTACTTTTTTTATATTAGTCTATCTACTTGTTTATTTAACAGTTTGGATCTTGATTTGTTGTTTTTTTTCACACAGACAAACAGAAAACTCGATACAGATTGAGTTCATGCAGAAAGGAACATTTTAGAAAACCAAAGCAAACATGGGCAAATACATCTAATTATGAAATCTATGTAATATAGTTTGTGTTAAAAAAATCATTCAGATTGATTATTGGATTGTAGAGTGATCTCTTAATGATGCAATGTAATGAAGTAATAACTAGCATTCCTGTAACCCTTTATAATCTCGCCTCCTCTTTTCTATTTTTCATCACTTCAGCCTTGTTTTCTCACACTGTTTTCATCAATATGCTCTTTTGTTGCTTGCTTCTTCTCTCAGTAGTGCTGACAGAGCAGATTGATGGCTGAAAGCTCCTCCCCACCGAAGAATCAAGTCAGTCTTCAATAATTTGATCAATAAAGAGCTGTTCTCCTTAAGTGCCTCTGTTTTTTCCTGTTTGCTGCACCGTAAAAATATTAAATGAAAAAACCCATCCTGGTTGTTGCCACTGGATAAAGAAGCCAAACAAAAAGGGAGAAAAGTTTAAATTTTTCCCCTTACAAGAACAGAAAATAAATAATTTAATTAATTTATAGTTAAGTGTCATCACATAAGATCATGAGCACAAATAGCCAGTGGTGGGAATGCAGATCACTGGAGGGCAGAAAGCACAAGCTCAGACAGTCCAGCTGAGAAACTATAATCAATACAACACTTAAGAGAAGGGAGGCTGAAAACTTTGAAGATAAACTGACAGAAAAATTTAGCACAGAGAAAATGCAGCATGCAACGCGAGATAAATGACATTATTCACAATTACAGACTACATTTTATACAAACACTAAGGGAAGCAGATTGAGATACTGTAATGTTGATTTCAAAATATGTTTTTTTTCATGACTGAATGCGACTGAATAACAATCTAAACAAACAGGCTCGTACAGTTTGTGACTGGACTGACACATCAACACAAAACTTTTATTTTCTCAAGATATACCAAAGCAAGCTGGATGAAAGGGAAGTGTTCTCAGCAATAAATTTTATAAATCTAAATTTACCAAATTAAAAACTTTGCTCCATGTGAGCACAGTCTTTCAAATGTATCCAAGCTCTGTCTCCAAAAGTTTTACAAGATCAACCTGGGCAAAATGTAACTAAGTTCTAAGTAGATACTTTCAGTTGATTTTCCAGTGGTTAATAGTTTTGCTTCACTTGTGCTGAAATGAGTCTCGGGATCTGACCTACTCCCTGTCTGAATGCATTGTGCACCTGTCTGTTGGATGCAGTACAAGCCTTTAAAAGCTCAGGATGGAGACAACATCTTCCCTCTGTGGTTCCATGTCTAATCCTCTGCAAGAAGGACTTAAAATGGCAAAGATGCACGTGAGCATTTAAAATAAAATGAAGCATTTTAGTTTGAGTTAACCTTTATATTACACATTATATTACGAAAAATAGCATATTCCAGTGATCTTTTACACTGGTAAGTTACAATATCAGATATTATAGAGCATATTCACTGGAGAAAATTTGAGTCTGATTAACTTTAAATCCATTCTGTATGACACTAATGTGTAAGATGTGGAAACGATGGGTAGAATAAAGCCATGGACCTCGCTTAGGGATTTGGAAACGTTTCGTCCTTTATTATTGAACTTGAAGCCTGCTGTTTTATTAAAAATGCTCCAGTGGAGCAGATGGATAAGTGTAAGAGTATACATAATTTATAGAAAAATATATTACGCATTTCATTTTCTGAGATTTTGAACTATTTTTATTACCATATTCTAAATAATGTAAATCACTTAATCTTGATCTAAAACTTTCATTTCAATAATAAATGTTCAAGTCCTTTAAGAGAGAGAAAATCAAAGCCTCTTGTTCCAGTTTTTTTTAATGAGCACTAACACAGCGGCCAAAAACTGAAATGGATACCATGAAACTTTTGGTCATTAGGGCGCTAAACCTTTAAAATCCCAAAGGCCACACGACACTGTCGGAAAATAAACAGTCTCCATCTGTGTCCATTAGTACTGCTTCCTAATGCACAGTGTATGGCAACCATTAAACTAATGAATTATAGGAATAGGAAATGCTTGTGGAGCTTTGGTCAGTAGCTGATTAGCTGCCACTAGCAGCATTTAGCTTCTACTAAACAGCAAAAACATGGAAGTGTACTGAAACGTGCTGAAGCTCATCAGGCACTTACTGACATTGTTTTGAATAAACACTGGCTGATCGATGAGAAAAAGTACATCTCATTTTGGTCCTTTAGCACAACATGCTATGAGCTACCTTACCTATCTAATAATACAGAGGCATACAGAGAAGGTTTTACATGCACACTGTTTAAATCAAGTTTTGCTTGAATGCAAAAAAAAAAAAAAAAACAGCTTCTGCTTCACCAACAAACCAAGCCAATCTATTTCTTTCTGTTTCATCTTCTCAGCCACCTAATATAAGCTTATATATACGCTTTGACCATGTTTCCAAACTAACTTATTCTTGTTACATTACATTAATGTAGCTACCGCGTTTTCATGACCATAGGGCGCACCGGATTATAGGGAACTGTTTCAGTTACAGGTGCTTTTTCACAAGGCTGAAGTTAGCTTTCGATTCACAGCTTCCGATTCGCTGTGCTTGCAAAGGGTGATTCCACTGAATTTTTTCGGTACATCAAACTAAATCAAGTCCTAACAAAAAACTATGACATTTATACTCTTCACACTTGGACTGAAATACTCTACAGAATATGTAGATTCATGAAAGCGTAGTTAACAATTTGTGAAACCTTTATTCTATTTGTAAAAATGCAACATAGGCCCATTTTAGCACATTCAGCACATCTAGCCTAAACACAGGGCTTAGGTTCATTCTCTGACAAGGTACTGAAATTACTGCTGAAAGAGGCCCTGTCCAGAAAAAGAGCATACATAATGTCTTTTGTTCTGATTTCACCTCCTTTATGAGTATGAGATAATCGCTGTGTACGCTTCAGACATCATTTTATGACCTCATTTAGTACAAAAAAAATTATTAAATATTCAAAAACTTATTGTAATGTCAGCCAGGGAAAAGCAAAGAATACTTGTCAGGAGGTTGGACAGGATGAAGGTGATGAAAAACTTTGCTAATTGAATGTGAAATCGCTGATTTTTTAACGATTTTCTAAAAAATTATTACCTGTTGACAAATATTTACAAAGCAAAACTGCTTGGGGAAGACTAGAGAATAGTTTACTATATAGTAAATCTGACAGCAGGGGGTGCCAAATATGCAAAGCCTGGATAGAACCACAATGAAGGCAACACGGAGAGAAAATAAGCTCAGTGGAGCAGAAAGGCAGGGTACATGTAGTGAGACTAGATTGAAAAAGAAAAAAAAAGAGAAGAGAATAGTAGAGTCTGTTCTGCTTTCAGTCAGTATGTAATGAGTTACATCTGTCAGGATCAATGCAAAACTGATAGACATGCCTTGCAGAGAAAAACTGGAAGAAAACAACAGGAAAGGGAGGAAAACTGAAAGAAAAAAAAAGCTTACAATCAGTTACATATGTCGCTATGTATCTGAATCCTAAACTCCTAAGATCATTGTACTGTTATCAAGTGTGTACCGGGTCATACTGAGGCATATAAACAAACGTAAACCAGTTTTACTTCTGCAAAATAAAAGCAGAATGTAGTTAACGTGTGCTGCTCATTTTTCGTTACTCAGCAAATGATCATGGATCTAGTGGACCCGTTGCATTTTTGCAGTTTTAAAATAATAAGTTAAAAAGTTCATGTAACACTACTCAGTAGGCCATTGTGTTTGAGTTAGAAAAAATAACGTATTGTTTACATTTTCTTTTTTTGTCTTGTCCAGCATTAAGGCAGGCAGAATGATGGACAGTCTACTGTATCACGCTGAACAACTTTGCTTTGTCAAGAGGAACTATATGTATATGTATATACAAAGTTCCTAGTATACATAGTATACATTTCTCTTGATATAAAAGTGAACAGCACACAAGGGTTAAACTGTATCATGTATAGTATGGTATAAAGCATAGGTGACATGGATACTCATGTAGGCATTAATATATTTTAAGTCTAGGTAGCCTTTATATTATTTTAATAAAGGATTATCCCAAGGTTACAATTAGACTAATGTTACAGTGAGAAAACTAGTTTACAGTTATCTTAAATATTTGGTAATTTAGCATCAATTTCACAGCTTTTTTGTTACATCACATTATGGTTTCTCTTGTCTGGCTTTTGCTTTAGAACGTTTAGAACATGTGTGACAGCAGATACCGGAGCTTACTTGTGTGTTTTTACACCGAGAGGAAAGCAAAGAGGGAACCCATCTGTACACACACCAGCAGAAAAGTTTCAAACAGAACAGGCTGTGAATGCAGATGCTGAAGCTACGGTAAATATTGACCATGTGAGTCACAGACCTCAGCTTTGCGAATCATTTCTTTGGTGTCTTCTATTTTCAGCTCCAGATCTAGTCTTCCCTGCTCGGTGGGGGGCAAGCCGTGACTTTCACACTCTTCCAGAGACTGAAAGCAACACACGCATATGGACATGCAGCTTGATTAGAAATCAAGTATGTGAGCATTAAAATGAATTTGAATTATTTTTCTTACTCTTTTGCAGTGAATAATGTTCTTGTGCTCTCTGGCCACTCTGGTTGCCCATTTCCTGGCCTCCTTATTCAGACTGTGCTCCTCTGTCGTCCCCGACTCCGATTCCAGCTGACGACTCTAACAAACACAATCACACATAAACATGCACAAGAGAGGCAAGAATAGGTTAGCACACACAGATGTACCCTAGCCCCCAAACAGCAAAACACACATAAGTACAAATGTCAGTGTTAACAGCTCAAGGTGTGTGATATGCTGAAGCTGTTAATTAAGCTCAAGAAAGTGTGAAAGGGATTGTTTTCTTCTCACATAATGAATACAGCGTGTGTTGCAAGGCTCAGTTGTTATCTTAGAACAAAATAACTGCTATTAAATCCACATGAGCATGAGCACGTGTATCTGTGTATGCTATGAAGAGGGGGTGAAGGAGACACATGGCTTTTTATATGCATGCTTGTTTCTTTTCTAAAAACAAAAAGCGCAAAATATGTGAGCCTGTTAAAGATCCCGCAAATTCCAATAAACATTCACAATCAATTATTTCCATGTGGAAATTTTATTCTTAGAGTTGGTTGTGATCTGTCTCTGAGATCAAACACATGACTGACAAAATCAGTGAAGTGACTTTTTAAGCTCGGAAAGAACTGGACTCCACTACTTAAAACAGCTTTCAGTCCATATTTCTTTCCCCATTTGCACTTTTTTCTTAAGTAAGAGGTGGCTGGGATGTTATTGGGCAAAGGTCATGTCACATATTTCCATATGAGATCAAGGAAGATTAATGAAACTTCAGACATACATTGTTTGGTCAAAGAACACTAAATATACACCATAATATCTTACTTTCATCTTTACGTTGAGATTTTATCTACATGGAATTCTATCTTTGCATAGATTGTTACTAGATATTTTATTTATATACTCTCACATTTTTTTTTAGTGAGAAGGCTTAAAGTTCTGAGATTCCCGCCTCCAAAATGCTTCTGTTACTGAGTCTCTATGTTGTTTGCAAACAACACACAGCAGAGGGGGTCGAATGCGATGGGGTCCTCTCACACCTCTGTTACCTTGCCGCTCCAAGGGTGGGGTTCATGTGGGGGAAAAGCATATTCCCATAGACCTGGGGGTCTGGGCTGGCTCTGCAGAGGGAAGCGGGGTTGGCCCGCTGGTTTTCTCTCTCTCTCTCTCTCTCTCTCTCTCTCTGTCTCTCTCTCCCACTCTCTCTCATTCTCTCTTTCTCTCTCTCTCTCTCTCTGGGCATGTTAGGAGTGAATGTGTGAAGAGTGATGTGAGGGGGATGAGGGATGAAGGGGAATCTTCTGAACAGGATGGTACAGGGGAGTCGACCGGTTGTATTAAGGAGGGTGATAGGGCTATGTGTGTTCCTGGGGTGCATGATTGATGCACTGGGGAATGGACTGGCCCCCGCTGGGTGGCTGTCTGGGAGTCCTGGTCCTCCGTGGGCATTGTTTAGGCCCTCTGCAGGTGGTGTTGGGGTGGGGTTGGGGGGTAGATGTTTTTGGACTCTTGAGGCTCTGGGGTCTGGAAGAAGTCTGCTACACATTTCTAAGATGTGCGTGGCTGCCAGAACATATGTGCACAACAACAAGAACTCACTTCCAGTTCTACAGAAACTCTCTGAAAATATCCTTTCTACTGTTAAATCTAATTTAGATGTTTCTTTCCTGTCCTTGCCCACAACTGAGACTCAGATTTGGACCGCTTGCCTCAGTAAATGATTAGATTTTTCTGACCCTTTCCCCCCCAGCATCAATTTATTTTATTGCCACAAATTTGGCTCAAGTGTATTTTTCCATTATACAATACCCACCATGTTTTATAAACAGCACCTTCGACGCAATCTCAGACTGAAATCAGTGTAAAATCTGGACTCCCATTTTTACTTTGTGAAAGTAAAAAAAAACACAGACTGTGACAAATTATAAATGTATCAGATGTATATATGTGAAAAATGAGCAGGAAGGTGAACAATGAATAGAACAGAAGAAAAGGACAGACGCTCAGTGTTTATTTTGGTTGTCTACAGACATGAGAAGTAAAAGATTTTAATAATCTGATCATAAACATGTCCTGACATGGTTCAAATACACAATATCTTAATTGTGCTTTCCTTTTTAAGCAAATCGTTCCTGTTAATTATGAAGTGAATCAGTGACACTAGGACATAAATCTGGCTAAGAAAAGGTGTGAGATGAAAAGTATTACACTTGAGATTTACAGCTTAATTACATTCAGGCAATGGAGTACCGCAGGGAGTTAAGAGAGTGAGGCAGAAAAGTAGATTGGAATAGAGGTATTATGACACAGCTCAAAAAGAGCTTAGCTTATTTTTGTCCATCTAAACGTAAAGGAAACAAAAACTGGCACAAATAATACACACAAGTCCTCTCATTTGTGTTCCATGCTCATTTAGTTGGATTTTAAATATGTTTATGTCCGATTTATTTTTTTTAAATTGTCACAATAGTTAATTAGAAAACGTTACTTCAGTGTCAGACAAATTCTTGGTAGTCTCACATGAAGTAAGTGAGATGTGAAATACGCCACAGTAAATTCTAAATGATGGTTCATACAGTCCTACAAAAACATCATCAACTCAATAACTGTCATTTTGAGTACTATAGAGGAACGACTGTGTTATTCTAAAGCCACAGGGGTCACGGGATGTGAAGCAGCTGTGTAAAACAGTACTTATGTGTAGAGGAATGGGCAGCACATATTATTAGATTATGTATGAGACATCTCCTCATATGTCATTTCATCCCTACGAACATGTGTTGCTTGACTTTTGGACCAAACTCATGTAAAACTAAAATAACTGAAATGTCTAAACATGGTAACCGAATCATTTCTGGTTCAGGTTTGCACCATTTCACAAAGAACATCAGATCCAGACGTTTTAATAAAAAAAAAAAAATCTCCTACCCCAGTACACAGCTGTCTTGGATAATATGACGTTGAACAGAAGCCTTTCACCTTTTATACACACCGGCTACGTTTCTATGAGTTCCTAAAATAAGTTTTATTCTACGACTTAAAAGATCCCACATATTCTGCACTAGAGCATAAAGCAGAGCAATTTTACTGCAGAAAAACATGGTTGTTACGCTGATGTGCTCAAATAGAAAAATTATCCACTTTATTAACCAATGAAATGCAAGGGTGACCCTGATCATTTTGAACTGTTTCCAGCTTAGCTCAGAGTGTTGTGGATGTATTAAAACAACTGACAGATGATGTATCGTAAATATAATTGGCCTGCTTCCAAATTCATGTCTTCTCTGCAATCTTCTCTTTTGGAATCTAATAGTCAGTGTGTCCTCCTTTTGCATTTCAATTCTGATATTCACAGACATTTTGAGGACTGAGTAGTAATTTAGGATTCAGACACATACAGAATACAAACACATTTTTTACTGAAATTGTTTGTTCCTCATCACTGAACTTGTAGAATCTGTTAACTTCCTTATTTGGTTGTTTAATTTAATGTATTTTGTGCTATTTATTAATCATTAGTGAGATGGCTGATACATTTGTTGAGACCAAGTAATTCAGGTGATGTTTCCTCCATCACTTGCGAAAATAACATTGATCCTTACATGTGTGTATATAGACACGTCAAAGAACAGAACAAGCTGAATTACCTGAATAATAATGCATGTATTTCCTGCTGCGATTACCGGCTCTGTTAAATGTTACAGAGGGCTGCTATTAGCCTGAAAGCATCACGTTGAGAAGCTCTGATTAACTAGTATAGTAAAATTCACATAACAGGTAGTAAATATGAACAGAGATGTGGATTGAACATTTAATATATCTATATATAAAAATTCCATTTATCTTAAAATATGAGATTGAAAGTTACCGTACGGAGCAGTTTAAGGGGTTATTCACATAGTTCTTGGGGCTCGGGCCGCTTGGGCGGGAACATTTCCAAAATTTCACCCCTTGTTTGGTTTGGTTTGTGTTCAAGCTGCACTTTAACTCAATCGGACCAAATCGCCTTGGCAACATCACAATAGTTAAAACAACTGTTTGTTAAGGGGGTGATAGTCCCACACAAGCATGTGTGAAGTTTTAAATGACAGATGAAATGTCATGTATTTGGATATTTTAGTGTGGGCAGATAGCAGAATTTAAAAAAAATTAAAAGAAAACAATTTTCCTTTTTTTTTTTTCTTTACTTTTGTGTACCAAACTTGTGCCTGGATCAACTTTCAAGCGAAGCTTTGCAGGATTATTTCCAAACCTAGCATATATTACGAGGACAATTCTCACCATCCAGCGCTCATTTTTCACATGTATGCATCTGATACATTTATCATTTGTAGTTGTCAGTGTCTTTTTTTACTTTCACAAAGTTTTGGAGTCCAGGTTTTACACTGATTTCATTCTGAGATTTTGTCGACATGGTGGGTATTGTATAATGGAAAAATACACTTGAGCTTCTGTGATTGAGCAATGGAAAACACAGGTGAACCAAGGGATGATGGAGGATGTTTGGTTTATTCAGAATTTTGTCCATTCAAATGAATAAAGTCCCCAAGCAGCAAAATAACACATAATGTGATGTAGTTATTCAGTGAAATATCATACAAGTTAAAAAAAAATAAATTTATTTACTGAGCTGTAGTTTTTTTGATTACTTATTGCAGATAAAAATGACAAACAACATTAATCATATTGAATGGCCGATATGAAGAAATATAGAAAAGTAATACAATTAATGCTGGTTAAACATAAACAGGTCTGGTCCTGATTTCAATAGGAGATCTCAATGCTTTTGGTTTGGTTACCATAATGCATTAAGACTCTGATTTGGGGTTGCTAATTCTACTGCGGTGTGTAGGACATATATGTTTTCTTAACATATTATGTTAGGTTTTCTCCTTCGTAAACAATAATCTGCATGACTTTCTTCGTTTTCTTGATGCTTTATTGCAGGGGTCAAATGGCTTAATTCCCTCTTCTGCATGACATCCAGTTCTGCGGAGGCCTGGTAACGAGCCATTAATTTGATTCAGGTGTGTTGGATATGGGTTGCATCTAAAAGTTGCAGGATGGTAGATCTCGAGGACCGAACTTGGAGACCCCTGCTTTATTGCAATTGGCAAACATAACTTTATCTGAGTGGACCTTGTATTCATACTGCGCAAAACAAATCGTACAACCCCTGGAAGTAACACCGATCCAATTAAAGAAGACCAAACAGCAGTAGTGTAAATGCGTCCTGAAGCTATAAAGCGTCGTTAATGTCTCTCAAAATTTTTTATATATATATATATATATATATAAATTATATCTATATATATATATATATATAAAGTATATATATATATATATATATATATATATATAAATTATAAATTATATATATATATAATATATACAGAGATGTTTCAAAAGTTAGCAGTAAGCTTAAAAAACAACATATGGCTTTATTATTGAAATCTGTCTGTAAATAGCCTAATTGTTGTGAAGTGGTGCTATACAAATAAAGCTGAATTGAATTACAGCCCTGTAAATCATAAAATAACTAGAGTATATGACATCAGAGTATTTCAGAGAGGGTAAAAAAAAGTTGTCAGCTAAAACTGACTTGGCATGTTTTTATAGTTAGTCCACGTTGCGTTGGAAAAGTGAGATCACATTGGCAGCCAAGACAAATAGGATGTAAATATTTTTATTCTAGTCTAGTTTCTTCCTGACTGACAGAATTTAATCTTTGGAAAAAAAACATTACCTAGAGCATTAATTTATTCTTAGGCAGGAAACATAATTTATTGTATCCTGTAACACTGTTTTATAGTGTCAGTAACCTAAAATGACAGGAGTTAATAAGCTTTTCCTTTTGGGAAAAACCATTCAGAAGTACCAAGATCACAGTGAGAGTTTTGTGGAAATGCCGCTTTTATCAACAGACCAGCCCTACGATTACTGTTTTTTCAACTTGTTTCAAAGCATCTGATTATCTACTCATCTCAGTTTGATTCATACTGATCATGCAGCAGAAACAGCATAAAATGCTCTGTGACATATAACGCATTACATTTGTAGGAGAAAACCTGAAGGAAAAATTTAAGTTTACATTTCTTTACAGTACGTATTCAAGATAATGTTGTCAGGCTAGACAAATAATATCATGACATGGATGGAGTAATGAGCTGTGGTTTGTGTTAGGAATGAGGATGGGAATGCTAACAACAGTTAAGACTACCTGTGCCAGGGTCATTCTCATGGCACTGACGGGCGACGGCTCAATGTCCACCAACTGCTGCACCGAGCTCAGAGTCTGCAGCGCAGACATACAGACGGATAGGAGGCATCCACACACCCAAGAGCAGGCAGTGCAAGCACATACACACACACACACACACACAAATACAAGGAGGGGTTAATGGGGAAAAAGTTTAGGGAAAAGTGTTAGCAAAGATTGAACAGGAAGACATAAGGAAGGTGTAGAACATTTATACACAACGTTAGAGTAGAAGAAAAAGGAAAACGAATCTGAGAAAAGAGACGAAGATAGAATCTAGAAAGCACAATATGACTAGGAGGTGGGAGAAAAGGAAAGTTTCCCTAGAGAGAAATTAGGAACTGTGTCCACCAAGAGACATTTCGTTCTAAGTCTGTAACAGTTAACAAGCCTCCAGATGAGTGAAAAGGCACAATTCCAGCTGTTCTACTGTGATCAAATGACAAAAATCTTAAATACTTCAAGCAGCCAGATGAATTTAAAAGATTTTTAGTTGAGATTTATTGTGAAGAAAAGACATTTATAGACTAGAAAGAAAAGTTCCCAGTGGACACACATCTTTGGCACTAGCAATCAAAATGAGAACACAGAGCTGATTCATGCCTTCGTTATGCACCACAGACTATTTACGTGGACTATTCCATCTTGGATTGCTAACATGGAGAATAGATGCAGATAAAAGGCTGAAATATTTCCCTTGAGAGTAAAATTCATCAGAGCTTTTGCACATTTTGGAAAATCTCTCAGCTTACCACAATGTGGTTAGAGAGCATAATGATAGGAATATTATGAGGCAACATCCAGCAAACAGGAATACTGGTTGCTAAACAGGAATACTGGATGATACCTACATCTAAGTGTGTGTGAGCATCTGTTTGTCATATAAGGAGACAGATAGTATCTGGCAGTGAAAAGATCCATATGCAAAAAATCCATGGACTTTTAACAAACTCTAAAACTGCTGCATGGGCAGACATGTTAAAACAGCATGGGTGTGTGGAGCGATCTGAGCCTTACCGTGTCACATTCGCTGGGCTGGAACTGGAAGTCGTGTGCTTTGTGAAACACAGGATTCTCCTGCATAAACAACTGCTGATTGAACTCTTGGATTATCTGAGAGAGAAACAGGACAGATATAATGAACCCTATTCATTTATATGTGAGCTTGCTGCTTTAAGAACTGTGTTGGAACCTGTTATAACCTCGGTGAATCCACGCTAATTGCATCTGCCACTCGCCAAGAAGGAACAAACAACACTTTTTTACAAGCACATTTCAAACCTACAGAGGGTGAGTGTTTTATATTTATACGTGGTGTTTGGATTTGATTGTGACGTGGTTATTCATGTAAAAAAACTAGCAATTTAAGCAAGGAGTATGCTCAAGGCAAAAGTGAAAACGGCAGCTCTAGAATCCTTTTTAGATTTTTGGAAGCGGCTGCATCAGAGAATGTAAACATCTGTCAAAATCTCTCTGAACTTATCCTTTACGAAGTTAGCTTTCCACTGAGTCCATGTTTAAATGCATGTAATCCATTGGAGAATCTGCATTTTAAAACTGTTTGTGAGGGAATGAAGTCAAAAGTATCTGACAAAATGTATATTTTAGAAAGTGCACGCAGGCCTGCAGGCAGCAAACAGGTGGCCAGCAGCAGGTTACAGTATATCGAGAACTTGTTGAGCAGATTGTGCTGATAGAAACAAAATGTGTGTGTTGTTTGGATTGCATATGCAATTATTTATCTTTACACTTAACAGGAAGTAGTCGGTGCACATAGAAGCTCAACAGTATATATTTATAAACATGTTCAAATATAAATCTCTCAGTCAAAGACCCAACTTTTCCTAAAAATGCCAGAATCCCAAATAGTGAAAATCTCTTCTTCAAAGCAGTTATACAAACAGTTGAAAATTAAGCCATTTTATAAGGATGCAAGCTGAAGAAGAATTGTTGCATCTCTTCAAAAACTCATTTCAAATGAGCGATGGCAGTCCTACACTACATCTAACTCACCCTGGTGGATTTATCCAAGAGGAACTGGTAGGTGTTGTGCGTCGCTTGGGAGGCTTCTAGCTCAGTGCGACACAGTGCTACCAGATAGTCTTTCACATGCTCATAGATTCTCCCATCCAAGGCCTGAGGACAGACAAAGACAAGAAACATTGGGTCCCAGTGAGAAAAAAAGCAATTCAGTGTAGTGTCATGGCCCTGTTTTGGTCATATTTATTCATGTAGTGGTATAACAACACTTATTTCTTCCCTGTTTCCTCCCCGTCAGTTTTATAAAGGGAAAGAAGCTGGTTCAATCCAATGTAGGCATATTTTGAACATATTTCAAGTCTCTAAGCCACAAACATAATTTTGTATTCTACAATGATAAGACTCGGAGAAATCAATAACATTTATACAGCAGTATCTCTGTGTCACACAGAGACCCATTTATGTCACACAAGATGAAAACTATTTCAGCTGTGAGTGTCACAGTGCTTGACAAGTAAGACACACCTGCCCTCGGGTCAGAACGATAACAAGAAAATCTATTGAAGTTGAAATTACAACTTGAACCTACTGTCCACCCACACATACAAAAATTGTAACGTCTGGAAATATCTGTAGCGGCAGCTCTTTCCAGCAGACTGTGCTTACATGATTGTTTATAGTTACAGCGGAGAAATGAGTGTCAGATCCATACAAATTAAATGAACAAAAAGGCAGAAATGTATGTTATTGCTAATTGTGAATACAATTAAAGAAGAAGTGGTTTGAAATGTGCTTAAGTACAGCTAAGAAAGCCTTTGTTAATCATAATTACATATAAATACCACAGTTTTAGCATTGCTGCCAGCGGTTTAATGAATTCTAATGCAAATATGATGCATTTCCAAATGCTTTAAATAAAGATTTCATGAATTGCACCAAACTGAGAGGAGGAGGAGGCAAGAAAAGATGAAAGATGGTGAAGCAAACAATGGGAGGCAAAAAATGAGGCAGATGGCAGAAAGTCAAAGCAAGGACTGCAGCCAAGCAGAGGTTTTTATTTGACAGCTGTCATTACCATTTCTGATGCACTGATACAAAGACATTTTAATGAAGTATGAAGGCCAAATAAACAGCTTTTCTATGCTGAACCTGAATAGTGGTGCCAAGCTGTGGGCAACACTGCCAACCGTTCAAGTCAGACAGAGGGAAAGAGGGAGCGAGGCTAATGGAGAGGAGAAGGAGAGCGTTTGAAAAGGTATTAACGGCATTAGTGAGTAAAAGCGAAAAGCGAAAAGACTGAAAAAATAAGTGTATGAAAGAGGGGGGTGTGTGTTCACAAAGAAGTGTTCTTTGGATAAAGTTCTCACAGCTGCAGGGGAAGGTGAAGGGGTTCAGATTCCAATTCAACAAAACAGAGACCACAGACTCACACACTTTAACTCTCAAATATTCAGGCATGCATACATTCCTCCAGCCAAAGTACTTCACAAAGCTCGGGCTCTCGAAAACCTGCGTAAACCAGGCCAGCCATGCCAAGTGACTTTTCCTTTGACAGACTAACACATGATCACACACAAAAACATCTTCAAATATGCACATAAACCCACAAGTGTGGCATCTGCATACACAGACTTCTAAAACAATGGAAATTATGTCAGTAAGGGTGTGTAGTTGGCTTATTCTTTTCGACATGTTCCCTCATGATTCTGGCAACTTCCTCCTCCCCCTTTCTTCTCTTCCTCTCCTCCTTTTTTACCCATTTACGGTTGTGTTGAAATGAAGTGAGTCAGCTTCCAGAGAAAGCCCCGTTCCTGTACCATAGCCAGTGGGCGTGTGTGTTTGTGTGTGTAAGCACTGAATGACTGCATCAGTCTGAACAACAAGTACGACATCGTGGATCAGACAGAAAGCAGAGGTGTAAATGTAAGTGTTCCTGTCTGGAGACGGAGAGCGACTACGGCATCAGCTTCAAACAGCAGAGGGCGATGAGGAGCAGCTTCATTCCTCTCCTTACAGATGTCGCATTGACAAGGACAGAGGTGTCCACATATAACATACAAGTTATTACTGCAGCATAGAATAATTCCCAGCACAGCCACTATTTTAAAAGAGAAGATTTGATCTAAACAAGGCTATCTGTTACCAGTCTCCTTATCTGTTTTCATATTCTCTTATCATTAAATCATCTTCTCATGAAAGCATTCATCATCTTCCTCTCTCTGGTTTAAAATTAAAAGTAGCAGACTTGGCATTATCTCTGTTTAAAAAAAAGAGGTGATGGATTTTCACTGCAGTGCGATTAGCTGTCTAAAAGATTTCTGGATGATAAAATTTAGCACATTGTATCCCAGTTCCCACTAAATCCCAAATATCATCCTATAACCACATCAAATCAAGTGTCCAAAAGAAGATACTTTGCCATTATTTCAGAAACACAATTCTTTAACTGTGAAAAGAATCTAGACTTTGATAAGGCATCTATTTTGTGGCGTTATCAGTGAAGACCTGTAAACACTACAAATAAAACTGCAAAGGAAGAAGACAGGATGAACAGCTTGCTTCCCTCCAGCAGTGTCCCTCATTCTCCTTGTGTATTTGCATGAACATATTTGTGTAAATGCATATTTCCCTGCAGTTCTGTCCTTCTGTCAAGAGGCACCATGGATCTATTATTCAGAATGTCCCCATAGTATATATATTCACTCATGCCGAAGGCAGAGTATTCCACAATCAGTCAAACGGAGAAACAGAGGCAAGACCGGTGAAATGATACTGCACATAAAACCTAAAAAAACAACACCAAGCTCAAACAATTTGACTTGGTCAAAGAAATGCAAAGATGTCTAAAGAACTTGTTTTGTATGCTTTTGACTACTCTATCAGTCATATTAGCAGTCATATAAATTGCATGTTCACTACCTTCAAATTAAAAAGGTGTTTTCACCTCTTATAATATGCATTCACTCATTTATAAAACAGCAAAAGCAAGCATAAAAACAGGATTCTGAACATTTCCATGGACCTTTTGGAATACAACATCCCCAAAGCCCATTAAAAACCAAGATGAATGCATAACCAGAAGAGAAAAAGAGACAAAACAACACTAAAGGGAAACAAACAGGACATCTGAATATAAAAGATGAGCACAGCTACTGATTGGTTTGTGGACTAATGCTTGAAAGCAGTGTGTTCAGATGTCCTAAGCACTATTACTTTTTCTTTAGAAAGTGGACAAATGAAGTAAAAAGCAAGGTGAGCCTCTCAGACTTCTCTCCAGCCTTGTTTTGCAATGACCTGCTGGCCTTTAGAGGAAATGCAGATTTAATGCACATCAACAGTGACTTCAGTTTTCAGCCTTGAAGGCTAATTCCATCTGTTCTATACAGCCTGTGAGCAAAAGACATAAAGAAAGATGACTCACACTGCTTTTTTGGGTTATTATCCTTTAAATCTTAGTATGAGGCTAACTTCCTGATTTAGACATTTCTGCAAATTCAGAACAGTAAAGCTGCATGTGCAAATTTACTCAGACACTCCAACGCAAATGTTTCCCTGCATGTGTCAACTCCTAAATCAGTCACGTCTTACAGTGATGACTGCTGGGATGAAGAAAGTACTCCACATGTATGTGCATGTAAGCCATTAAGTGAAATGGAAGTGTTTGTACAGTATCGAATCAGAAGGGCTGAAATGTGTCTGTCTGTGCACACGATACACTCTCATTGAAGTTATAAGTCTGTATATTGACCTGTGTTTAAAGGCTGGTAATGCTTATATAAATGTAGATTATTTCCTGATTAAAGCCGTAAATTAGTAGCACGACTGATGCGACAAACTGGATCAACCGTGCTAAAATAAAATAAAAATAAAATTATATTTTGTGTTGTATACAGTGTTTTCTAACAAAGGATGATTTCTATTAAATCAGTTGTTTGGTATCAGAACAACTCATTAGTAGGGTTTTATTCATACTGTAAGTCCCATTTTTAATCATAAATACATAAAATGTATTGACTCTTCTCAGACTTGAAGCTATGAAATTGCCACTTTTTCCCTCCAACCCGTCCTCTGATGTAAAATGTCTCACTGTGTTCACTCTGAAAAGAAAGATAATTAATCCTAAATTTAGCTTTAATTCAAAGAGCCCTAATTTGATTTTTGGAGCCAGAAATATTTTCCATTTCTAGAAAAAAAAGAGAGTATTATCCAGCCAGGTTCTTTAGTCCACACTTGCTGTATTTAAAGAAAAATGTTGGTATAGAATTACAAACTTAACTTGTTTGCTCTCACAGTACTCAGCTTTTTTTCATCTTTCTGGAAGTACCTGTATGCAGTGCAGTAGATCTGTGTGGTAGTAGCGGTCATGGTGAGCATTTGCAGCAGCGAGTGTGAGCAGATAGTCGTTCCTGGCCTGTGTCGCCTTGGAGTTACAGTCACTTCTCTTCGCTTTCAACTAAAAAAAGAGACGAGACAGATATTAGTCCAGAACTCCACTGGACTAAATGACATGAACTTTAAGCTTTAATCACCCATATTTCTTGACTAATAGAAAGTTTGACTCATGTTATGAAAGCTCGGCCTTAATAGATGATGACTTTCAGCGTGAAGTCCTCTTACCTTAACACTTGCTTTCTGTAAACTAATTCTTGACTGAAAAAGACCCAGTTTAGACCTGAAATATCAAAACGAAGCAAACAAAGAAGTCACAAACATCTCATTAAAACAAACAACTGGGATATTGAGTTTGCACTAAAATTGGTTTCCTTTCTTAACATTCCTACAGACACATTTAAAATATATTTACATTTTTTTCTAGTTTTGTAGCTCTGATCTTGCAGATCTCTTAACTGTCTCCAGTTTACATTGTTATCAGTGATGAGATGAATGACAACTGCATAACAAAATAATGAATGATGTGTGGATGCAATTTGTTTATTTTTTAAGCTCTGCTTATTAAAAATGGAAGGTCTAGTTTACTTTTCTTAACTCCTACACATGAAGAAGTAAAAATATTTAGGTGTGTAACAATATCTGTCACCTTAACTGTGTATCTGATGTTTTTCTACTTAGGTCCCCTAGGTTTACACATCACATGCAGTTAAAAACATTAAGTGTGTGAAAGTGCCCAACACTCACACTAGTTTCTTCTTGTTTTGTCTTTTTTCTTGTTTATCACTAATATTTTACTCATTCTTCCGTCCAACACACACAGCAGCATACTGTAATGCCACTGAGGCTGTGGAACTAATTCTGTTGCTGTGAATTTCTACTGAGTGATAGAGAATTAAAAAAAAAAAAGAGTTGACTGGCCAATCGATGGGAGCGCTAACCAGAGCTGAGTGAAAATGTCACCATAGCTACTACTACCTAGGGATAGCTGGAAAACAACTCTCATCAGCATTCGTTAAAAATGTGTCTAATTGTGAGACTGCTCAACTCAATCTGCTGAGTGTTGAGGAAACTTTCTCTGCAGTTTCCCATTACAGGAGAATGAGTCTTATATTCATATCCCTGGCTTACCCAAAGTAAACTTTCTGTTCAACAACCAGCAGTTTTATTTTTGCCTCTTTTCAGAGCCATGAACAGTCAAAATCAATAAATGATGTTGTGACTAAGTTACAGAGGTTTAAATGAACTTAAAACATTATTTATTTTACAAACGCATTCCTCTGGATGACTATGGTTGTGATCTATGGATTAGAAAGCACTTTCAGACTAGAACCTCATATCTCAACCATTTTGAATCCAAATTTGATAAGAATAGCATACAATACAAAGTTATTAAACATACTTTTTATGATGTCCAGGCTCTTTTTGAAAATTAAAGCTTGTGAAAACAAGACAGGAACACCAATATTCAGGTCAATCAGGATCTAACTTTACTGGCTTCAGCTTCAGTTATGTACTGAAGAAACAGATTTTTTTTCTTTTTTACAATTTAAAAAATACTTTTTCTGTTAAAATTCAGATATTGACCAGTTTACCAGTAAACCTACTCATGATCTCAGTTTCCCAACAACACAGGATTCTGCTTGCCCTCTAGAAATAGTAGTCATATGTTCAGTCACACCATTTTTATAATTAACACCATCCCTGCTATAAACTTACTTGGCTTCTATGTCGGCCTTCTCTCGTACAGCATGGGCAACCTGCTCGCAGTCGTAGTACTTTTTCTTGGCTTTTGCCAATTCCTTCACTGACTCCTGCAGCTCTGCTTGAATACCACTCAACTGATCAATGGTCTGCGAAGGGGAAAGCAGAAAAAGATGAGTTGTTAAAGAAAGAATACCAACATGAGTCATGCTAACTCACCGTGAACACATGGAACAAGGCAGATGTAGAGAAGGATAGAGAACAAAGATAGCTCCAGGAAAGCATGAGTAACGTCCACTCTCCACTCATCCACTCACCTTTTTTAGTTGCTGCTCCTTATAGAGTCGAACAGTCTTCGCAGGCTCTGATACTTGACTCTTGTAGTTGTCACATACATTAAGCCTGGACTGGCTCACCTGAACTGTACCCTCCAAGTAGGCCCTCCATACTGCATAAACATTCCTAGTTGGAGTAAAAAAGTGCAACAGATTGTGAGTGGTTTCTTGTCCTCATATATTTGCACTTGGAGTATACAGAGAAATGACCTTCCTCTTTGTGTCACTGCCACTTTTGCCCACAGCATACAAGAATTTTGCAGAAACAAAGCAGCTCCTCAAGCTTATTTATGATTGTCACAGTAAGATGGATCCAACAAGAAGTTTTATATTTCGATACATGTACACCAGTGACTCATAACTTTGCTGAAAACTTTATTATAATTACTTACAAGGTTTTCATTTATTCCTTTATTTATATGAGTCCAATATAGGACAGAAGTAGCTTCCATCCGAACGGAACAGCTGAATGTGCAAGTTTTTGATGATACAAGAACACAAAACCAATGCGTTTATATACATACATACCTATAGTCTGTTCTCTGGTCATCGGGGCTGATTCCAGGCCAGTCTCTCTTAAGATAGTGACTTGCTAATTTCTGCAGAGCCTGAAAGCACAACAGCCAACACAAGGGACTTAATAAAAAGCCAGATAAAACCTGTTTTCTCTTAGCAAATTGCTGTCAAATGAATAGAGAGGACGTTTTTGATTCTATTAGAAAACAAATTGTCCCAAAAGATTTTCAAAGACAAAATATAACCCTGGACATTTAGAATGAGTGTGAAACATCTGTGTAGGAGGATGTTATAGGCCTGACAATGAGTCAGCTTGCTTAAAAATGTGCTCTGTCCTAGTTACACGTATTAGATATAAGCGTCATCAGAAACACAAGTGAATGTTTTACCTCATCACATTATATTTGTTGAAGAGTGCTAATATAATGAAAGAAATGCCCTAGTTTAATTACTATACATTGTAATGCATAAACTCTTATTCAACAACTCAAATGCTATGGTGTTGAAACAAATCAAAGTTGGAAGGATGAGGGAAGCCTAACAAATATAAGTGGTTTAATGCTGCAGCACGATTCACAGTTCACTTTGAGAGTTTGCAAGGTGAAGGAAATAATAGCTGAAATCTCAGATGTGCTCATTTCGTACAGTCTCTTGCATAGATCCTTTAAATTGAACCAAAATGAAATAACCTCCACCGAGGAAATTCTGTTTTTGCCAGTTTGTATGCAACTTTATCCAAATTGTGCAGATTTTTGTGATTTTTTTCTGGGTATGAAACAAGGTTTAATTTCCATTCCATTAAATTTTAAGAGTGATCTGGAAGAAATTGTGAACTCTGTAACTTTTAAAAGGATTCTTAATGATATGAGCTGCTTTTTGTGGAGGTCTGTGCTCCTAGGTCCTTTTCTAGCTTCAGCAAGGTTTGATTTTGTCCTGAGTAACAGTTCTGTGTCAGCAACAGTGAATCCCCACACAGCTCCAGTACGTACGAGCAAAATCCCAAAGCCTGCAAGAAAACGTAACCTACATCCTCCAGACTGGGTCACTGTGTCAGCAGCGACAACTCATACACACCCTGCTGTTGTCTTGTGTGTATGTGTGTACCAGTGGGTAGAGGGGAAATGCTTATTAATAAAACAGTTAACAACGCAGAAGAGCCAGTACATCGCAATCAGGACAAGTTGAGTTTAGGGATGAAGAAACCCAAGGCAACACTTCCCATACACTTTCAGATCAGCGTGTCAGTCCGTTCACAAATTTCCTCCCCTTTCTCTAAATCACTGCCTTGCCACTCTCTCCATCCCTCACTCTCTATCCCAAAGGTCTGTTTTCCAGTTGTTATATGTGGCACCCCTCCTCTCCATATTCTAAAGCTCTCTGAATTATGCATATATTATTTTTTTTTCTCTCTACTATCTAGCAGCTGAGCATCAAACTTCCACTTCTGTCTCTCTGCACATATTTCAATAAATAACCTTCCATTTCTGTCATCTTAGCCATTTAACCTTTCACAGAAGCTGCCAGAGGGTATGAAACAAACATCTACCAAAACAAGCCCTAAAAGAACGAAGGCCTGATGAGCGGTGGCATTGACCAACTTAATTATCTGAAAGAATCAGATTTGTCCTGGAAAAAAAAATGCTTCTGAAATACTGCTATTAGTGGGTACTGGCAGTCATGTAAGCACTTACTGATGAAGAGGTTTAAATAAAGAAGGGTAAACTCAGTGCTTTAAGAATTCATGAGAACAAGAGGCAAGAGAACAAAACTTTGCTTTAATTCAAAGACATGGGAGGTCTAGCCTTTCTACGCTGTCATGGTAAACATGAATGTATGGATTTATTGTTGTCTGAAATTTGGGGGAGTGATTCCTTTGGGTTGTTGAGGAAAATCATGAGCAAAAACAAACTTCATTCAAATTCAGACGATAAGCCAAATCTTCAAAATACTGTGGGAGACCTTCAGTAACTGAGCCTAAATTATTATTATTATACAGTATTCAACAGCAGTAATCTAAACCAGTTTTATCAGGAAGAGTTCTCTGTTTTCTACCATTTTTAATGACTTATTTTTTATGAAGTTCATTTAAAACCATTTTTCATAAGCTACTATAAAAGAAGAAAATTTCTGCATTCGAGACACAACAGGAACAAAAAAACTGCGTTCCACAGCATGAGGAGTCGTGATTGCTAAAAGAACAACCACCCTCTCTCTGACTCCCAAGGGAAGGGTGGAGTGGGTGTGGAGGGTGTCAGTGAAAGTCTCAGACTGTGAGAATGTTTTCTAGAATGAGTAAAAAGAGAGCAGACAGAGAACAGCATTGAAAGGTCTCTGCATATATATTTCAAAGTGACTGTAAATGTAATGTGTATGTATATATTATATTATAGCTGTCGTTCTCTACAAGCCAAACCAGTGCAGAAGCAATGCTGTCTCCATGTTCCTTTTGGCTCTAAACCTGTCTGAAGCCAGCATGCAACTTAAACTCTGAGCTGAAAAAGGTGTTATCTGAGCAAAGGTGAAGAGAAAAGCTGGTCAATAAGTGACAGGTGATAAGCCCACCCAATCGACTGACTTATAACGGCTTGACTGTTCACCAACTTAGGTGGATTCCTGGTGTTTTTTCCGCTTGTTATTTCAGCCCAACTGCTGCTTATTCTCTCTCTCTCTCTCTCCATTTCCTCTCCATTTTTTAGTCAGGTTCTCACCTTTGCTGTACTTTTCTCTCACATATGCCCCCTTTTCCCAGGACATCACATCCCTTCATCCTCCTTTTTCTGCTGTCATCACCTGAAAAGCATGTTGCTATGGCAACCCCTCAGACCCTTCCTATGTGGTGTTGGTGCAGAATTGTTTTTTTCTTTTCTTTTTTAGCTAAAAACACATACAGTAAAGCACATACACAATTGAATGCATCCTGTTTTTGTCATTATGATGCAAACAGGGTACCCAGACACCAGGATATCCTGAATAGACCATGGTTTGTGTGTGTATGTGTGTGTGTGTGTGTGGGGTGACTTGCAAGAGAGAAGGGTTGACAGACAAAGGTAAAGTGAACTGAACAAGAGGAAAGGCTGGGTATTGTGAATGTTTAGGGAATCAGTAAGTTGAGCTAAACATCCTGTAATTATTTTTATTGTAAATATGTGAGTTCATTTATAGATTGGCAGTTCTACAATTTCATTTTCAAGTTTACAGGTAGCAGGAGAGACTATAATTACTGGTATATGATGACATAATTGTTACTTGCTGATATGAAAGATGAGTGTGCTTCCACATGTTTACTATCGTCTACACACAAACACAACAGAGCAGTTTTAATTAAACTCATCCAATTAGTTGTAAAAATGTAAAGAACTAAATGCCAACTGGAGTGATGTGCGCCTCATTTTACACTCCATATTTAGTTTTTTGTTTTGTTCCCCCAAACGGATCCTAGAGTTACCTTGATACCTCTGCTGAGTTTACTCCTGCTGTCTGATTTCTCTGTCGCTGTGTGTGAAGTCACTTTGTTGATTTTACCTTTTCAACCCCCTGACTTTCTCAACTTCTTCTTAGATCAATATACTTGATTTTCACTTGCATCTCTTCCTGTCTGCACTTTTCTTAGCCACCAGCCCTCTGCGCGTGCTGATTTGAGATGAACGCCTGAAGAAAGCCAAGGTAAAGTCTGGCACAACTAAGCTGATTTTCCTCAAACATTTACATGCTTAAATTTGAACATGCAAGCAATTTATGGAAAAAGCTTCTTTTCTACTTGTCGAAAGAGCAGGAAGAGAAAATGCACAGAGATTTCTGATCCTCTCTGTTTCAGTTATTGTAGGTAATGAACTACAATATTACACTTGACAGATTTTTCTTCACATTGCTCCTGTTTGGTCCTTTTTAAACGAATAGTAGTCGGCTCTAAGGGATAGTTTGATTCATTTGGCGCAATGCGAACGCCAAACACACTCAGATGCGGGCCAAAAAAGCTGACTCTGGTCCGCTTGAAAGCCAGGGATCTCGGTTTGCTTGCAAATTGTCTAATGGCTTTATTCATTTGATTGAGAGGATGCTACATGAATCAGATATCATCCACCACCCCTGATTTCAGCTATTTTCTCCGTTCCTGAATCACATAACCAGTAAAAATCTGTCTCTGGCTGCACTGGATGGCAGGATAGTAACTTTGTTAATTAAGCTCAAGTTTTGAAAACCTGAAGTTCTCCTGAACAACTTTGATCATGAAGGCGCAATCAGACAAAGTCCTCTGGACAATCCTGGTGTGAATGCTGTCTAAATTTCCACCTAACAGACTTGCAAAAGGCTCGCAGACAAAAAAAGGTAAAAAGACAAGTTCATCAAGCTGCTAAAAAAAGAACTATCCAGCTTAGTCCAAATCAGGATCATAGGCTTTACTTGCAAGTATATCCCAGTGAGTATATCCTAGCAAACTGCTCGCAATGCGTTCGTGCACTCAAAATGGCGCCACCTTTGGCAGGTAGGTTGCACATGTTAACCTTAGGTAGCATGTTGTGTGCTAGAGGCGCTCATCCAAACAAAAGCATGAACACAAGATCAGAGATAACCAGATAGTTTTAAAGAGTACCTCTCGTTATTCAACACTACTTTTCATAAATATTCTTCCCTGTTGCACAGTGACAAACACTCATGCCTAGGTAGCAACAGATTGGTAGACTGCTGTTAGCAAAATCATACGGAAGTAAAGTGTTACCGGCGGACTGATCATTTCACTATTTTAGAGTTCTAGCGATACATACTGCCTCTAGCAGTGGCCTCCAGTATTGAACGTTCTGGCCAAAGCACGCTTGTTGTTTGCAGCACTTATATAAACCGACGACGCTGATGGTTGCCATGTACACAAGCATACACAGCAAGAATATCCAAGTGCCCTTACACTGGCTCAGCAGGAACAAAATAACTAATGGTAAGTACAAATTAGCACAAAAATTACTTCAACAACAGCCCATGACACACTGTTCTCTACTTCCACTTCACACACAGTGACCTTAATGTTCAACATTTTTAAAACTGTTATCATGGAATCTGGGCCTTTCTACACACTTGGCACAATTAATAAATGATCTAATAATCTCTGTTGGCACAAACGTTATGGCTGCTATGCTCTGTAATTCCCTCTGGCTCATCCAGTCTTGTATTGCCATCAGTTTCTCACACTCAACTCGAGCAGCAATGTTACTTTTAGGCTACCAACAAGTCCACCTTCTTAAAGAGAAAACTTTGTACTCGCTTTGATAAACTTTCATTAAAAACTTAAGATATTGACAGTACTTACAATAAGTTAAACAATTAATCTTAAGTTCAACAACCTGTGACAGAAAATATATTTATGGATCTCTATTATGTGTGCAGCAGAAAAAGCAGGTGAAGCCCACTCTGCAATGTCTACTTTTAGCAAAATAAAAGAATCAAAGAATTGCAAAATCACGTCCTTGGGATCATTCAGTCACTCAAACAGAAACTTTATTATAGGTAAGTACTTGAGCTACTTGAGCAACAACAAAGACAGAAAAAGGAAGGGGAAATAAAAAAAGAAAAACATTATGAATACAATTTTAACTTAAAATAATTCCAGAGAATTTGTCCATTTGGACATCCTTTACTTTTTTCAGATCTGATGTACACACTGCAAATAAGAATTCTCAGAAGGCCCAATTTATTTATAGATCTTACATAACATATAAAATCTCCCATCATGTTAAATCTGATGTACATGTCACAGTGTATTATGGGTGCTCAGAGGAACTCAGCCACACAGCGGCAACCACAGCAGGCAGGCCTTTTTGGGCAGTACATTCAAGTGTGACCCCAGTCTAAAACTATTTCAGTAATGTTGATCGTAGGAGGGGAACATGAGACCAATAGCAAACACACTTGCGTGTGAACACACACAACAGCACACCGAGAAGGCACGGAGCATTTGACTGGCAGCTAGTAATTGCAGCTGACTCGTTCACAGAGGGATGCCTGGTTTGACAAACTGAAAGGACAAAGGTTAAATGACAGCATCGTCACTGTCTTTGGCGATTTTTTTGTCCTCCCACATCAGCATTTTGCCCAGTTTCTCCATCTGTTTTGCTGAATGCGTATGTAATAGTCTTTTCTTGCCGTTTCAGAAGTCCCTTAAAGCTTCCCCATCTCGCTCCATTGGGACAACTTATTAGTTCCATTTTCCAATGGTCGGCCACCTGAGTGTCAAAAGGTTTAGAGAACCAAAAGGGACCAGCAGACTGGAGTAAACTACAAAAACTTCATTCATCATGCCTCTATAAAATAAATCCACTCTGTTCAGACATTCACACATAAGCATCTACAATTAGGAAGGGTTCTATTGTCCTACTGATTAAAGGGCTTGTTGCTAAGCAACCGCTTTTTCTAAGGTGAAGACAGTTCTGAGGGAAAATAGTGAGAGATGGTGTACAGGCGAGATGGAATGACGAAAGCAGGAGATAATGAGTGTCTGAAATGTGGCGGCTTGACTGCAGCAATACATTCAAACCGAATGGAAATGAAGACATACATGAGCATGCACACACATTCATATATACAAAAATGCACATTCCTCTTGCCGTCCTCTCCCTTCCTGCCCTCCACACTCTTCTGTTTACCTGATGAAAATATTAGGACTGCAAAACAAGTGCAGCTGTGTGCATGACAGCAGCAATGAACAGTTAACATGTGTTTTAAGTCAGGTGAGATATTTTTTTGGTTGTTTTCATAAAGGTGCGTGAGGGTTTTGAAGTTAAGAAATTGTGTGACATCCATGTGAATGTGACTTTCTGAGAAGTACCACACACAGCAGATGTCAGACTTTGGTTTTGTGGAGCACCGATCCACTTTTTTAATTTCGGATACCGATACCGATGACAATTTCTAAGGTTTAGTATCAACCAATGCTTATCTTTAACCAGTCCAATTACATGGGTCATCCTCTAAATCTAAGGCTGGAAAACTATTTGGATTTTTTTTTAAAATAAGGAGGACTTTGGTGGATTAGGTTCCGCATTGTTAAAGATAATAATAAAAAAAAAAAGTATTTATTTTAAACCACACAAGTTTTCGCACTGTTTTTCGATAGTCTTTTGTGATAAATCATTAGATAGATATAGCTCATGTGCTAAAGGGGAGAGACAATGCAACATTTCCATAAACAATGTGGACATTTAAATAAAATTAACTTCCTGGAGAGCATTTCACCAGTTCATCAAGTTAATGTGATCTCTCTCTCACCTTCAGGTCTCGGTTAAAAACAACAGATTGTTCCCCCTTTAATACCAGAATTACCAGGATTTTCAGATTCTTTTGCGTTGGGGGGGGGTGGGGGGAGGGGGGGGGGGGAGGGGGGGGGGGGGGGGGGGGGGGGGGGGGGGGGGG